>CADDXX010000124.1:455797-482540 GCA_902810485.1 Alauda arvensis | reverse complement strand
GCAGCACCCGCTGTGCCCGAGGGGTTCTGGGCGGGCAGAGTTCTGGGGGTTCTGAGTGGGAAGTTCTGGGGTTTCTGAGTGAGCAGAGCTGGGGGTTCCGAGCAGAGAGAGCTGGGCGTTCTGAGCGTGCAGGGCTGGGGATTCTGAGCAGGCAGGGTTCCGGGGGTTCCGAGCGGGCAGTTCTGGGGGTCCTGAACTGGCAGTTCCGGGGGTCCTGAACGGGCAGTTCTGGGGGCTCAGAACGGGCAGTTCCGGGGGTTCTGAGCGGGCAGTTCTGGGGGTTCTGAGCAGGCAGTTCTGGGGGTTCTGAGCGGGCAGTTCTGGGGGTTCTGAGCGGGCAGTTCTGGGGGTTCTGAGTAGGCAGTTCTGGGGGCTCTGAGCGGGCAGTTCTGGGGGTTCTGAACGGGCAGTTCTGGGCGTTCCGAGCGGGCAGTGCCGGACCGTGCCCACCCCTTGCTCCGAGCCCCCGGGGGCTGCTCCGGAGCCCGCCCGAAGAACCAGCGCTGTGCCCGCCGCCTCCTTGGGCCGAGCTGTGCCCGGGGCTGGCTCGGGCCCCGCTCTGGAAACGCCTGGATCCGCTCCGGAGCAGCAGCAGCGCTCTTGGAAAGCGGCTGGCCTGGAGCGGAGCCGCCCTCCGAGAGCCAAACGCGGCCCTTGCAGAGCCGAGCAGGAGCTCGGGATTAGCAACCCGGCCACGGAGCATCCGCGGGGCTGTGTGTGCTTACCGWGCGCGTTACAGCTAAACAAGACAAATCTGGCTGATGATTGTGTCTAACTAGGAAGAATGATTGAAGGTGCGTGCCCTGGGCTGTGAGGATAGCACAAATGATGATTGGTGTGAGGCAGCAGCTCCCGGCCACAGCCAGCAGTGCTGTGGCACAGCCACTCGCACAGGGGACCCGGGGTGTGCCTGCAGGACACTCCCCACAGGGGCCACCCTCAAACGGGCACCCCTGGCACTGCTGCCAGGCACTCTGCTGAGCGGGGGAAGCCTGAAGAACAGCCTGACTGACACGAGCCTGAGCAAACACTTGTCCCAGCACAGCACAGCAGGGTTTCTTCCACCACTTCCATCTTTAAAAAACTCAACCATTTCTGTGCCTGGTGAGTGCTGGTGGGAAGAGCTGGGAACTCTACAGGCATCTGGAGTTCTTTGTAAGAGCAAGATGCTGTTCAGGGGATGAAGGGTTCCAGTGGGCAGACTCATGCTCCCTAATGAGCAAGACCTCATTGCTGGAATTGTGTTTGCCACCTTCAGCCAGMGCAGAAATCCCATCCTGGGGAGACCAGACAACATGGGCACAAAGGAACAGCCACAGCCACGGCTCTGCTGTGGAATTCAGTCCCTCCCCAGAGCACTTGGCTGGGCTGTTATCACATGTGCTGTATTATTGAATTTCTCCAAAGTCTCCCTTTATCCTTATTAATGCCGTGAAAGTTGTAGCAAGGAGTGATATGATCTAACATTGGATAAAATCACAATTCGTCCTTCTTCTTGGTGTAAATGTAACAGGGCTTAACTGTACAAACAAATAAGCCTAAATAGAAACATTTGTGATGATAAATGGGCAAGGAGAGCACTCGCTGCAAGGTGAGAGATGACAGTGCCTGTGAACAGAATGGAGAATCTCTGCTGCTTCAGGGTCAGTCCCAGGCAGCCTCAAGGTCAGCTCTGCCGGCTCTCGCTGCTCCTCCTCCTCCTCCCCGTGGTGATGGCAGACATCCCCAGCAGGTATGGGGTGCAGCAGGTGTGGGGTGCAGAGGTGGGCACTGCCGGGGTGGTTGGGCTGTGCCACGTCCTGGGCACGGCTCAGTGCTGGCGGGTACTGGTGGCACTCACCCCTCTGAGCCCCAGCAGCACAGGAGGGGAGGGCAGGGCTGTGCTGGGGCAGTGCCTGCTGGAACAGGGGCAGAGCGTCCCTCTGAGCGGGGCCGGGCCCTAATGAGGCCCCTGGGGATATTGATGGGGCAGGACAAAAGGCCAAGGTGCTGGAAGGACGAGCCGTCCGCGGGGCTCAGTCCATTTGTTTCTCACACCGAATCCATCACGGTAATGGGTCACCTCTGTGTGGCAGCTCATGATTTCCTGCTCCCCGGGCAGCTCGGCAGGTGGGTGCCGGGCAGGGGATGGGTGTGGGCTCTGCTCCTGCCGGGATTTATGGCAGGTCAGCACCACACCTCTCCCTGACAGATCAGCTCATTGGGGTTTATCTGGGTCACAGTGACCGGTGGTGCTCGCTGTGACAACAGACGGATGGGGACAGCTCTGGGGACAGCCTGGACACCTGTGCTGTGGGAGGAACGGGAGCTGGGCTGTCCCCATTGCCACTGCCCCGTGCTCATCCCTCACTGACCCTCCTGGGGCAGGGGAGGTGTGGGGGGTTCTYCTGCCAAATTCTCCCAAATACCCTTCATCACAGCCCTCACTGCCCACCCTCCTCCTGTGCCAGCAGTGAACACCTTTGGGCAGCAGCTCTGGAGCAGTGCCCAGCACTGCGGGAGGCAGGGCTGGACCCCCGGGATGGCAGGGAACCCCAGGGATGGCAGGGAACCCCCGGGATGGGAGTGAATCCCTGGGATGGCAGGGAACCCCTGGGATGGCAGGGAACCCCAGGATGGCAGGGAACCCCAGGATGGGAGTGAATCCCCGGGATGGCAGGGAACCCCTGGGATGGCAGGGGACCCCCGGGATGGCAGGGAACCCCTGGGATGTCAGTCCAGCCACACCAGCAGCTGCATCAGGCTCTGCTGAGAGGAAAAATGTTCTTTCTGCAGCGTCCTGCTCACACATGTTCCTGTTTAATATTCATGCACCAAAATGAGACAAGTGCTTAATGAGATCAGCCACGAGTTTCATTTGAACTCTGCCAGCAAAGGAGTCCTAAAAATTGCTCTGCAGTGGATGTGCTGGGAAGTTTAATGCTCTCAGGCTGCTGACCTCCACGGGGCCCTGGTGAGGTGACCACGCTGCTCCTGGCTGGGGAGCACAGGGAGCTGGAATTATTAAAAACTGYCCCCAGTGGGCTTCAGTGCAGGTGTGAGCAGGTTCAGTGGGACCATGGGGAAGGCACAGGCTGCTCTGCAGGCTCCATGCTCTCCTTTCAGCTGGATGCTATCAGGGAGCACACGGACAGAAGCTGAACAATGCTCATTATTTCYGTGCATAGGAAATCCCAGCCTCAGAAGACAGAGCTAAATCTCCCAACATCTTCAGGGATAGAAGCCATCTGTGATAAGGAGGGTTGCCTTTCAAAGATAAGGGGAAAAAATTGAAACATATTTTACATAAACAGCTCCAGGCAATGAATCATTCCGCAGCGTCCTCGCCGTTGGATTGTGGTCACCACAAAGAAAATASTAATATTGGTAGTAACAATAATTAATACTGTGGGTGCTTTGTGCTGCTGCCAGCTGGAGGGCCCTCAGCCAGATCCCAGACACTGGGCCAGGAACAGTAAACATCCATTTATGGTAATTTTATTTGAACTCTTGAGAATACGTCCCACACCACYATGATTTGATGGCTTATTAAACCCTGCAGGGTACCTCCTCAGGATGGGAGTGCTAGGAGCAGTCGGAGGCAGAGAGAGAGCCATCAGCAGGGACCAGCATCATTTCCCTCCTAATTAAAAGTCAAAATGTCATCTAGGTTTTTGTATTGTAATTGCAATGGTCATTGCAGAGACACCATGAAATCTGACTGCATTAGCACTTCTTTGGGGGGAGGCCTGCTGGATGAAGATGTATTGAAGGCTTCGTCCTGGCATTCCTCCTGTACAAGTCCAGGCTTTAAGTGCAGTAAATGAGCCCCCCACCAAGAGCTCACCTCACCTCTGGGCCCCCCCTCCCCCAACCATATCAGGGGACTTGAATGGGGGAAAAAAAATCACACATTCCAACCCTAAATGATACCAGTAAGTTTGTGCAAGCTTATGTAAATCACACAAAAAGTGACAAGTTTTCCTATTAAAAGATAATTGTAATCAGGGTGCTGGACGTGCGGTGCACTGATGATTGGAGATAGACGGGCAGCGTGAAAAGATGGATCGTTTTAATTTGCACCAATTAAATTGAAGTTCATGGGATCATCTTCTTCAATCTTCATGAATACTTTATTTTCTGGCTGCTATGGAGCTATTAAAAAGAATGATTGAGCCAAGAGCTAGGCATAGTATATTTTATGAAATATCACCTTTAAAGAATTTGAGTGCGCCATTTTCATAATGAGTTTTCTAGTACCTAATACCCTTCTATATTACTACATTTTTAAAGTGGATTGATCTGGAAAGTGCAGAAAGTGCAGGTAATGATACATTTTGCTAGGATAAGGTGGCTGATAATGTATCATGTTACTGCTCTGAGAATAATAGATTGCCTCGTGTTTGAGATGTGGCATTCTTATTTTGGTGCTTGCCTTGTGCAGACAAGGGGAGTCCTCTCTGTCTCTGGGAAAAAAATGTTTAATTGTTTGTGCAATTTCCTTCTTGTTTCTTCTTTGTCTTTCCTGTATAGTTGGTGACCTCAGAAGCAGATTTCTGAGGTTTGAGGGAGGCTGCTCTCAGCTATGCATTTGTCTTGATGGATGTTGTTAGAACAGAACAGCATGTAGGAGACAACACACTATGGGAGATAAAGAAATACACAACCCTATATTATTTACCAGTGCCTCACATTCTCTTCCCAAGAGAAATGAGTGATGATAGCTTCAAAGGGATAAGTCAATGAGAAGGGTGGTCATCTCTCACTCACAACTGCCAAAAAGACCCCAAGTCTCACTATTTCATGCACAGACAAATCAAAACCTTAATGGGAAGTGGGAGATGCTCAGCTGCGTGCCAGATTGGAGCCTGCCCCGTGGTTCTCAGCCAGCTGTAGCGACTGGAATCCCTCCTGAGCAGCCCCTGGCCCCGTGGCTGTGCTGCCCTTGCCCAGCACTCTCTGACTGGGCTGGAGCTGCCTGAGGCTCTGGGCATTGATACCGGCCTGGGAAAGCTGGCCAGAAACTCCTGAGCACAGGGAGAGCCCAGAGCATCTGCAGGGTGATCGCTGTCATACAGGTAAATGTGAGAGCRTATTTTGAGCGTACTTCATTTTGAAGGTACCCTGGGCAAAATGAGAACAAAGCCAGAGGAGCCCGGGTCCCTCCAGTGCCTGCAGGAGCAGCTGCTGGGCTCCCGAGGGAAGAGCGGGGTGCCACCCTGGAAGGAGCAGAGAGGTGAGTGCCCAGCCCGGAGGGGCTCCTGCCGGGGTGGGTGCTGCTCAGCCCTGCCGGGGTGGGTGCTGCTCACCCCTGCCGGGGTGGGTGCTGCTCAGCCCCGCCGCTCCCGGCTCCCAGGGGCGCACCCTCAGCCCTGCAAGCCCCTGCAACACGATGCCGCCTCTCTCTACATAGGCTCAAGCAACAGCAATCATAATTAACCCTGCTAATTAATCAGGGCATAACATATTAATTGCCAGCACACGAGGCTCCAATTGAGCAGGTGCTGTGTGGGTCTCTAATAGGATAATGAAGTGACGAGCGGTGCCACGTGCGGCAGAGTGAGCATCGCTGGGGGAGCCGGGCTTGGCAAGCCCCGCTCTCATCCACAGCTCCTGCCCTTAATCCACAGCTCCTGCCCTCACCCAGAGCTCCTGTTCTCACCCACAGCTCCTGCCCTCACCCACAGCTCCTGTTCTCACCCACAGCTCCTGCTCTCACCCAGTGCAAACGGGCCGGGGCTGTTCGGGCCGCAGGGGCTGCGGGCCAGAACTGAGCTGGGAAGGTGGGGCCGGGCTGGCCAGGAGGGGCTGCCCACTCTGCCCGGGGCACTGGCACCAGTGTGGGCACCCAGCGGTGGCTCTGGGCACTGAAAAGCCAAGGACAGCCTCCCCTCGAGCTGTTCCGCACTCAGATCCTCCCCAGGGCACACCTGGCACCTGCAGCCCGTCCTGTGGCAGCGGTGGAAGGCGCAGGGATGGGGATGGGGATGGGGATGGGATCCTGCTCCTGCCCCGGAGCCCCCGGGTCCTGGCAGCTCCTGCGGTGCCTCTGCTCACAGACACAGCTTTGGCCTCAGTCCTGCTTTGGGTTTTCTCTGCATTTTGTTCCTCCCGGCTCCGGGAATGGCCGTGCCTTCACACCAGCTGACTGAGCAGGTCTTTCCAAATGTGATCTTTGTCTGGGCTKGGCAGCAGAGCGCAGCTCCAGCCTGCGGGCACAGCTCACAGCACACACTGAGCTCTGCGGGGACTGTCCCAGTGCCACACGCCCCAGAGGAGCTGTTTGCAGCGAGCAGGGACCTCCCCACCAGGGGAAGGGCGAGCAGGCTGTCCTGCCTCTCATCRGGAGCAGGAGCCACCCTCAGCTCCYYSCACATCCCSAATATTGGAACCACTTCACCCAGGGCAAGAGCGTTCCCYGGGACTGCACGGGACCCTCCGTGATCTGCTTCACCGTTGTTTAGTCTAATTGTCCTAAAATTGGCAATAGATTAAAAGAAAATAATTATCCCTAATTATGTCAATTAAATGGCTAATTCATTAACGAGCTTAACATCCTTTCCCTGGACCGTCTCTGCCGTGCGAGGCTGTGCTTCCAGGAGGAGACGCCAGGCGCTGGCTGCATCCTGTGCAGCGTGTTTAGCGTGAGCTGCAGCAGCAAAATCCCCTCATTATTCAGATGACAGAACAAAACTATAAATAGTGGATCGCAATTAAAATCAGAACAATTGCTTTTTATCCATTATGCTGCCTTTTGCACAATAGCAGCCTATAAAAGGAAAAAGCACCGTCCTTTTAGATCTCTCTCTCCCTCTCCCCCTCTCTCTCCCCTTATCCAGAACTGTAGCTGGCTTGCTAATTAGGAGGCTTTTGAATTAGATTATTTGCATGTCTGAACAGGGCTAGGGTATTAAACATCCCCGAGGACATACTATAATAACCTCTTCAGTGGCTTTTAGGATCCCTAAGGAACCGGGAACTCTGAAAAAACCTCCAAAAGGAGGGAAAGTGCATAACGATTTCATCCAATTAGGTATGGATTAGTCGGCTTGGTGTCTTTGAATCCTGCTCGCCGGGAGAAGGTGTTCTCCTCCAGGAACGTTTGACAAAATCATCAGGGAAATTATAATGCAGTACCTAAATGAAATCGCAATACCTTAGTTTCTCCTCCAAGAAAAAATAAACTACAAAATCAATACRGTGGTGTATAAAGCAAAAAGAAATGCACCAGTCACTTTATTGCCTGGCTGGAAGCACAGCCCTGTGTTTATGGCATCCATGAGCGACTGTCAAAGTCAGCCTCCAAAGGACAAAGCTGCTGCTGCTGCTGGGATTGGCTACAGCCCGTTTTAATTTTTAAATACCGCTGGTATTATYCTCTTCCTAATGGCTTTCCACACTCTTCCAGTTTGAAGAAGTCACCAGCCCATTTATATTTAACAAGACAATGAAGCTGCCCGAGCTCTCCCAGCGCAGCAGCGTGGCCCTGCCCCTGGGCACTGGGCAAACTGGGCAAACTGGGCGTGTGCTGGGCAGCTGCTGCCCCCAAAGGGCTGCTGAGTCCTGGCCCCCTGAGCCCCCCGAGCCCCCAGGGCCAGAGCTGCTCCACGACAGGGGTGCTGAGGTGGAGCAAGGAATGAGGAGAGGGAGGAACGGGGTTTGCATTGATTTTCCTCCTCTCACCGTTTTTTTTTTTTAAGTGCTGAGATCTAATTTGGAGGCAGTGGAACTGGGGCTTCAGGAGAAGTATGATTATTCTGAAGTGCCTGTGGAGGTGAGCCGTGCTTACAGGCTGCACCTGCAGGGAGCACTCAGTGTCACCTCTCCTCACTGCATCCCTGCACTGGGGACCTGGGCATTGGTGTCTGATTGGAATGGATTTCCAGAACAGCAATAAGAGAAACTACCTAGAAAAGTAAACCTGATTGGTCAGGTCCATGCTGGGGAGCTTCTGGGGTTCAGGGCATTCRTATTTACCAACATCAGCCTTTATTAACTATTGCTCATCCTTCTGCCTCAGCCAGATTTCTCAGATTTTCTTTCATCTTTTCTAAATTCAACTGATATCTATACCCTTGCCTCCTTTTCCAGGTCGTTAATTAATACATYCATGCCATTAGATGAGTGTGTACAATGTAGCACACTGCTAGTGACCCTTTACTATCTCCCACTTCTGCTTCCTTCCTCTTAGTCCAACTTATTGATTCATGTTACTGTATCTCTTACCCCCATTTTTATCTTGTTTCCTAAGAAATTCTGTGGGAAGACCTCATTAAAAGCCTTTTGAAAGTCTAAAAATATGTCAAGATATTCTCTTTTATCCATTTATATATTGGTAGGTTCAAAGTATTCTAACAGATTAATGAGACATGATTTTCCACAGCAGAAACTGTGTTGATTGGATGTGATCTTCAAGGTATTTTATCATTCTATATTTAATAAATGTTTAAACCATTTTGCCAGGTACCTGTGCGAAGCTGAATAGTGTCTAATATCCTGGATCACACTTAGAGCCTTTTAAAAATGTATAATATACTGATAAAACCCCTCTGCTTTTCTTCCAGTRAGGGAAAACAGTGCAAATATTGCTGCTGTGCTCATGTGTTCCCTTAAATGCTGTGAGTATCTCAATATGTGGCCTTTTATTTCCTCTCAGATCAGCTSCAGGATGAGACACGATGGGTGTGAGGGAGCTGTGCATTTGTTTTCTCCTCTCCCCACACGAGCAGCAGTCCCACAWGGATCCCACCCCTGGGAGCAGAGAGCATCCACAGGGGATGCTCCTTCCCACCAGCCCTCTGGGTCCTCTCTGCACAGCCACCATTTCAACTTTGGTCCTTTCCAGATCCTCGGAGTTCATTCGTTTTTCTGAGAGTTTTTATAAGAAACCCCTAGCATTCCCCCTATTATTGTTTCACTCTGCAGATTAGCCTGTCAAAATTYGAAGATTGAAACTGTACACCAGTTTTTTCTTCTCTGCTGGAGAACAGTTAATTCCTTTAGAATGAATACCCTCTTAATTGCAACCCACTGCTCATTAGAAAACAAATTACTGGGGAATTATTTGTCCTTTCTGTTGCTGATGTCTCTGCTGTACAGAACCAGGAGCTCCTCACACGGCTCCCTGCAGGCTGGGCCCTTCCCAGGGGAAGCCTTTGGTGTCCTTGCAGCACCTGGTGGCAGAGGTGGCTCCCAGGGGACACTGTGCCACCCCTGGGACAGCTGTGCCACCCCTGGTACAGGCTGTGCCACCCCTGGGACAGCTGTGCCACCCCTGGGACACCTGTGCCATCACTGGGGATGTGCTGTGCTCCTGCTCCAGGCAAGGGGAGAAAGCTGAGCCCATTCTCAGGGAACTTTGGAGCTGAGATAATTTTGACACAGCCCCAAAGTGCCCCCCCAGCACTGCCTGCCCCCTGCACCACCAAGTGCTAATTACTGCATTTATCCCAGTTCTGCTTTCAGCCAATAAATCAGCCCAGCTGCACCCACAGGCAGAGCACAGTGTGAAAATGAGGGGTCAGAGCCTCTGTGTGCTCTGCACCCCCAAGCTCAGGACACCCCAGAGCTGCCCCAAAATGTTGGCATGGGTGGAATGCAAGGCAGGTCTGTTAAATGGGTAAGAGGAGATTAAAAAAAGGAAAGAGGAATGGAAGTTCCCTGCAGCCTAATCACATCTCTTAGGGGAATTCCTGCACCAACCCAGCCGTGAAGCTGGCACAAATCGATGTGGCCCAGGGGATCAACATTTTACATATATATATAAAAATTGTAAACATCTTTTATGTATGCAATGTAATAACTACACTCAGCATCATGGGCTCTAAAAGCAAATGTTATGGGCAGTTGTATTGCAATAAAGTGGTTAAATGGGAAAGCTTTGAAGGGCTGATAATTTGTACTCTTTTCTTCACCGAACCAACTTATTCTTGTCTGAGGATGACAAATTCAAACACTCTTCCATAGGAAGGAGTTTTCATTTATCAGGATTTTTCCCCACGCTCTTTCCATTTCCTGCACTTTCCAAGTTCAAAAAGAAGTTGGTTACAGCCCTGATAATGGAAATGGGGTGTAGATGTAGGTCAGGCAGCAAAACATTCCCAGTSTGGGGGAATGCTGTGTGTTCTCCAGCAGAAACACAGCACAGAATTCACACACAGAAAGGAGGTGCTGCTGCCAGAACGCTCCCCAAAACCACTGGGCTTGGCTCTGCCTGTCTGGTGGCTGTAAAATACTGWCTGCAAAAGTACAAATGCGTATTTTAAAAATTCATTAACCAATAAAATTAACAATCAAATATTATTTCTGACACACAAATAAAGGCTGTGCTGCAGGTTTGCACCGTGCCACRCTAATTAAGCACGGTGGGAGAATTCCCCAGGGCCATGTCCCTGCTCCTTCTGGACTGAAAATCAAAGCAAAGCTCTGGGCCTGCTGCACTAAATGAACAGTAAATAACACATTCTCTGCCTTTAATTATTTAACAAGCACAGCAGTAACCCGGGATGATGTRAAATACGTACCAAAATTCTGTATGGGAAGGCAGCACTGCTGCAGGTGTGTTTGTTGCACTGGAGACACAAATTCTCACTTTATTTAAGCAGCTCTGTCCTGGCTGTGTGCTCTTAAACCAGAGCTCTGCCCAGTCCTTCCTTGGGTCTGCCTGTACAGAGGGAAGTTACTGCTTAGCACCAAGTATACAAAGCCCCCAGTTGTGATGAAGTGGAAGGAAAAGCTTCCCAGTATTACAGACTTTAGAAATGTTTATTAACAATTTGATAATACTCAATGTGGAGGCTTCACACTCCTCCAATGACTCCTTAGCTGGGAGCAGAATGATTTCACCCCGTTTGCTTTTAATCCCTTGCATTTATCTTGCCTGAGTGTCTCCACTGGATATTGTTTACTCTTTGGATTAGTAAACTCAGAATTAATTCCGCTGTTTATTGCTGAAAGTGGCAGTAAATTCWGCATCAGGGAGAGCCAGGAATCTGCTTAGCTGTGCTGCATGACCCTTTCATGGGCAATAAAAACCCCTCCCTGCATGGAGGGCTGGAGCACTCGGAGGCAGAGCCCTTGTCACCGGGGTATGGGCGTGCACAGGAGCCTGTGCTCAGCCCTTCTCCTCATCAGGAATTATGGATGCTGCAGGAATTCTGGTGTCTCTCAAGGGAAAATAAAATGAAAGGATAAAGGAAGCCCAGCCTGCAAGCCAGCCTGTCCTGGTGTCCCAGCCTCCTGATATTCCAGCCTGTCCTGGTGTCCCAGCCTGTCCTGATGTCCCAGCCTGTCCTGATGTCCCAGCCTGTCCTGATATTCCCAGCCTGTCCTGATATTCCAGCCTGTCCTGATATTCCCATCCTGTCCTGGTGTCCCAGCCTGTCCTGGTGTCCCAGCCTGTCCTGATGTCCCAGCAGCAACAGCAGGGGCCCAAACCAACCTTCAGCACGACCTGGGGCTCTTCCTGCTCTGGAGTGCTGGTGTTGGAGGCAGGGAGGAGGCAGGGAGGAGGCAGGSAGGGTTGAAGCACGCTGTCTGCTGCTCCCCAGTTCCCTGCCTGGCTGTTTTCTCCCTGCTATTAAATCAGCCAAGAGGAATGTGGGGCCAGGAGCTGAGTGGGGGTGGTTGCAAAGGTTACCTAAGTGAACCACGCAATTTTTTTCCCTCAACTTTGTTCCATCTTAAGGTAAAAGGTTCATGCAGAGGGCTATAAATTCCTGTCACATTTTGTTGTAATCTCTCTATGGTTTTATTACTTAAAATGCTGCACTCTCGAGACGGGGAATTTTCCAGGGGTTTGAGGCTGACACGGAGCCACATTTATATTGTGCTGAAGCTCCTCTGGAGTCTCCTTGAGACATGTGGCCAGCAAGCCCGGCAYGAAGGCCTTATCAGTCACTGCAGCATGGATCAGCCCATGAATTATCCGGGGAATGGAGGTGGCTGTGCAGAGGGGATTGCGGGCCGCGGGTGACAATAAACATGTCCCAGCAATGTGTCCTCCATCACTCAAGTTCAGATAGCAGATCTGGACCTTAACTACAGCTCCCCATCTCTAAATCTGCCCGTGACCCGGGCGGGAGATGGAGGTGAGTCTCAAGGATATCTGTGTGCAGAGGGGGTTCTGGCTGGGCTCTGCAGCTCCCAGCGCTGCTCCAGCACTGCCTGTCCACAGCAGAGCAGGGGCTCTGGCACAGACCGGAGCCAGGGATGCTGGGACAGAGCCCTGCAAAACCTCCCAGTGCTGGCAGGAGGTGTGAACATCTCCTCATGGCTTTGTCTCCATGAGCTCACCAGCGGAACGAGGGGCGGGATGCAGAGGTGAGGATGTGCAGGCACGGGGCTCCCCGTGCTGGGAGCCTGCAGCACCCACAGGAGCAGCACGGGGCTCTTGTGCAGCTCAGGGGTGTCCCAGAGGGAATTCCTCTCCATCCCGAGCTGCCTGTGCCCAGCCCGAGGGTGAATCCCCTGCAGTGATGAGTGCCAGTGCTCATCTCTGCACCAAGGCCAGCCCTGGTGGCACCCAGCCCTCGGGCAGGGCAGAGAGCCTCCCAAAGAGGGGAGAAATAAATCAATTAATGCCGTTCCCAAATTAAAATAATAATGAGAAAGAGTCTAAATGCRGAGTGTTAATGAAGTAATGAAGGAAAGCGGCATGCTCGGTGCCACAGCTAAATACAGCCATTAAAACCCATAACCTCTGTAAAATTTGTGATAAAATTACAATTTAATTTTATAAAGATAATTTATTAGCTAATACCTCATTGCACATGTTAATAGCTTGTGCTTAAATAATAGTAATCTTGATTGCTCTGTGGTCATTAAACTTTTTTTTTACATACTGTTTAACTGACCGTTTTGTGTGTGGTTTGAGGAGAAAAAAGTAATTATTGAAGTCTTAAGCACTGAGTTAATTTCTAATGAAAGGATAATTTTATTCCAATGATTTTACATTTAATTAACTAAAGCTACATGTAATGTGAAGTTCTAAGGCAGTGCTGATTCACTTGAGCACTGGACAAGAGGCAGTGCACAGATCTGGGGCCCTGCCTGCACAGCAGCACTGTGGGGTGCTTGTGGGGCTGTGCAGTGCAAAATAAAGGCTCAGATCCTGCTGTTCCCTGGCACCAGGGCACAGGAACCCAGCACCACGGCGTGACCCAGCCCTCTCATCACCCGTGGGACTGGCCCTGGCTCCTCTGCCCTGCAAACCTCCTGATTCCCACCCCCCTGGAGGTGAACAGCCTGGGCTTGGGGGGTTTGGGGAATAGTTCTGAAGCCTTTATTAGCAGAATGAAACATCCAGTCTGTCTTRAAGGGCTGGATGTGCTTGTGAGAGCAGGGGAGAGCCCAGTGTGGGCACAGRCAGCAGCAGTGCCAGGACAGAGCTGTGTTTGTGTGTCTGGGCTGCTCCTCCAGTGCAGGGCTCCTTGGGACCCTCCCCACGCTCACCCCCTGCAGCACAGGCACCGATTTTGTCYCCTTCTTCCTGAACAGTTGCTGCAGCTGCCAAAGGAAGGTGGGGATTTGTGCTGGACACAGATACAGAACTTTRTTCACAGAGAAGCACTCAGGTTTGGAGCACTTTGCTTCCTTGTCAAGGAGAAACAAACCCGTGCAACTCAACTGACTGATCCCAACTGGACAGCAGAGCTCAAACTTGAAATACTCACAGTACACATCTCCCAAAAATATATTGGGTGAAAGAACATTAACCCTAGGAATCACAGGGACATCAGGAACCTTGCCACACTGTGCATCCACTCTGCARAGGAGTGTGATTCTCTGARAAGAATCTCTCTCAGCCACGGTTTGCAGGATTTAATATTCTGCCCATTAGCAGGAGCAAGCACCACCCTTGAAGCACACATGCAAATAGCAGGGGAGAGTGGAGGAAGACAATAAAACTGGAAGCAGCCTTTGGAAGCACAAATAAATAATTGGATTGCAATGGGGAAGTGTTTTCTGGTTTGATGGGCACTTCCTTTCATTGCAAATAAACCAGGCTGAATGGCTCAGTGGGTCCTGCACACCTCTGAATGGGCCCAGCTAGCTTGTGCTCTTGGTAACACTGGGCATCATGGAGGCACATAAAAACATAGTTTATTGTTAAATTAAGTGTCCTGTTCTTGAAAACAACCCTTAAATTTAACATTCCAAGGCTGCTGCTGTTTATTTGCACTCTCAGAGCACTCTCAGTGCTGTCCACTCAACTACTCGAGAAATACATTGTAATAAAAATAAATGGACAGTTTGGGTTTCTCTAAAATTAAAAGAGGATATACAGCAGCCTTGCACTCCTGCCTCGTACCGAGGTAACCTGTGATAAAGTCACATTGTGTCAGAGATGGCAAATTATGCCTGCTAATTACTTACCGGAATTTCAGATTTGTCCTTACCATAATTAAAAAGGTGTCACTTTATTAGAATAGGGCTGGAATGATGGGGCTTGGAGCAGTGGAGGAGATTTCTGGTTAGAGATAATTACCAGTGATGTATTCCTTTCTCTCAGCGCCGCTTTTGCTGCATTCCCCCCATTACCGAGTAATGGATGTGAGGCACGGCTGCTGCCGCCGGGAGCCCCGGGCCAGAGGGGCCAGAGGGGCCAGAGGGGCTCCCCCAGCCCGGCCCCCACCCTGCGGGGCTGATCCCACCCGGGACAGGGCGGCAGAGAGCCCGAGCTGGGGCCGGACCCGTCCCGGGCCTCCCTCCCTGCCCTGGGGCCATCCCAGAATGTCCCTGCCAGGTTCCCAGTGCGGCCATCCCAGCAAGTGGGGCCACAAACCTGCCCTGTGTCAGAGGAGGGCATCCCTGTGCCAGGGCCTCGCATCCCTGCATCCCCTGCATCCCCTGCAGCCCCTGAACGGCCCCTGTGCATCCCCTGCATCCCCCTGTGCATCCCCTGCATCCCTGCAGCCTCCTGTGCATCTCCTGCAGCCCCTGCAGCCCCTGTGCATCCCCTGCATCCCTGCAGCCTCCTGTGCAGCCCCTGCATCCCCTGCATCCCCTGCAGCCCCCGCAGCCCCTGTGCCCGTCCCGGCCCCACTGCCGAGCACCATTTCCATCCTCCCGTGTGACATCTCGCTGTTGGCAGAAGACACTCGAACGTGTCGAGGGCAAACCCGAGTCTGTCCCAGGGCCCGGCAGGAGGAAATGGCAGCGTTTAACGCCGCTGAAAGGCTCGGCACAAACAGGGGCAGTGATTGCAGGGCCGGAGCGCCCGGCCCCGCTGTACCATCGCATCCCCGGGCTGCGAGCGCAGGGATGGCACAGCCCCCGCTGGAGATGAAGGTTATAAAAGAGGCATTACTGGGAAAGGTCAGCAGGCTATTCAAACACGGAGCGGCGGCAATCCGCAGATTCAATACCGAGAGCTATTTGCAGGGCCGGGAGAGGCAGGAGCGGTGGGAGAGAGGCAGGAGGGAGAGGCAGAGGAGTGGGAGAGGCAGCAGCAAAGGGAGAGGCGGATGTTTTCCCCTTGCTCCAGGAGCAGGGAGGTTCCTTGTGCACCAAACTCGAGAGCAGACAGCGGGCAGGATCAGCCCCTTKGCAGCCCCGTGGATGTCACCAGCAGTGCCCTTTGCCCCGGGGCTGCTGGCAGTGCCACTTTGTGCCAGCACACCCCGAACTCTCCAGCCGCGCCCGGGAATGGCCAGGAGCAGCACACAGGGTGAGACAGCTCTTCTGTCGTGATACCACTGAGGTCTGGCATCAATCCCATCTCGAATCCAACACATCTGGACAGCACAAACATCTTTTCCTTTCCGAGGAGACCTCCCTAGGCTGAGAGCAGCACTGCAGCCGCACGCTCCACGTCTGGGCTARCACAGCACGGCAGATCCTGTGCCTGATGGAGAGCCCTATCACACTCCACATTTTTATAAAAGATGGTTTGGTTAGCTCATGAGGCACTGTTGTTATTGCCAAAAGGTTTTGCTCCCCAAGCCTGTGCTGAATATTGTATTACTTTGCCATGCTCAGAAACTAAAATTACAACAATTTAATTTTGAATATGGTGGCATTATTACCATTTGTATTTGCCATTTCATAAGACTTTTCATTTCAACTGCTTTGCTTTCCTGTCAAGAGGAAAAACCTTCAATCTATTGGCTTTTACCAGAGAGGGAACTGTGCTGGAGTGTAATGCAGTATTGTATATTTCTTCTCTAATGCTCTTTTGAACAAAATCATCTATTTCATCAACAGTATATCAGCGGTGACCAAAGACCATTAAATAATGCATCTCACTCAGGAGCAGTGGAGCAGGGAAAGGGCTCTGACCTGTTTTAAACCTTATTACTTTCTTGCATTATGCCCCTCACTGCAATCTTTTTGTTTAAGTGATTTCAGCTGAGGCGTTGCTTCCTGCCTTAAAACACACAGTGGGCACGTTATTGCTGAGCTGGTTTGGTCAGCCCCAGCACTTCCCATCCCACACCAGAACCTGAATCTCTGTTAACCTCACCAAATACCCTGGTGTGTGCATCCGGGGCTGGTGTAACACCCCTCTGCAGCCCGGATCCCAGGGCACAGCCTGCGTTTCATCCGGAGCCGTGGCAGCAGTTTGGGGTTTGCAATTGGCAACCCCAGGGCTGGTAAGGAAGGCGGAAATTTAATCCAGAGCAGAATAAGTTTGAGAAGAGAAGATAACAAGCAGGAGTGGTGCTGCAGAYTGGGGTTAAGGTTTGAGGAGTGGTGTCCCCATGAGCCTGTGCAGGAGCCAGCCGTGACCAACAGGGCAGCACACTGTGTCCAGCCTGTCCCCAGAGCAGCCCTGCCRCAGGCACTGTGCCCAGGGACAGAACACTGCCCCAGGGCTGCCCTGGGGCCATCCCCACGCTGTCCTTGCCCAGCTTTCACATGGGAGTGTGGCCAAGCCGTGACCTCTGCCTGCTGCTCAGCCCAGCCCCGCGGTGCCCAGCACTGCCCAGCCCTGCCTTGGGACCAGGGGGGCACAGGGACAGCCGTGGGGACACAGGGACAGCAGTGGTGACCCAGGGACAGCCCTGGTGGCACAGGAACCCAGCTGCACTCTGCCCATGGCAGCAAGGCTGGGCTCACTGCAGGGCTCACTCCCGGAGCAGCTCTGCCTCTCGCAGCCCTGGTGAAGCACAATCCCCCACCAGCCGGTGAGCAGGAAGCCTGAGAGACTTACAATTACATTTTCTCACTAGTCTAATGAGGTGAGAGACAGACAGAGGAGAGAGTTCCCTGGGCTAATTTTCCAGCCAGCAGCCACTGCGTTCCTCCTCTGCTGCARGAGGCAGAGGGAGAAATGTCTGTTCCAGGTTAGAGGCTCTTGCTGAAGGCATTCCAGAGCATATTCCCCTGGGACTCTATAGCAAAAAGATGGAGATGACAAACCATTTGCCTACGTTCAGCTGGAATGAAGTAACCCACAAACAGAGCTGTGTGGTGCTGGGSGTGCACTGATCAGGAGAGAGCACCAGGGAGAGCAGGGAGAGAAGCCTGGCCTGAATCTTTGCACAGTGCTCTGCTCCAGGAGAGAGGCAGCAGCTCAGCACCTGCACACAGGAGGAATTAGCGGTGAGAGGGAAGGAGCATTGCCTTTGTYATCAYGGAAATGCCAGCAGTGGAATGCTCYCTGCCYGGGGGCAGCAGCCCTGGGCTGCAGAGGGCTCTGCCTCTCTCCCAGGCAACTTCAAACTGGAGAAACTCTGAGAAATTCCTCCTCATATCCACAGGGACCATGGAGGGAATGCTCCTTTCTTGCTTCCTGTCCTCTGTGCTCTTTGCCCTGGACTCGTGTGTGCTCAGCATCTGAGTCTTTGGAGGTTCTCTGCTGGCTTTGGTTGAGGCCARTGCTGTTGTGTGCTCCCCTCACAGCCCTGGTCTCAGCACACCAAACACACTTCCAGCAGGCCTGAATGGACCTGGGACACCTGAACTTGCTCATCTTGGTCTAAGCCAGGAGGCAGAGCCCATGAAATCCCTCCATCATCATGCCCATGTGCAATGTGCCTGGGTGAGGAATGTTTAATCAACCAGTCCCTGAACYAGGYTGGAACTTTCYCATTGGRCTGACAAATCCAGCCAGTCTGACCCATCCCTTGCCATCCTCTGAAGKGTTTGGAGYTYGTAGTYGGTCCTGGGATTCGTTTTAGCCAGAGATTGCATTTTGGTGAAAAGGGTTTGTGCAGAAGTCACCCTTCTTTTGTTTTCAAAAGSAGCTCTTTCCCAAAGCACTCTGCTGCTCAGCTCATGCAAACTAGGAAGAGATCTGTCAAATATCAAATACGAATTTTGTTGCTGAAGCTCTTGGAAAATTGACAGGTAGCATGCAAGCAAACATTAAATCAATAACAGCGAATTTCCCCCGGGAAACTTGTAGTGTTTTCTCATCAAAATCTTTAAATCCTTAAAGAAGCCATAAAAGGTTTACACACTGCGTGCTGGTTAATCTGGTTACCTCTGCATTGGCCAGCACAGCTGATCAGCACGGCCAGCTAATCCCCAGTGCTGATCACCCAGCAGTGTGTGTAATATCCAGTGCCCCAGCACTGATGTATTGTAGCTTTGTTAGTCACTGTGGCTCCTTGGTAAATTCATTTGGAGTCCTCCGGGGTTTTAAATCTCTCATTTGGCCAACAACGAGGTCTGAAAAGATTGCAGTTCATTTCGACCCACAGTGGATGGAAGGCTCATTTACTGGCTGCAGGCAACTCAATCAGGCCGGGCGCTGATGAGTGAGTGACTTGTTCAGACCGCTAGTCAATATGTGTCTGCTGTGATAGAATGTCAGCATCTGCTGCCTGCTCCTGTCTCCCACTGCTCTGGCTTTTTTCATTTGGCCTGATCAATGTTATTAAAAACACCTAGGAGTTCCTTAACTGCTCTGCCACTTGAGGCTTTTCCTCCTTCCTGTTTTTTTTAAGCACAACTTTGTGTTATCTGCGAGCACGTGCGGATGATGCACAGAGGGGTTTTTACAGGTGTGGGACGGGGTGTGTGTGTGCATAACTTGTGCACTGGAGTTGGCTCTGCAGCTTCATCACTCTGGCTCTGTGTGTGCTGCCCTGAAGTAGCTCAGAGCCCAATGTAAGCATCTGCTGATTGTTATTTGTAAATAAACTTCAAACACAAGCATGAAAAAAATAATACACCTGCTCTAAAATGGAAAAGTGAGAATGCCCAAGTGGAATCAGTGACCCCCAGTGAACACCCACACATTAAAAATCCAACTGCTGCTCCAAATAAAGAGGAGATAGAGCTCAGGTRAACAAGCAGAGGGTTAAAACCATGACAGGTCTGGAGCAGACACACCATTGGCCTGCCCAGCAAGCCATTTCCTGGGGACTGATGACACTCCGTGGCACGGGTGGGGCAGCCACCAAGGACACAAAAAAAAGGAAACAAATGCACTGCTGGAGGTTTGATCTGTGCAGGATGTGCACGGTCCTGCAGGGACTGCACTGGCCTGAGGCCATGCAAGAAGGAGAATGCAGACCCCAGGCTTCACATCAGCCAGAGGGGAGGAAGGAGTGAGAGCCTGTGGGTGCCCACATCCCACAGGGGAAAGGCAAGGTGATCTGCTGTGACCTGAGGACATGCTTCCATCCCTACCCCCTTCCCCTGCAATATGGCATCCAAAATAGATACCAAGAAATGACCTGCCARGAAAAAAATGGAGGCCTATAATTATGTTATTGAAAACCTGTTCCACACTGTATTATTTAAGGTTATTTTATTATGATGTTGAGATGAGTTTCTTAAAGAAGAAACTCTGGGTTTATTGCCCTCCTCGTGGAGAGGAGCCCTGGCTGATTTGATAGCCTATTTGAACAAGAGGGATGCTTTACGAGCCCCTATAAAAACTGATGACCCCACTCACATTTGTATTTAATGAAATAAGGAGGAGCTTTCGTTATGTTTTCAATAACCTTCACTGCTCTTTCAAACCTGCTTCAAATAAAAGCCAGAATCTGCATGTTTGTGTGCTGGAGCCCAGCTGTCCCTGGGGAGGGGAGCTCAGAGCTGTCCCACAGCCCCTGTGCCCCTGTGGTGCCACTGCCAGGGCCATGTCCTGCCCGTGGGGACAGTGGATGGTGGGCAGTGCTGTCCTGTCCCATTGGAGGAGGGAGGCCGGGAGGAAGGCTGGGCTCCAGAACTCCTCTGCCTCAGCCTCCCAGGCACCAAGCACACATTTTGTCTCTAAGTGTCTTCCCACACACCAAATCAGGCTTTTTCATTACACAATTTTGGTCTGTCATAAAACATTAAATCTTCCTGAAAAGTTCCAGTGCTTGGATCCTCCTCATTACATGRAATAATTGCTGCTGCTGGAAGGCTCAGAGGCTGCACCCGCAGCTGGTGGCACTGCCTGTCCCCAGCCCTCCTGGCAGGAGATGAGCCCTGCAGTGCCACTGGGGCCAGCCCCTGGCTGAGGGGACAGGGCAGCCCTCGGGAGGCTCTCAGCTGGGTCTCTCTCCACATCTGGCAGTTCTACTCCAAAGGTTTCCATGGAAATTCTCCTTTGCTGGCCTGGGAGCCCAGGCTGGGCGCTCAGGGGCACAGGGCTCTGTGGGCACAGCAAAGCAGCTCCTTGGGGTTTGCTGCTCTAAAAGCAGGACCTGATGGGCTGTGACCCGTGGGGCTTTCCCCAGGCACGGCCCAGGTTTGGGCTGCTCCCTGCAGGCAGAGCACAGCGAGGCTGCTGTGGGATGGAGGGAGGCAGAGGGGAGTGCAGGGGCACCGTGGGGCTGCCTGGCACAGGCTGGGCTGCAGGAGCCCCTTCCTCCCCCAGGGCTCAGGGGTGAGCAGGGGGACCTGGCAGGGTTTGTGGAAGCACAGCCAAGCCCTGCACTCTGCATTTGCAGGCACAGTTTGCTGCAGGTGCCCGTGGATGAGCTGCAGCAGGGCTGCAGCAGCCTGGGGCTGCAGGGATTCAGGGGGATGCTCTGCTCCCTAATGGGCTGCAAGGCTGAGCTTTACGATCATTGGAACATAAAGGGTCAGAATCTTAATCTCCTAATACTGTGTTTTTAACAACATTTACACTTTAACATATTGGAAAATCTCATCTCTTTCTGCCATTTAGCATGACAGCACAATTCAAAGCCATCAGTGCAGCAGTATATTTCAGTGTTTCAAACATAAATCAACCTGGCTGAAATTTTTTTTTTTTCGCTTCCAGTACTTCTGAAAACCTGGGATTTTCTAACTTAAACGTTTCTTATTTGAACCTTTGTATTCAGTGGAGTCTCCCACCTGAATAATTCAGCAGCATSAAATRGAGAGCACGGAATGGAGGCCCCAGYSCAGCACCCAGCACAGTCAATGCTTTGTGGCCCATTGCAATGGGAAACCTGCACCTGAGGAGCACAAATAGCCTGGGAATTGTCTGCAGGTATGGGAAGAATTAAATTCTGCATCACCCCACAAAGCTGAGTGACAAGCAATAGGAACACATCAGGAATAAAGAGCAGTTTTGATTTCATGAAACCTGTGGGATTAAGGGGGAGTTGTTTTTTTCCAGAATTTGCAAATCTGACACAAACCATTTATTCCAAGAGCCAGGACTCAGAGCAGGAGTGGCCTCTCCTCCCAGAATCCAGCTCTTCTCTGGGATGTGGAGTGGGGAAAAAAAGAAGGAAAGGACTCTTGGGGTTTCCTCATTACTGAAGCCTTTCCCCCCTGGTGTCCCTCTCTGCTCCTTTTCTGTGCCTCTTTCCCTTGTGCACATGAGCTTTGTGGCTGGGCTCTGTGACCATGCTCAGGGCCTCTGAAGGACCCCTTCCCACAGCTGCTGCCCTGCACTGGCACAGCCTGGCCTTGTGTCTGACTTTATTTAATTGGCAGCTCCTTACCCAGTTTTCCTGTGCTGGCCCAGGTTCCTCTCTGCTCCCACGTGAGGAAGGAGCTGGGCATATGGGCTGACCCACAATGGTTTGATTCATGGGCTGAAATCATCATTGAACAAGTGTCACAACATGGCATTAGATTAAGAACTAAAGTGATGGGCTATGGTGAGTCTGTTCATTAGTATTAATAGAGCTTAATTAGGCACAAGCGTGGTGTTGCAGGGAAATGTGGAGTTGGCTGCAGTTTCCATGGTGGAACAAGGGTGTTACTGCATAAAGGTGAAAGGGGCCCATGAGCCTTGTGCTGCCCCTGAGCCCCAGCACAGCCTGGCCTTGGGACGTGGCCTTGCAGCCCCAGGAACACCAGGGAGTCGAGGACTGGGTCTCATTGAGAGCCCAGAGCTGAGGAAGGGAAAGTCCAGACTAAAACCATCAGATCTGGGGGAAATGCTGACCTTCACAGAGGGAAAGAGTCCTTCAGTGCTGGCCTGCCCTGGCAGAGGAGAGGACAGGTCAGAGCAGCTCTTCTGTCCCCGGGAGGGGAGTCAGGGAGGAGCAGAGCTCTGAGATCCAAATGCCTGAGACAGACAAAGGGACAGGGACAATGAGAGCCTGCAGCAGCCAGTCCCCACATGG
Source organism: Alauda arvensis (assembly GCA_902810485.1). Classification (NCBI taxonomy): domain Eukaryota; kingdom Metazoa; phylum Chordata; class Aves; order Passeriformes; family Alaudidae; genus Alauda; species Alauda arvensis. The sequence goes on along the minus strand of CADDXX010000124.1, from coordinate 460,104 downwards.
CACTGGACCAGGGGGCTCTGCCAGGGCTGGGGCTACTTTGCAACCAGGRTGAATGTCCATGGATGCATTCAATGCCTTTGTAATTATCTCAGTTGTTTCTTTATCTTCAGTATCCTCCCTCTTGCACCASTTTGCCTCCATTCATGCTCTTTGCTTTATGGTTCTTAGGCCATTTTGCATTTCTCCCCATTTGGCAGCATTAAATTTTATTTACCATATGTCCCTTCTGCTACAAAGATGATAAAATCCTTTGGATTTTTGTTGTGCTGTTGCAAGCTCATTCAGCACTCACCTCAGTTTAGTGTCCTCAGCAAGTGGAGCTGATTTGTGGCTGGTTTTCAYAGAGGTCCAAGCTGGGGCACTGCCAGCCTGTGCTGCTCCCTGCCACTGCTTTTCTCCCTTTGGCAGATCCCATCCCCTCATGGGGTCTCCAACACCTCTCACCAAAGCTCCTGCCTCCCTCCCATCCTGTGCAAATTCAAATGCACCAGACAATTTCAGCACTCCTGGATGAATGGAATGCAAGATGCTGCTGCACTGGACTTTGCTGCTGCAGTCAAATCTGGCTGGAAACAGTGGCTTAAAATTGTTTCCACCTTCACCCACATCAGGAGGTGATTTGGAGCTCCTCAGTGGAATAAAAATCCTTCCAGAAGCCTTTTAATTGTGAGTGAGTGAAGGGGCAGGGTTTGAGGCACAGCTAGCTGGGCTTTTAGCAAAACAGGAATCTCTCACTCTCATAACATCTTTTGATGTGGAGGGGCTCAAGCTGAGGCCCTCATCTCTCTGAAAGCACAGGCAGAGCTGGGAGCCTTGGCCAAGGAGAGCTGGAGCCAGAGGGGCTCTGCAGGGAGCAGTGASAACATCTGCATGTGAGTCCTGCGGGCTGAGGGCTGAGCTCAGCCTCACCCCAGGCACCTGGCACTTCTATCCTTCCCGAGGATGGCCTGGTTTCCAAATCCTGCCGTGCAAACCCTGAGCTGGGAGTGCCGGTCGGTGCTGCTGGGTGGGGACTCTGGAGGCTGAAGCTGAGCCTGCTGCCCCCCTCGGGCMCCGGGACCCCTCATTACAGGTGCTCTGCTCTCTGCTCCCGAGGGGTCTGTGCTGCACCTGCCCCCTCCGTGCTCACCTGGCTCGGCAAAGCCCGGTCCTGCTCCGGGCAGCGATACCGGGGCTCGGCCCCGGCCCCGGCCCCGGCTCCACCCGCCCGGGGCAGGGCAGGGCAGGGACCCCAGGGGTGACACCTGGCCCTGGGGCAGGGTGGGGACCCCAGGGGTGACACCTGGCCCTGGGGCAGGGCGGGGACCTCAGGGTCCGAGAGGTGGCCCTGCCATCACCCCCAGGACATTCCTGCTGCCCCAGCCCTGCCAGCCACCTCCGCCCTTCCATGGCGAACCAGACCTGAAGAGAGCTCAAATTAAATGTAAGTAATTTCCTTTTTTCCTACCTTGAAATTCCTATTGATTTCCTACCTAAATAGAAATTCCTATTGATTTTGTGTCTGTTCATATTAGTATGTTACCTTGTCACCTTTTGTTTGCGATATTATGTTGTTTCACGTGTTGGTGCCCTCGGGAGGGTTCGGTGGAGCCGCGTCCCCGCGGGTGCCACCACACCCTGTGCCCGGCTGGGCAGGGCTTCGTGCTGTCCCTGTTCCCCACGGGAACCTGCTGTCCAACAAGAGTGGAACCTCACCTGGGCTGCAGGAACCCACCTGGGCTGCAGGAACCCACCTGGGCTGCAGGAACCCACCTGAGCTTCAGGAACCCACACTGGGCTGCAGGAAACCCCCTAATCTGCAGGTGCCCCCTGTCCCTGTGCCGGCAGGGCTCGGGGCTGTCCCGTCACAGATGTCACACCCAAGCCACCGCCGGGCTGTGCCCATCCCCGGAGCTGTCCCCATCCCCGGGGCCGTGCCCGCCGCTGTCCCCGGCTCCGCAGGGGCTGTTTCTGTACCGTGCCCCGTTAAAGCCGCTCAGAAGCGCCGCGGCTCCCGGGCTGTGCCGTGCTCACAGCTCTGCTGGTCACACAAGTGTCTTCCCCSTGTCCCCGGCGTCCTCTGCTCCTCACACCTCGCTGAGCAGGCACCGCCACGCCGAGACCTCTGCCCGAGTTGTCAAGGTGACGGGGGCTGTTATCCCGAAGTACTTATTTCACATACATGGTGTTTTGTCCCTGSCTTTTACTGAAACACAGAGACGAGRCCAATTATCTTCCTAATGGTTCGCGCGGCTTCTTTCTTCTCTAAAGTGGGAGCTAATGACAAATGGTTTGGGCAGGGGGTCGCTCTCGCACAGCGAGCTCTTGGGTGTCCCCGGCTCTCCAGGTGTCCAGGGACACGGCTCAGCTGCTCTCATCTGCTCTCCTCGCACAGCCATTGTCACCCATTTCCTGCTCTCTGCTTCACCCCTGCAGAATCCCCCAGGCTTTCCCGAACGCCCGAGGGCTGCAGCACCTCCGTGCCCAGGCGGGCAGGACAGCTCCGCTCCTCGCAGCTCTGTTATCGATGCTCTGCTCTCGGGGGATCAGAACGGATGTGGTGGGAGCCAGAGGGGTCCTCCTGCCTGCGAGCCTGCATTGCCCCGCCAGGAGCAGGGSTTTCACTGGCACCTGATAAACCACATCAAACATAAACACCGGGAGACGCTGTGTGTGAGCACGATGGCTCCTGGCAGTGACACGGGCCTGGAGCAGCCTGGCAGGTCCTGCAGCTTTGTTTTGTGCAGGGTTAGGGCAGGTTGGGCTGGAAGAGCTCTGCATTTGAGCGATGCAAAGCAGGAAATTGTGCATCTCCATGCCACATGCCAGGAAGAAGATGCAATTTCACCACTGCAGACCCACGAAAGTGGGGACACTTTMACTCAGGCTTGGTTTGGCTTGGGAAGTTGCTATAATTATTTTTCCATTTAAAAATATGGTTGCTGTGAATTGCAGATGGTGGAGAACCACTTTGCATGCAAGCTGGAGAGACTGGCTGAGCCCAGTGCCGGTGTAGGAGCCCGGGAGCACATCCACAACATGTGCCCTCTCTGGGTGCTGTGGTGTCTCTAACCTCACCCTTTCCCATTCTGGGACATCACAGGAAGATCCACCTGCAGATTGTTTATCTTGTTTTCTCGGGAGTGAAGATGCAGCCTTTAACTTCCCGTGGCTGCAGTGGGCTGGTTAATGCCYGGCTAACGGGAGGGGATGGGGGCATGGCACTGTTAATGGGAGAACAGCTCATTTAGAGTTCCAGCATGCTTTATGACATCAAAAGAGCATTGAGAGAATGCTTGGGATAATGTTAATTAGGGCTCAGAAATAAATGCTTTGCTTCCTCATTAATTGTTATCTCTTTGTTGTGCTCATTAGAAAGTGATTCCTGGCGAGGAGCTGCTAAAGGTTGTGCAGCYGAGAGGGGATGTGCTGCTTGGGAGGAGGACACGGGCAGCCCCATCCCAATGTGGTGCTCAGGGGTGAAGTGAGGGGGACCCCTGGCACCCAGGGGGCTGCAGGGAGAGCTGGTGAGGTGTGGGATGCTCTGAGAGCACCACCAGGGCAGCGTGTGACAACCCCTGCCCCTGTCTCCATTARGCAGCCATGCAGGGAGCTGCTCTCTTCTCTGTAAAGTTTTCTTGCCTCAGCCATTTCTGTAGATTATGTGAAAATACACTTTGGAAAATTGAATCATAAAACTGGTGGTGTAAATCCTTTTAAAAAGAGATCAAAGACCAAAATGCTAATAAGGCTGGGATGGGAATAAAATCTAGGCGCTTTGGTAAAGTAGAATAAAAATAAAGGAGGCCTACAAAGAGAATAACAAATTAAAAACAAGTTTAAAAAGAGCAATGGAGARAAGAGATTCAAAACAACCAAAGGAGGAAGTCCTTAAAGGGAAGGCTCCCATGTGCTCAGCTCAGGCATGACCCTCAGTGCTGCTCAGGCATGACCCAAACCCARTTCTGGAGGAAATCAAGTGGTTTTCTGGGGAGAGCAGCAGGCTCCTCGTGCCAAGACAGGGGAACTGCCTGGAGGGGAATTATGGGGGCAGATGGACATTGGTGTCCCCAGGACACCTGAGCAGTGCCTGGGCAGGCAGTGACACCGTGTCCCAGAGGAGATTGGGGCACATCAGTGGTGACCACCTTAAAACCAGTGGGTTGGTCAGAACCTCATTAAGCTCCTGGCTTCCAGGCAATTATCATCCCTCTCCTTGTGCTCAGGAAGAAAAAACTGGGGTGGGAACACCCTCAGTTAATGCTGGGCTGCCAAGCTCTGGTGCAGTGGTGCTGCCCAGTGAGGTGGGTGTGCTGTGCCTGTGCCCC
>CADDXX010000124.1:444239-451739 GCA_902810485.1 Alauda arvensis | reverse complement strand
GTGGAAGTGGCCTGGGCAGTGCCTGGATGTGGCTGTGCCGTGTCAGAGTTTCCCCACGGGGTGCAGAGGGCATTTCTCAGGCTCTGCTCTCTCCCAGCTGCTCTTTGCTCCCACCCCTCCTGCTCTGAGCTCTCCTTTGGCCTTTGGGACCCTGGATCAGAGCCACAGCTCTGCCCTACAGACCCAGCACAGCCCTGCAGCCCCAGCACAGCCCTACAGACCCAGCCTGGCCCTACAGCCCCAGCACAGCCCTACAGCCCCAGCACAGCCCTGCAGCCCCAGCACAGCCCTGCAGACCCAGCACAGCCCTGCAGACAGAGCCAGAAGCCAGGTTTGAATCTGTTCCCACAAGATTTAATCAGCTGACTCTGTGCCCACACAGCCCCAGTGAGCTGCTCTCCATGAACTTCATCTCAGTGACCCTTGCAATCCCCAAACATCTGGGTGACCCTTCCTGTTTTACTTGGAACAAATGCTAATTGCTCTAACACTGTTCTGCTCAGGTTTGGGGTCCCTCTCTCATTTGCATTCACCACCTTTGGGTTGGGAGGGGACTTTGAAGCCACTCTCTTTAATTGTAATTCAACTACTTGTGATATTTTGGTACCAATTAATATTGATTTTACAATTGGTTTACAGAGATGTTGTTTTATTACTAATATATTTAATGTGCAAATCAATAAGAACACTTGTTTGGCTCTCTCCCTAGAAGGTAATAAAATCAAATATCTCAAGAGTAAAATGCTATCTGATCCATAAATGRCAGCAGCAGATGCTTAATGTAATAGTTAAAGACTATGCAGCATTCTTGGCACCTTCCACGCGCTTTCCACACGCACTGTACTAAAGTGACACTCAATAACTTGCTAGTTACAAAAAGTTTAGTAAATTTGTTGGCACCACATCAGCCTAAATGAAGGCTTCAGTGTCAAGGAATGATGCTACATGGACAAAGTGGATATTCCCTCCTGCTCCAGGGGCAGAGCTGCTCTGGGTTTCCCAAATGGAGATTCCACAGCAGGAGACAAAGGCTCTTCCCACCTCTCCTGCTCCCTGAGCCCCAGTGGTGGTGAGCAGTTTTGTGGGGAAAGCTCCTGGAAGGGGAGAGGCAGAGGGGCTGCTGCAGGCTGACAGCTCTCCCAGCTGTCTGAGGGATCTGAAGCTCTGCAGGTGCTTCTGGGAGCCATTTGCAGGAGAAACCCTCCAAAGGAAGCTGAATCCACCCAACATTTCAAAYAAAAAGAAACATCAGAATTCTCTGCAGAGTGAAATGCTGAATGACTGTGACAACTCTCAGCTCTTTGTATCAATTGTTCTCGGTCTGGTGAAAGTGCTGCCCAACTGCTCCAAACAAAGCCCAACTGGACTGATGCACTTGGGCTTTAAATCCCCATTGCAGCTGGGTTTGCCTTCTCTCACAAAGGACTTCAGGCTGGCAAAGCTGCCTCCTGCAGCAGAAAAGCATTCCCTGCGTTTTCCCAGTGCTGCGGGTTGACTGGAGCTGCCAGGGAGGAGTGCCCAGCCCGGAGCCCCTGGCTCACACAGCGGCTCCCCAGGATCTTGTTGTCTGAGGGATGACAGAGTGTGGAGACAGAATTCCCTGCAATTGAGCCCAGGACACTCAGGGGTTCCCCTGAGTGACCCCACACTGCTGCCTCCGTGCTGAAGGGCCCCTGGAGAGCCCAAGGACCGTTCTGTGCAGGAGCTGCTCCAGCTGCTGGGGTGGGACTGGGAGCTCCCTGACACAGACAGAGCCTCTGGGCAGTGACAGCTCTCTCTGTGTCCCCTGAGTGTCACAGGCTCCGTGCCAGCAGCTCCAGCCTGCGGAGCAGAGGGGCTGCCTGTGCTCTCTGGCACTGTCCCTGCATGAATCCCTCTGGCACGGCAGGCACGGGGGCTCAGCAGCACCTGAAGCACGTCTGGGCATTCCCCACCCTGCAGTCAGCTTGTGCTCTATCCCCTCTGTCCCGCAGGGTGTTCCTGCCCTGAGGGTTGTTACTCTCCTGTTAATAAAAGCTGCAGTTCAGGTGATCGTGCCCCACCCTGCAGCAGCAGCTGCCAAAAGCAGCCCCACACTCCTGCTCCTCTCCCATCATCTCCTGTCCCAGACAGGTGGGATGGGATGGCTGCCATTCAGGGGAAGCTGCAAAGTATAAAATGCCTCATTTGTTCATGAAATGGAAATGTGGCTGGCCGGAGAGTGCCTTGCAGTGTGTGCTGATCACAGCCAGCTCTGGGGGGGCACTGCCTGTGGGGTGTCCCCCCCTCAGGGACCTGCCCCATGCACCTGGAAGGGACAGGAGAGGCCATTCAGGCTTTGGGAGGCACTGGGRGCGTGGCTGGTGGCAGGAGGGGCCCTGGTGACACGAGCTGCACGCTGAGCCCCCAGCCCCACCAGGTCAGGGGGCAGCCAGCAGCCCCAGCCACSCTCCCTGGGCAGGGGGGCCTGGGCAGGTCCTGCCTGGGGTGCAGAGCCCACAGTCCCACCTGGAATATGCAGTGTGGAGACAATAGAGCAAAGTGTAACCACTGTTTACAGAAAAAATTGTCAAGGATTTATTTATTGGAAGTGACTGAGGAATATGAATTCTACACTCCATTTAAAATGCTTTTTATTTCTCTCAGCCTTGGGGCTCTGAGTACATCTAATTTCACCCATAGCTATAATTCTCCACCAAACAGTTCCTGCTTCTCCTCTGGGTTCCTGAGGAGTCATTTTGGTTTATGTCCTCTCCCAGCAGCTCCTGCTGTGGCTGGAGACAGTTACAGGCTGGTGAACTTTCCCAACACCCCTCCCCAATGGGCACACACACACGCAGTGAGAGTGAGTGCCATGCACTGGGAACAGCTTGACACCTCACTATATATTTATTTAAAAAAATAAAACTCCAAATGTCTTTATCATGTAGGGGTTTCTCCTGAGGAGCCCTGTATTTCACTGCAGACACTTTGATTGTCCCTACCTTGCAGCTAACAAACTATTAGTTTTGTTAGTATATTTATTCCACTAAAATTGGAGCCTGTGATTACAAATCCAATGCTGTGATTGAGTCAGGGTCTGAAAATAAATCTGTCTGGGGCTCATCTGGCGTTTTGGTGCTGGGAGAGGCAGCACCAGGCCCTGCTCCCGCAGTCCAGCTGTGGGCTGGGCCATGCAGCTGTGGGCTGGACCATCCAGCTGTGGGCTGGACATGCAGCTGTGGGAGCTCTGCCCACGGGCACTGGCCAGGGCTGGGCTCTGGGGATGTTTCCCCAGGGGAGCCCTGGCTCTTCAAACAGTGCCAGTGTTGGGGCAGAGGCTGCTGTGCTGCCACACTTTGCTCCATGTCCTGCCAGGGCTTGTGGCTCCACAAGGCTTGTGGCACCTGAGTGGGATCTTGGGGACATGACAGCCTGTCTGCCAGGCCAGGAGCTCCAGGACAGGGAGCAGGGTGCTCTCCTTCCCCRTGGCAGAAGRATGCAGGGGAAGGACAAGGTCAGCACATGGATCTGTGTCAGAGCAGGAGCTAAACTCCCATTCTTTGGATTTTTTAGGTAAAGGTTGTTATTTCCCACTATTTCAGTTTCTTCTCCAAAAGCAGGGATGGCAGCTCATGCTCTGGGAGGGGAGCTCAGTGGCAGGGCCTGTCTCTGCACATGGACACAGATTCCAGGGCCCCAGCCCCAGCCTGGCCCCAGGATGGCTGTGCCCGAGGGGTGCTGAGAGCTGGGCTGGCCYTGGCTGGGAGCAGGCCAAGSACAGAGGGAGGGAGTGAGACAGGAGAGGGACAAGGTGGTGCTCTTGCCGCTCTGGTGTCCCTCCAGATTATTTCCCAGAAAGCCTCTTTGCTGTGGAGTTTTGCTTGCTTTGAAATAAATGAGCTGCTCTGTTCCTGCAGGCAGTGGCAGCGTTTCCACTGCCTGGGGATCACTCCCTGCGAGCTCTCAGGAGAGGAAGGAGCCAGGCACAAAGCACAGCCCTCACTCAGGTGAGGGCAGGCTCGGGGGGACAGTGACCTCGGCCCCAGGTGGGGCTGCCCAGACACCTCCCGTGTCCCCCTGGGACCCTGCTCACACCCAGTGCTGCCTCCCTCCCTGCCTGCCCAGCTCAGAGCTGGGGGATGGAGCGTTGTGTCCCTGCCTGCCCAGCACAGAGCTGGGGGATGGAGCACTGTGTCCCTACACCCTCCTCGGCTGGGGCACACCTGCACCCCAGGCTGGCACCCCTGGCTGTGCCACCTGCAGCTCCAGACAGGAACACATGCACTGCCCCATGTACACAGGGAAAAAAACCTGTCAGGGAAGATTAAAACCCCAGACAGTCTTTATTGTAAGATTGTTTTTTCCATTTATTTATCCCTTTTTTTTTTTTTTTTTCCCTTTTAGCAAGAGTAGTCAGGGTTTGATATGATTAGAATTGCAAATCTTGCATGTTAAAAGGGAAGCACTGAAGTAAAAGGATGCTGCTTGTGTAATGAGACACGTTTTAAATCCAGGCTAGGTAAATTCGGTGTTGAGCATAAAGGGTATGAAATAAACTCGCAGTGAGCTCAGCAAATGCCCCAAGGCTCGTCCCCATTAGTATTCCCATTTGTGAGCTCACTTCATAAGACTAATGGAGTTGCTACCTGGGGACATTAATTGTGCATGACACCATTGCCGAGCCTTTGTGCACTCTTACTAATATCACAGTGCCTCCTTGACAAAACGCCTGCAAAGATTACAAACACACCTAAAATAACTGCCACATTCACACTCATATTTGACAGGGATCTTCGAGTTCAGTTACAATAGAATTACCATCATTTCTTACACCTCTGGCTTTTTATTACATTAAACAATGGTTGATATTGCTTCCTTAAACCAGTGTCAGATTGTGTAAAATCTCTCTATCTCAGGCTTTTCTATTAAGCCTCCCATTTATCAGAGGAATGTATGGCTTCCACACTTGGCTCTTACTACAAATATTATCTGTTATATTCTTAAGCATGTGTGCACACTCACACATCACCCTTCCTCTGTGTTAAAGGCACAGCAACGTTTTTGAGTCCCTGCAATTAATACCWAAAGGCTCTGCTGCCATGTGAGGTGCTCACAGGCCTCCCACCATTAATTATAACATCATCTCTGGGGGAAAGCCTTCCTGGGCCTGGGCTCCCTGTTTTAAATCCCAGTGTCCAGGATTAAGATGATGGATGAGGGGATTTGCTAAATTTGCAGCAATCAGGGCAGGATTCTGTTGAGGACAGCAGATGAACTGGGATCTTCTGGAGCTCTGACACAGCAGGCTGGGCTCTTTCAGGGCTCTGAGGAGCTCCCCTGCAGCCCCAGGGCTGTGCCCACTGCTCCCCCACGGCTGCCAGGGCTCCAGGGGCTCCCCCAGCTGCACTGGGAGGCATCACTGGGACACCAGGGCAGAGCTCATCCCGGAAAGAGATGTTAAAGCAAGGCACCAGAGGGAATTACTGTAAAACCTTTGACGATTCAATGCTTGGAGGAGGGGTTCAGGCCTTCACAATTTTTTTAATACCTATTTATAAAAACCCTAAGTGTTTGCAGTTTTTTTCTGGCACTGGCACCACCTGTGCCCCAGCAGCTTTGGTTTTGCCCTTTCCCCTCTGCACTAGAGCCTGCTCTGAGGTTTCCTCCTGGGGAAGAGCCTTGCCAAGCTGCAGGTGAGGGAAAACTCACTGATGTGCACTGGAAAGCTCTTCATCCCAGCTCCCCTCTCCCACAGGTGGCTTTGCTGTCAGCTGCCCAAGGACATCCTGACGTTACCAGGTGGCACCATGAAATGCCCAAAAGAAAAGTCCAGCTCCATAGCCACCAGACAAAAAACCACTTTGTCCAGAGGAGGATAGCAGTGTTCACTTCCTGACCTTTGGGATGGACCAGGTAAGGAAGGACCTGTGGGGACACAAGGCAGCAGCTGTGGTTCTGCTCTTGGGGTAACAGCTGGGAGGGACTGGGGCTGGATCTCAGCTGCRGTGCRGAGGATGRCCCTTCAGGAATGGCTATTTCYATTTCTATTATTTCTATTTCTATTGACAGGATTTATCAGAATTAATACAYGAATCATTAGTTTGCAGTGGTGCCTGTCAGCAGTCACTCATCTCTTTACAAACCTGTTCTTGTCCCACACCTCCCAAGCCCAAACAAACACTGCTGTCCAGGCAGGAGCAGCCCCCAGGGCACAGCAGGGCTCTGTGCTGGGCATTTCAGAGGAGCCCTGAGGGAATGAGCTTGAGCTGAGGCACAGTGCGTGCAGAAGGCTGATCCGCCCTGTGGAGCTGGCACCGAGTCTTTTCCTGCTGTCTCATTGACTTCTTGCCAAAAAAGGTTAAAATGCTGGAGTTTTCTCTGGAACTCTGAAGTTGGGACTTAAAAATACTTCAAACACTTGGTTTAATAGTCCTTCACATCAGCGTATTCCCAGTTTCACACAGCTCCCTAGTGACACGGGACCTTTTGTCAAGCACATATGAAATTAAGTGAAATAAAAATCATATTAAAAATTATTACCATCTAACAGCCATTAGTCTGCACATTGCTGTCACGTCTTGATGGATTTCTCACTTAGTTCAATGAATGTTCTAACGACAGTGATAAAATCACTCAGAAAAAAAATATAATAAACTGTTAACCCTTCACGTGGCTGCTTGTTTTTCAAATCCCTTTAAGAACTGTTCAGCAGTGAGTTGCTCCCCAGGGTGCTCGCCTGCAGATGAAAACCTGCCTGTGCCTGGCCTGGGRATGATGGGGAGGGTGGGAATCGCGTTCCAGCCCTCCCCAGAGAGGGGCACGGCACGGCGGGACCTGCTGGCAGCACAGGTAACTCCTGGGACCCTGCTGGAGTGACAGAGCCCTCCGGGAGCCAGCCCGGCAATCCCTGGGGTCCCTCAGGAGCGCTGAGCAGGCTCCACAAGGATTGTGCGGTGCCCAGCGCCTCGCAGAGCAGCGAACAAATCGCTCCGATGGACCCCAGGGTGCCGGAGGCTCCGTGCCCGGCCTGGGGAGCTCCTAAGGGACAGGAGAGGGGCCGATTCGGGTCCCCAGGCACAAGCGAGAGCCGGGAGATGCTGACCTGGGTGCTGGGGCAGCTGTGGGAGCGCAGCCCTGCTCCCCGGGAAGGGCATCTGCAGTGCCCGATGAACACACAGCCACTTAGCGGGCAATCAGCGCGGCCTCGTTAATAAAATACATCCATTTGAGCGCCGTGAATGGCTCCGTGTGCCGCCGGAGCTCTCGGGCTAATAGCAGCCTCGGCAGCCTGGCATTGCTGCGTTTGTTGTGTCCTGCAAATTTAATGCATGCTTACTGTTACGGAGAATGGCGGGGAAGATGTAAATGACAGACTGCAGGAGCAGACGTGGCAATGTAATAAACTCAGTTGGCACTTCTCCTGAGCCGTATTTAGCCTACCACGTTCCGCGGAAGCCTGGCAATGCGCCAGCGTGTGCCAGTGCTCCTGCACGGGACGTGCCCGGCAGCAGGACCCTCACACCCCTGCAGGACCCTCAC
>CADDXX010000124.1:421792-443849 GCA_902810485.1 Alauda arvensis | reverse complement strand
CGTGCCCGGCAGCAGGACCCTCACACCCCTGCAGGTGACAGTGCCCATTGTCACAGGGTCCCGTCTCGGCTGGCGCTGCCTGTCAGGACCCACCCCATACAGAGCAGGACCCGTCTTTAACTCCCCGTGTTCAACCTGCGCTCTCCGAGCGGGGAGGTCCCGAGCCCTGAGGGCATTTCTGGCTGGGCTGGGCTGGGCTGGGTTTGCAGAGCTGGGCGGGGCTGGGCTGGGCTGGGCTGGGCTGGGTTTGCAGAGCTGGGCTGGGCTGGGCTGGACTGGGCAGGGCGGGACTGTGCTGGACTGGGTTTGCAGAGCTGGGCTGGGCTGTTAGAGCCCACCAGGCTGTCAGAACCCACGCAGCCAGCCCAGCCCGGTGCAGGTCACACAGCCCTCACCCTCCCCACAGAGCTGAGGCAGCAGAGGCTGCTCGGGAGCAGCTCGGCCATGGAAGAGCCAGGTGCTAAATGGGAAATCTGATTGTTCATCCTTTGTTTTCCTCCTCCCATGCCGAGAGTGAATTAAGTCAAAGCCCGTTGTGAGGAGAAGCGGATCTCCTCCCCCATCCATCACGGRCGGGAGCAGGGCTGGGCAGATCTACAGGCCTCCAAAGGCTTGCACGGATGTGCTGTCCCAAATCTCATCTCCATGGCTCACGGTGATTGATCTCGGCTATTCAGACCTGTGGAGCTCAATGATTTCTCTCTCCTAACCTCTACCTGGTTCCTGCTGTATTTCATAGGGAGGAGATTCTGGTAGAAGTGTTACAGTTTGTGAATAAACCTAATCAGGTYTGAAACAAGGGGACTGAATCCTTTTGCTGCTGTAGCTCCAGAGCTGCCCGTGGTTACCCTGGCTGAGCTGCTGGGCTGAAAGCTGTGGGAGCCCAGGGCATCCCTCTCTTTTCCTGCGCTCTTATGTTTGTAGGACATGAAGGAGCTGTCTCCCTGAGCTGGGGCATTCACAGCATTTTCTGTTCACTTGAAAGGGAAAGCTGAGGATGCCCCTGGAAAGACCAAAGTTGAATTTTCTCTTAGGCTACAAATGTGGGATACGTTTTCCCTGCATTTTATCAGAGCATCACATTCCTGGCAGATGCCATGGTTATTGCAGACCCTGGATCTTCCCCAGCTTCTGCTTACTCAAGCAGTAATCCCTGCTCTGCATTGTGTGTGATTTGTTCTCTCCCACATAGAACTACTCTGTGCTTGTCTTTGCCAAATTGCACCTCACTGCTTTCAGCCCATGGCCAGTGACGTGTGCATGAGCTGAAATTCTGCTCCTGCTCCTGAACTGCTCACAAACCCCTTTGCTTGGTCACCTGCAGGATGTGGCTCAGACAAGAGGCTGGAGGGCTCACAAGGGCTTCTGCTGGGGCTGCTGCCAGGCAGGTGACACTTGTCCCTGAGCGTGGGGCTGTGGGGTGCAGGCACTGCCCCAGAGCGTGCCCTGGCACTGCCCCAGAGCGTGCCCTGGCACTGCCAGGGAGGTGCTGCACCTCCTGCCACAGGAGGGGCTTCACAGGGACAGGAACAGGCAGGGAAAAGGGGAAACACGGGCTCCAATCCATTGCCAGTGTAAATTATCTCAGCCTGTTACTGCTGCCTATAAAGAGGTCTGTGTAACTGCAAGTGCAGCACTCCAGAGACAGCTGCAGGGAGCTTCATCACTGCAGACCAAAGAGGATGCCCTGCTCAGTGTAAGAGGTTCCAGAGGACAGGTTACAGCAATGAGCAGCTTACAGGGCAATGAAAGCCAAAGGACACAGCAACAAGGCACTTTAAGCTCTTCCTCCTCGTGTGGGTCTGCAAAGAGCAGAATGTGGCACCCTTAGCTATGCCCAAATTCTGCTGAATGACCTGCRAGCAGCGCCCTCCCCTTCCTCTCCATGCCTGAACACATCTTATTTGTCAGTGGAAAAGTTTCCTCCTAATGAATTTGCCACAAAAAGGAGAAAAATGGCCATGGCCTAACATGGAGAGAATGGCAAATCTGATGGTGGCAATTAAGCAGAAAACGAGACGGGGATCTGCAGGCAGCCCGGAGAGAAGGGGTTAAATTGCCATGGAAACAACCATGCATTATTTACATGGCCTAATGAATAAAACATTTAAGTAGTAGGCTAATAAATTTCAGAACACAAAGCAAAGTAAGCTATGATTTAAATATATGCCTCTGATGAATATAACTTGAGTTATAGAGCTGAAGCAGTGGGAGACCCAGCTCAGTTTTACACCCTCATCTCACTAACATGAAGGTATATCTTCTTTTTAATAAATGATTTTTCCAACGAGCACACAAATTGGCATGAAATCCTCTCCTGTCAGGCATCCTGAAGCCTTTTCTAATAGCTTTTCTTGTGAATTTCTGTTGAGGTAGGAATGCTTTTGTTTTGGTTTTTTCCCCCTCCTGCACATTCTGCCAGATTTCCGAGCAGGATAACATTAGCAATCAATTTGTTAAACTGTTAGCAGAACATATGTCTGAAGGTTTCAAACAGACCCAGACTGAAAGATGTGCTGTTTATTGTGTATCAGATATACGTGGGATCCATATGGCTCCGAGTGCAGCATCCCTTTGTTTTCCACCCACTGCACGTTCCCACCCGTGCTCTCCACGAGGAGCTGGGGGCAGTGGATCAGCCAGGGACACGAGGAGCTGGGGGCAGTGGATCAGAAAGGGACACGGGGAGCTGGGGGCAGTGGATCAGCCAGGAACACCAGGAGCTGGGGGCAGTGGATCAGCCAGGGACACGAGGAGCTGAGAGCAGTGGATTAATCAGGAACACCAGGAGCTGGGGGCAGTGGATCAATCAGGGACCCCATTTCAGCAGGGAGGAGCAGGGGCCTGTCCCAGGTGCTCACAGGGACACAGGGTGGCTCAGGTGGGCAGGTCTGGCAGGTGAGAATCACACGTGTTCCAGCAGGGAAGGGAGCCCTGAGGCTCCCCTGCAGGYGGGGTGCTTGTGCTCAGGGTGGGGACACTTGCATTTCTTGCACCACTTCCCTTCACGGGCAGGTTGGGATGTGCTGTTGCTGTTTTTAGAGGGATGGTATCTATCAATCCATGGAGCAGATTGCTGGCCACAAAGATAGAKGAAACAACAGCTGGTGCTTGGGAGAGGGATCAGGACAGTGGAAAAGCTGCTGCTTGCTGAGCCCACGTACTCAGCTGTCAGTGGCCAATCCTTCCTTCCTTCCTTCCTTAATAACAAAATATTTACTGAAATTAAATTTCTAATAGTGTAGCTCTTTGCAAAAATGCCATTTTTAGTCCTAAAAAAGTGAAGCCTGAAGGAAGAGGTCTGAAAGACCAAGCAGTGTTGCTGCCAAAGCYCCAGAGACACAGTCTGTTCATGGGGTCAGGATGGGACCAAAAGTAAGTTCACCTTTAACAACTAATCTGCTAGTAAATAAAAGAGAGTTTAGCCTTTGTCTTGATCATCAGGACCATGACAGTTTTGGTTCAGAGAGAATGATCTTCTGGATAAATCCAGAAGTTAAAAAAAAAGAAAAGAATGAAGGATCACATTGCTGAGTGGTAGACAGGAGATGTGGTGGGGGAAGAAACCAGATGAATTGTGTTGTCTAAACAATTTGTTRTGAATTATCCAGTCAACTGTAATGAAAACATATGGACAAAAATCACAAGAAGCTCCTCCAATGTTTTCAAATATGAGTGATGCTGGTGTTGACTGGGGCTCTGTGTGTTGGGGTTCCAAAAGAGGACCTGAGAAGAACTGGGGGGACCCAGTTCCCAAAAGGGAAATGGAGGAGTTTCAGCATTCCAGCAAAAGCACAGCACTGCTTGCATTGTATAGGGACGTTTAGTTTGGTTCTGATCTTGAGAAAAAGCATGGGAACCACCGGAATTCCCCCAAAAAGGAGGAGTGAGCCCTGCCAACAGGCAGCACCTCCTCAGGGGCTCTGCCCAGTCAGGGCTGTGGGGCTCTGCAGCCCCTGCTGCACTCAGGCTGCTCAGCCCCCTCCTCACCCCAGAGCAGGGGGCACAGAGCAGCCCCTCCAGCACTGTCCCCTCTGTCCCCAGCAATGCCAGCACRGTGAAATGACAGCCATGCAGATGTGGGGAGTGCTGTGCCTGCAGAGGGGCCGTCACTCTGCTCCAGGTAATTAATTGCCCTGTAAAGTGCTCTGAGATACACTGGATGAAAAATGCTGGATGGAAGGGACTGATACAAMAGGGCTGTGGGTGCTTAAACTGGGAAAAGCCAAGGTAGGGTGACTGAGGCAAATACATTTTTAGTGACTCTTTAGATTAGAAAGGTGCATCAGTGSAAACTTGGGYAATTCATTGCCCCCCTCTGCTGCCRTGCTGGGTTTCAGGTACACACATAGACAGGCCAGAATCACAATCTCCACATGAAACAGTTATTTATAACTACTGACAGGAGGAATTATGTGAAATAAACATAATTTATAGTTATTCCAGGAAAAGCCATCAAAAGGAAAACTAATAAGGATTTCTTTCAGCTAAAAAGGTGTCAATTTGTTAAAAACCAATGGCCAATCTTAGTGTAGATGACAGAATTATTAATATATTTCCAAACAATGTTTTTACACAGTCCACCTCTCTGGGCTGGGGATGCAGTAGAGAACCCAAGGGCTGGGTTCATTCAGACWTTTATTCTTCTTTAAATTTGCAACGCTCATTTTTTACAGCAAACACTGAAAGCAACCCCAAAGCCACGACAGGCACGAGCTGCTGGGACTGGAACAGAGGTGGCAGTGGGGCAGCACCAGGAGTCAGAGCTGTCAGGGCCTCCCTGCAGCAGGAACTGGGAGCTGGGGCTGCCTCCTCCTCTTCTCTCCTGYGTGSTTCCCCAGAATGCTGCAGGCATGCAGTGACATCCTCTGCTGCTCAGAGYGTGCCTGCARAGGCTTCACTTTGCCTYCTGAAACGCTGGAGCWCTKCRCTGGCTGCTTCTGCAGTTCGAGGGCTCCCACCTGTGTCTCGAGTTATTTGGTGCTGACACAGAACTGGAGAGAGCAACKGCAAACTCAAAAGACAAATGAGCAGAGAGAGATTCCTGRTCAGCAGCCCAGTGGATATTTTGKTTTTGCCTGCAGCCCAGGGGTGGCCAGGCTGTGCAGAACAGAGGCACCCAGGGGTGCTCCCTCTCCTTGGTGGGTGCAGTACTGGGCTGGCCGAGCTCCAGGGCTCCTCTGACCCAGTCCCTCTGCCCCTCCTGACACTGCCCAGCAGTGCTGCCACTGCCATGGTGCCCCCTGGGAGCAGCAGGGGACATCCCCATGCCCACCTGGGCAGAGGGGCTCTGGCTCCTGCTGCTGGGACCACCCCAGGCCCCCATCCTGCAGCCTGGCAGGGCTGGCTGAGTGGGAAGCAGCCAAGCCCAGCTGGGACAGCCTGGTTCAGCACGATGGACCCCAAAAGACTCCTATTTTGGCCCCGATTTGGGATCTCTTCCCACACCGCTGGGTCTTTGTCACTTGATGCTGCTGCTCAAGGTATCCCTCGGATCCTCCTGTGAGCAGCTTGCTTGGCTTATCTGATGCTGCTCTCAGTCGGTTCAAATCTTATTTATCAAATAGACAGCATTTTGTTTCGATGGGTGATTTTTCATCTTCCATTAGTGAAGTTGTTTCCAAGGTTCCCCAGGGCTCTATATTGGGCCCGTTGTTATTTTGTGTTTATATGCTGCCACTGGGTTATATTATTCATCAGCGTGGAGTAGCTTTCCATTTCTATGCAGATGATTCTCAAATTTATTTGTCTGCTAACCCTCGTGCTGTCTCAGCTGTCTGTGCACTATCAGCCTGTCTCTCTGACATCACAAGATAGATGTGGCAAAACTTTTTGCCGTTAAATTCAGACAGAAGAGGTGAGGCCTGCCTGGGTGCCGGCATTTTATTTCCTGGTTTGACATTTCCAATAGGATCACTTCCAGGATCTCATCACGGCGCTGCCCCTCGTGTGCTGCTGCTCTCCCTGTGTGATTTGTGACCCTGCTCGGCGCTCACCTCTGCCTGCACAGGGATTTGTGGCTGCTCCCAGCGCTGCTGTTCCGATGCAGATGAAGGCAGTGGCACCAACCTGCCCTGCTGGCATCCCCACAGAGCCGTGTTTGCTCCCGAGGGCTGGCAGAGGGGACATCCCACCTCAGAGCCACCTGGGCACCCTGGTGTCAGCAGAGTGCAGTGCTTTACAGATGTTTCTTACACTCTTTCCAAGTTTTTTTTAATGTTTACACTTCAGTGGGGTTTAAAAACATCACAGCAGATCCAAACCCCCCATTGCAGCATGCACGGTTCTCCTGCCTGGAGAGTGTCTGTGCTAAAACACGGCAGGCACTGCTGAGCTGCTGCTGCGGAGGGGTCAGAGCCCTCTGTGGGCACCCAGCACCTCCCCGGGCCCTGTCTGGGTTTGTCCCTGTCCTGGCACWGCCCTGCCAGCACCCCCAGCTCCTCCTGCTCTCAGTGCTCCTCCCCGGGGGCTGCCTGCAACTTTAAAACCCTCCAAAAACAGCCAATTTGTTCCTGTAAGGACAAACCAASCAGTACCCACAGAGACATCGAATAAATCCACTTCATACATTATTTGTTAACTTCATCAAATAAAGTACAATTTTATGGCTTAAATGTCAATCTCCACAGCTCATTGAGTTCTTTAAAACAGCAGAGACTTGTCTGTTTACAGAAGCAAAAATTAGGCAGGCGGCTTTCAGCTGGAGCAGGGATCCCATTGGCTCATGTACAGGGGAGAATCATAAAATACATTTGATRTGGAGAGTGTGCAATTTGACAAAGACAATTTGATTTGTCCATGGCTTTTAAAATATTCATCCCACTTTGATGGACTATAGTTTTATAAATATGGATTGCCATTAACTGGCACAGGCAGTGGCTGCCTACAGAGAGTTCTGTGGAGCTTGTTGGGAATGAAGGCCTCCAATAAAAAAAATCATTATCTCTGCCTAAAAACGCTAATCAGTAACGTTTGGTTCATTTGCAGCTCAGAGGTCAGTAATTCACTGTAGCTGCTTCTGTGTTTGCAGTGTTTGGGAGGAAAARGAGTTCCCAGCTTTACTGCTCAGAYGTAGAAGTGGTGYTGCCARAGGGGAGCTGCCAGGGCAGGTCAGGAGGAGATGGGCAAAAATTAAACTGCTGCTTCTGCCACACAACTAAACTACTTGTTTGTCTTAAGAAAAGAAAAAAAATTAAGAAGTTCATAATAAATAAAAAATAATTTTGAAATCCATGGAAAACAATCACAAGATTTGAGAAGGCTTTTGTTGGCTTCAGAGCCAAACTGAAGTGTGAGAGGCYGAGTAAGGAGCACACTCAGCGCTCCTTCAGACCCATAACAAGCTCGTTCCTGGAGCCAAGTGCTTTGTGTGTGGTGTGTCCTCACAGCCAAGCACCCACAGCAGAGCTGGTGACTCCAGCTGCAGCCTGGGCACCTCAACAAGCAAAAAGCTTTGAGCTCCTGACTGTAATTCAACAGCAATTCAACTTGGGAAGTAGATTCCACTTCCAGCCCAAAAGTTTATTCAAGTTAAGAAAACACATCCTCAGATTAAAAAGAGTATTGCACCACTGTCAATTTTCAGACGTTGCCATCAGGAAAAAAAAATTACATTTCAGGCTGACGAGCGACTAATCAAGGCAAGTGAAACGGTGCTGCAATAAATTACTCCGCAGYGAAATAAACCACACAAACAGACCGATGATAATAAATGTAAATTATTTCTCTGAAGAAATTTTCTTGGTATATGAGTAATACGAACCATCAGGAAGGAGTCTTCCTTAACATTAATTACAGAAAATGACAAGTGAGCTGATGACTGCGAAGGCTCATTATCTGAGAACATATTCACAACTTTGCAATTTGCGCGAGATGTACTCGGGCTAAATTAATCTCCCTTCTTTGCATGAGCCTCTTCTAATTTTCATGTTATTAACAGGTTTGCAGTATCACTCAGTGCTTGTCACTCTAATCAGGTTTCGGCATGTTCGCAAAAGCGAAGTGTCATTTATAAGGATAAGCCCTCATAATGGCGCTCTCTTTCATGTGGAGAATTCTACAAGGTTGCTTTTAATAAGGTCCTTTAATCATCTCCCTTTGCTCAACTTTTGGCCCCTCTGTTTTTTCATGAAGAGTCATTAAAAGACTTTGAAGTTCATCAAGGATGAAAAATTCATGACATTGTGGCAGGAGGGAGGCCGGGCCGGGCTGGGCAGGGCCGGGTGGGGCCGGGGGTCCCTGGGCTGGGGCCGGGGGTCCCTGGGCTGGGGCCGGCACCGAGCCCCCAGGGGCTGTCCTGTCCTGTCCCAGCCCTGCTGCCCTCAGAGCTGGAGGGGCGAGGCGTGCCCTGGCAGTGCCAGCTGCTCCCTGCACCTTCCGCAGAGCCGGCAGCGCATCCTCGCTGCCCTCCGGGCACGCCTGGCACAGAGCGGTGCCGGCGGGGCTGTCGCTGTGTCACTGCCGCTGTGTCCTGTGTCACTGTCTCCTATGTCTCTGTGTCCTGTATCGCTGTCCCGCTGTCCCGCTCTCCCTCTGTCCCGCTATCCCGCTGTCCCTCTGTGCCTCTGTCCCTCTGTCCCGCTATACCTCTGTCCCTCAGTCCCGCTGTCCCTCTGTGCCTCTGTCCCTCTGTCCCGCTGTCCCTCCCCTCCTGCCGCGGCCCTGGCGATGTCCCCGGGGTGTGACACGCCTCGGTGACAGCCGGGGTGCCGGGGTGGGGTCTCCCCGAGCAGAGCATCCCTCCGGCAGCGGCCCTGCAGCTTTAGGAGCAGCTTTAGGAGCAGCTTTAGGAGCAGCTTCAGGAGCAGCTTTAGGAGCGGCCTTAATCACAGGCGACATTTGCCGGGCTCGGCGGCACGGCCGGGCTCCTCGAGGTTAACCTCGTTCCTCTGCCGTGATTTGATAACGCCGGACTGGTGTTTATGCCGGGGCTTTTGAGCACAATGGAAGGAGGGGGGAGAACTTTATTAAATTTTTGAAATTCATTTAAGCGGGGCCGGCATAATGAATTGCCAGATCTTGTGTGCACATTGTCCCCGGAAGCAACAATAATTTAGGTGGACATAAACCAATATGTAGATTAAAAATGTTTAAGCCAAGTGTCGTAAAATATATAAAAACATAAGGCAGAATTAACATATCAAAGTTTAGCATTATAAGTAATGACGGGTCAGATATAAGGTTATGTCTGCAAAATTGCATTTCAATATAATAAATCCATTCAAACTCTGTCCAGAGACACAAATTGAATCTATAGACAAAGCAACTGCAATCCATTGAATGCTATGAAGTATTCAAGTGAAAACAATGCATTTAGGAAAGGAAATTGAGTGTATTTTAAATATACAGGTGCTTGGAACTTCCACATGGCTTTATGCTCCTGCAGATTTGTATACACTGCATACACAGCCTACTTTCGACAAAGTCCTCAAAATGATGAATTTCTGATGGAATACTTGATATTGCAGCAGATCTGTTATGCACCGCTTATCCTGTAACACAAACCATTAATAACAATCACGCTCCCGCTGCACTCAGCTCTCCTGCGAAGGTTTCAGAGCTCCTGCAACTCCTGCACGTCCCACAAGGGCTGGCCCAGCCCCGGGCACCCCTGCCTGGCTCTGTGGGCAGCCAGGGGCTGCCAGCCCTGCAGCCCAGCCCTCCATCCCCTGCCCCCGGCCTGCTGGGTGCCATTGTCCCCCTGCACACCTTCCTACAGCCTGGCTGTCCCTTGGGCCGGGGCTGGGTGCCCACGGTGGCWGGGCTGGGGGTGCTGATGAGAGCAGCACTCCCTGTGCTTTATCAATATTTGGTGGGCTCAGCCCTGCCCAGGCATGGCTGGCACTGATGTGGGAGCAGAGCTGGGCAGCAGGACAGGGATGGAGCCCTCCTGCCCCAGCTCCTGCTCGCTCTGTGCTGAGGGCAGGGGAGAGGCTGAGCCCACTCCAGCCCAGACACCCAGCCCCTGGCCGGGGTGAGCACAGGGGATGTGTCTGCCCCAATCCTGGGCACTGGGAAGCGTGGGGAGGCACAGCCCTGCTCTGGTGTCCCTGTGGGCAGGCAGGGGGCTGCCAGAGCCAGGAGGGACCTGTGGCTGCCTGTCCCAGGATGCCCACATTGCAGGGGACAGGCAGAGAGTGTCCCTGGTGTCCCAGGGGCGTGCAGGGGACAGGCAGAGAGCCCTGCTGGTGTCCCTGAACACTTGCTGGGGCTGCCAGAGCCTGGAGAACCTTGTGGCTGTGTGTCCCAGGATGCCCACATTGCAGGGGACAGGCAGGGAGTGTCCCTGGTGTCCCTGCACACCTGCTGGGGCTGCCAGAGCCAGGAGGACCCTGTGGCTGTGTGTCCCACACAGGCAGGGAGCCCTGCTCGCTGCTCCTCAGGGGCTGGAGCAGCAGGGACTGGGACCCCCTGCCCCGGGCAGCAGCCCCTGGGGGCACAGGGAGAAGGGGCTTTTGGGAGCTGGCGTGATGGGTGGGGAGCACGGGCTTTAATAGACATGTTCATCTCTCAGCAGTGTGTTTTGCATGTAATAATGTCAGCACACTTCTCACTCTGGCAGAAATTCCACAGATAATTGGAAAGAAGTAAAAATGAAAACATTAGAATTTGCCATGTCATATGTTAACTTTTTATTATTGTATGATGCCAATGGTCCACTGACAGATGCTGTGTTATTAACATTTGATTAAAAATCACTTCAGGTCTAAAGCAGCCTGTTCAGAAGAGAACATCTTGACAAGCCTGGTGGTTTGTGATTGACAATTAATAACATTCTGTATGTCACAACACAGATAGTGTGACTTATTGGTGCTGGTGTAATGCAACACTTTTCATCTGAGCTCTTCAAATTGGTACATAGAAATAGGAGAGAAAGAGCCTAATTCAGCTGGCTTTGATTACAAACAGCAGCCAGGGCAGAGCTCTCCATCCCAGAGCTCAGCAAGGCAGCCCCTCATCCCAGACCTCCACTGCGTGCAAAAGGACTTCACATCCCATTCCACCACYGAACTCCTGTGCAGGAGCTCAGCATTCAAACACTTGGTTACAGCAGCTGCTTGCAGCAAAAAACTGCAAATCTGGTTTCACCAAAAATCAGAAGGAAAACATTCATTCACTTAGATATGAAAACAATTTGTAACTGGAGAGATGAATGGTCTGTCCTTCATGGTTTGGTCAGGAGCTCATAACTGCRCACTACTGCCAGTGAGGTCTGATGTCCATGTGTTAACAGGGAAATTCATTAAAAACATGGAAATGACATTCTTTGGGTGAGAGTTGGAGTGTACCATTTCAATTGTCTTTGCTCTGGCAAAGGGGAAATTCTGACAAACTTTGCCCATGCTCTTCCTGCTTTGAAATAAAGGCTTTGGCAGCCCTGGGCACATTTCAGCCCAGAARAAGTGCTAAAAATGCTGCTGTGGATTGACACACTGCACCAAGGCCACCAGGAGCCTGTGAGCAGGCTGAGCCTGTAAACCCAGCCAGCCCCGGCCAAATGGGTCCTTGCCATCGTTTAGTATTTACAGGTGACCCYTCTCCTGTTCCTGGGCTCTGCCTGCTCCTGCCCTGTCCCACACCTCGTGTGTCCCTGGCACTGCTCCCTGCTCGGGGAGCCACTGCCAGAGCCAGCCCTGCTGCACCCTGAGCAAACTGTGCTGCAGCAATGCAAACACTTCCCTGCCCTAATGCAGTAAGCAGGGGAAATAATTACAGATTTCCAAGGTTCAACAGGGAATACTTCTGAGAAATGCGTCCTCCACTGGGAGTTTCATAACCATTTAATCTAATTTTTCTTGATGTTTTGATCTTCCTTTTAAACAAGGCATTTGTCATTAGCTTTCAAGGAGACAAGTTGCTAATACATTACACTCTTAAAAGGCCCACAGTTAGTGTCAATGTCTTCTGATGGCTGTTCACTAACAGCACATGAAAGCATTGCCAGTGTCAGTTCCTTTCCACATGGCTTCAGCCGTGGTGGCAGGACAGTCCTGTCCCAGCAGGGACACGGGGCTGGGGGCACAGCTCGGCCTTGTCCCCTCCGCCTTCCTGTCCTGGACACTTCGGAGGTGATTTTGCCACCTGGCTCAAGCTCAGATGGTTCTGAGCTTTTCCTGATGTYTCCAGGCAGACTTAAAGCAAAGAAATTCCAGGGAAAGGAAGCACATGAACGTCAGCACAGCCACTCCTGTCCCCAGCAGCTTCTCCTGCTGCCAGTGCAGGAGCACTTGGAAAATCCACGGCACGAGGGTGAGAGCCAGAGGGACCCCAGAGTGCCTGGACCCACCTGGAGCCTCTGCTCCTTCTGCTCTTCCAACAAAGCAGGTGGAAAAGATACTTTTTWAAAACTTCTTGGATGACATAACCTGTATATTAAATAATAATGAACCAATGAATTACAAGAAACTAAACAACCAGAAGAATATGTACGTGAAGTTTGGAGTATTTATAAACGAATAAATCATTCATGATGGATAAACTCTGTACAGGTAAATGCATCATTTACTGAACTTCATCACCTTTCCCAGCACGCCCAGCTCCACCTGGCTGGTTCCCAATTCCCAATTCCCGGTTCCCAATTCCCAATCCCCAATTCCCGATGCCCGGTTCCCGTTCCCCAATTCCCCATTCCCGGTTCCCGGTGCCCGTTCCCGGGCCGGTGCCATGGCTCGGGAGGAGCCCGGTGCTCAATTCCCAATTCCCAATTCCCCATTCCCGGTTCCCAATTCCCCTTTCCCAGTTCCCCATTCCCGGTTCCCGGTTCCCGGTGCCGTGCCCGCTCCCGGGCCGGTGCCATGGCTCGGGAGGAGCCCGGTGCGGCGCTCGGAGCCCGCCCCTGTCACCCGGTAATTAATGGGTGCGGGATTGCTTTTGACAGGAATTCAATGGCCCGGAACAGACTTTGTGCCAGTCTTTGGTGCCTCCGGCGAAATGCTTACTAAGTAATTTTATGGATACCAAGCTCAAACATTTCACAATTAGCAGTTTGCGAGAGGGAGGCCCTGGCTGCTGCCCTGCCCTCGGGCTGACGGGCTGCGGCCCTGGGAGGCCGCTCTCGGCCC
This sequence comes from Alauda arvensis, assembly GCA_902810485.1. NCBI lineage: Eukaryota > Metazoa > Chordata > Aves > Passeriformes > Alaudidae > Alauda > Alauda arvensis. Next base: position 430,788 of record CADDXX010000124.1, on the reverse strand, counting down.
AGAAATGCTCTCCGGAGCATCACCTGAGCGGCAGCGACCGCTGCAGGTGCGGGGGGTGGCAAAGAGCCCCGGGGCAGGGAGGAGCCCCGAGGATGCTGTGGAGCCCGAACCGCCCACGGAGCCCCGGGGCAGCTGCGTGGGCAGCAGCAGCTTCCACTGGGGGCTGCAGGGGAATGACACCCATCCTGCCAACAGCCAGAAAAGGACACCCTGCCCAGCCCCGGAGCAGAGCTGCCCACCCTGCTGAGCCCCTGCATCCCACCCTGCTGATCCCCTGCATCCCTGCTGACCCCCTGCATCCCACCCCACCCCACATCCCACCCTGCTGACCCCCGGGAAAGCCTGGCGAGCCCAGGGTGTGCTCAGCTCAGAGATTTCTTACTGTAAACAGAATATTGTTGTATATGAAACCATTAAAAGGGTCCCCGAGGGCAGCCCTAAGTGTACATTTTATTTTGCTGCGGATCCCTGTTTTGCCCTGGCTTTACAAGAACGTGCTCTCTGTGTTTAGGCAGATGCAGTGAAGGAAAGGTCGTGGCTGGTGCTGACATGGAAATCTCATTTGGCTCATGGGTCCCCTTAGGGCCTTTATGCTGTGTGGTACTCCAGACATATTTCACAGTACAACACTAAATGTCACTCTTTAATAGACAGAAGCATTCCGAGCGTTTCTTGGCTTTCCTTGGGAAGTGCTTCCCTGGAGCCAAAGGCTCCGTTTGGTGCCAGCACAGCAGGGACAGCTCCACTGGAGGGTGGCACCCACGGTGGCACTGGGGGGCCTGGGTGGATGGAACCTGGCAGCTGCCTCTGGCAATGGCCAAGATTCAGGAGGAACTGCAGAAAAGAAAGAAAATAACCCAAATCCCTTTGAAACATACACCATATTTTGAATTAATTTCCATTTTCCCCTTTCCTCCTCCAATTCTTCACACTCACTCAGCAGCTCTTGTGGGATCTGAAAGTTGTTTCGATTTTTTTTTTGAAGTGTTTCACATTTTACACAATCCTCACAAGTCACTGCAGCCCAATCCCAGCCCTGAAGACTCCTGGAAGYAGTTGGATCTTTTCCTGCTGCCAGGCTCAGGCTGTGGAGAGGATGAGTAGCCAGCCAGATGGCATGGAAATTCATTTAGCTAATTCCTTCAACAAATAAGGAATTTACTGATGAGTCAGTGGGATTGACATTGGTCAGGAAGACCAGAACTTAGTGAATAACTTCTGCTTTTAAATGTAGGTAAAGCACTGAAAAAGTTTAATTTCCTTTTGACTGTTAAATTGGACTCAGTTTGAAAATGGACATTTTCATTTGCAGCTTGTTCYACACAAGAGAGACACAAACCCTTCTTGCTGGGCTCTGCACAGGGCCAGGGTTTACAGTCAGTTCATGCCATGGGTACTGTATGCAAGCTTATTTTTCTCTCAGCTGCTATAAAAATTAAAGATTTAGCTATATCCTGCAAGAGGTACTTCCAATTTTACGTAGTAGCATTTCTCTCCCATGATCAGGGCATAAATCCAGCTTTTTCATGGTGTCTATAAATTACTCCATATCAACAGGGCAGCTGCAGGTCACCTGAGCAAGGTCAGCTMAAGCTGTGTCACTCCTGGCTGTGCTGCTTGGATTTCTCACACACTTTGGGACTCCTTTGTGTCCTTTCTCACTATTGAACACAGCTGCTGGGAARGGCTCTTCCAACAGCAATTCCTKACTCCTGAATATTTACCARAGGCTGCCCAGGGCAGGGGTGGAGTCACTGTCCCAGGAATGATGTAAAAAACTTGYGSATGTGGCACTTGGGGACGTGGGGTAGTGGTGGCCTTGGCAGCATGGAGYTCCTGGTTGGACTTGATCCTCTCCGAGGGCTTTCCCAACCTGAACAATTCTCTGCTCTGTCCTTATCCTGTCTGTCCTCACAAATCTCATTTCCTGTCATCATTGTGAAAAATAAAATTTTGTAGTGCAAATGGAAGCAAATATTTGATGTCACATGGAGCTTTCTTTGCATTAATTAGCAATTTACTGAATAAATATTGCTGTGCAAACCAACAATCAGTATCTTATAATGAAAAGCTTGTTCGTGTTTATCTGCAATCTTTCCCCAAAGATAAAACCCTGTGAAATGCAGGGGCTGCAGATGTTTCCAGAAGTGTCAGTGSAGAGAAGCTCTGACATCCCAGTGCTGTGGTGTGTGTGGGGAGGGCTCAGCCCTGCCCTGCTCCCACCTCAGGGAGCTCTCAGCTCTGGGGCTGCTGCAGCTCAGGGCTTGTGCCCTCAAACAGCTGCCCTAAAACCATTCCTGATCTCCATCACAGCTGTTCTCCATGGCTCTTTCCTCTCTGCTCCCCTCCTYGGGTGCTCCTGTCCCACCAGTCACTGCTCTGCAGAGTCAGGCCCTAAAACCCTCCCATTCTGCAGAAATCACAGATCAATAAACACAAACACTCCAGCGCAGACCCGTGTGTGTCTGCCCCAGTGCCTGCTGCCAGGGCCCACAAAGATCTTTAGCCTCCGGATTTCCCATGGTCGAACAAAACAAGCTCTGAGTGACATTAGAAATATCACTTTTGCATGGCACACATTTTTCTCTCACACCGAGTGTCATAAGTGGATAAAGAACCTGATATCGTGGGTACCTGGAGCCCAGCACAGCTTCTGCYGAGGGACCTGCAGGGACAGGAGGCCACTGTGCTGTTAAAGATTAAAACCCAACCGTCTGCTTTTATGCTTGTGAGTCCTCTGTGACTCCCCGGTGACATCACATCCATCTCACTGTGTTTGAGAAATGCATTTAAATGTCAAAACTAAAGTACCCAAACAAGGGCTCCTTAGCACACTAACTGTTAACACATTGCTGAGCCAAATGCCTTCCCCAAGACATATGGGGCCGAGCCTGTCCATAAAACACACCACAAGTAACACACCGGGTCCCAGAGGAAATAAATACTCTCTGCTCCGGGCTGACCTGGTTTTTCCTCCCAAAACACACTTGAGGACGTGTTTCACTGCAGGAGTGGACATCCATTTCCAACACCTTTGTACAGCACTGCCCTCCTCACGGCTGGGCAGAGGCTCGGGGCTGTGGGGCTGCAGAGGGAGGGGCTGTGGGGAGGGGGCTGCTGCCAAGGCCACTCACGGGCTGTGCTTCACCCCAATTGAAATAAAACTGCTCAGATCAATGAGCTCAGTAATTTACTTCAGACAGACCTAATCAGTGCAAGGTAAAAGAGAGGCAACTTTGCAAAATGTAAATGAAGCCGACGCCAGAGACACAAGTAATGGGAATTCAATGGCAGCTGGTGCCAGAGCAGCAGAACCACGAGCTGTCCCCGATTCCAGCTGCTTGGAATACAGAAAAGTGGCAGAGGAATAAGCTCCTTCTTCCTGCCCTGCAGGACTGTGGCAGCAGGATGCTCGGCTGGGGAGGAAGAAGCAGCTCTGCCCTGCCCTGGGCTCACTGGTGCCCAAACTGGGGGTTACTGGAACCTGCTGGGACCTTCCTCCTCCCGGGAAAGTCCCAGTGTCTCTGAAAGTACAGAAGGAAACCGGCCCAGGCCATCCAAACCCCGGACAGGAAAGAGAAACTGCCCAGAGCCAGTGGCTGTTGGAGGGCCAGGATCAGTGGGAAAGGCAGAGGCAGAGCTCCACGGACCCAGGGGATCAAGCTCAGCCCCAGTGCTGTGAGCTCCCTTTTCCTGCTGGAGGAGAAGRGCAGAGCCAGCCCCGGGGCTGGGGGGCTGCAGGGAGCAGCCATGGGCAGGAACAAAAGGGCTGTGTGCTCAGGGAAGCCCAGCTTTCCCTGGGCAGTGTGGGAATGAAGCCAGGGCACGCAGTGCTCACATCACAGCGCTGGCACCACCGAGGCAGCAGCAGCTTTTTCAGAGAAGAGCAGTTAGGTCTTCATAATGGACTGCAACTTTCTAGAATAATTTAATTTTTTCCTACTGTTACGATGCCAGAATTTCAATCAGACAAAACTGTATAATGGATTTCTTTTGCTGGGCATGTTACATAAATTGCATATTCAAGTACTATAAAATATTTGTAACAGACAGGTACTTTTCTAAATTGGGTCTGACAGTAAGCGATAGTGACTGGAATATTTATGTGGTGGCACCTTTGCAGGCAGGCAAGGAGCAGGGTGTGGGGCTGGGAGGGGGCAGCAGGATCCCAGCCAGGGCTCCCAGTTTGGGTCTGTGCTGGTGCCAGGGGGGAGCAGGGGCAGGGCCCCGGTGCTGAGAGCTCTGCAGCAGAGATCTGCACAGGTTCTCCCCTCCTGCCTCCTCCCAAGCCCTAAAGCAGGGATTTGGTGGCTCCTGGCACTGCCAAGCCCTGCTGCTGCTGCTGCTGCTGCTGCTGGGGGAGCAGAGGGCTGGGCCAGGCTGCCCTGCCCTGGGGCTGCTCCCGGGTGCAAGAGGGGCTCTGGAAGGGTTCTCCCTGTCCTGGCTGGCTGCTCCCAGCTCCTGCCCAAGCCTTGCTCTGTTGCCAGAGCCTCCCTGAGCCTGAGCACTCGTTTTGGTACCATTTCCTTGACAATCACAGTTGGCAGGACCATACTTTGCTATTTACAATTAAAATATTGTATTGATACAAATAGGCTTTGGCAGGCGCTTCAAGAGGTTTTTAATTGAATGATTATTGTATTAAATAACTGGTTTTAATGGAGCATGAACTCGCTTAAATTATAACTGTAGAGCTACTGAAGATCCAGCAAATTTCCCAGGTATTTCCAGCTTTTCACAAATAAATACATCCTGCCAGCAAAAGAATTTCCTGGTGATGATGGAGGGTGGCAAGGTGGGAGCTGCCAGCCCTGGGCCGAGCTCTGGAGCTGTGGCTGGCAGTTCCTCAGGCTGCTGGGGCAGCCCAGCAGTGCCCACTGCTCCTGGAGTGCCAGGGCTGGGTGGGCAGGGGGATGGAGGGAAGGAAAGCTGGGCTTTGTTAACCCTGACCACAGGGCAGCTGCAGCACCAGCACCCTGAGAGCCCCTAAAGCCACCCTAAACCCACCCTGGCCCAGCCTGGAGGGGGTTTGACTCCTGCCAGGACATTTGTGGAGATCTCAGCGTGACAGGAGGCACCTCTGTGGCACAGACACCTCCTCCCTSCACCAGCAGCTCACGTCACTTCACATTACACACACACAGCAGCAGCAAACATGGAGATGAAGCCTCTGAAAAAGGCTTGCACAGCTCTTCAGCACGGGCAGGATTAATCACAAACCGTAATTACCATACCAAGGGAGGATACTGCAGCAGCTCAGCCTGGCCCCAGCTCCTGGGCAAGCAGGAGCCACCCGGGCTGGGGGCAGCACAGCCAGGTGCATCCTTGCATGAACCCCCTCCTCCTGTCCCCCCTCCCTATTCATTAAATCATCACTCACAGTAATTCTGGATTTCATCATTTACCAGATCAGAAAAACAGCAYCAAGCCAGCAAACCCAGCCTTGTGCAGTGCTCAGAACCCCTTCAATCCYCTGCTCCCACTCCCCTCTGCTGCCTCCACTCGAGATGCTCCCTGGCCCAGGGGTCACCACGCAGGTGGCACCACCAGCCCCTTTCTGTGCCAGGGGGGCTCCAGCTGCTGCAGCCGCCTGACAGCACTGGGCACTATGAGTTTATTGCCTCCATTAAGGCTCCAATAACTTACCAGCAGATCAATAAACCATTATTAGCCTCCAGCCTTGAAAAGGCAGTCACCCCAAACCCACCCAGCTCTGACAAGCTCACGGTTTCTCACCGTGAGGAGCCACAACAGCTCTGGTTTGCTCTGGCTCCCACTGTAAGAGAGGATGTGCAATTTGCAGTGCTGGAGATTTACCTTGCTAAGAAATTAATTCAGCAATTTCCCATCAATTATATGCAGCTCAATAATAGAAAATATTTCTGCATTTGGAAGCTTTCCATTACTGGTCCTGCTGCAGAATAAAATTGCTTTTCAGAAACAGAACTATCTGAAAGTATTTTCTGAGAGGGGATATTGAATTGATACATTAGAGGAGAAAGTTGGGCTCCTTTTGTAAAAATCATACATTTCACAATAGTCTGAACAAAGGAAGTTGTCTCTGAGTGCCGTAATTTAGTCCTGAAAAAGTGACAAACAAATAATTCCAACTAAACTAGAGAAAGAAAAGTAGTGACTTTTAATTATATAATCTTTTTTGATGAATTTATTTCTGACAGTTTTATAGGCTGACAAGAGAACGTGTTTTATATGCAAAAAACATTATTCACTCTCAGCTGTTAAAGCATAAAAATTGTCAAATGATTTTAATACAGTTTTAAGTTTAATGTTTATTGTCAGAAAAAAAGTCCACAGCAATTACTGAGTCACGTGGCCCTTAATTCTTTGTTTCTGACAGCAAAAACAGTAAAATATGCTTTTGCCCAAACGTTTTACTGTACAGATTTATGAGGTTGAAAAGACAGCAGTTTTTCTTATTTCCTTGCATTTAAGGAACRAAACTTCCAGGCGTTTCCAGCAGGAGAGGTCCTCGTTTACCTGAGCAGGCTGTGACAGAGGGGTGACACCTGTGTGTGTGCAGCCCTGTGCAAACCCTGCCCCTCCTGCATCCATGGGGAGTCCCTGGTGACAGAAAAGTGCTGCACCCCCAGCCAGGAGGGCCTCTGATTGTCCCCAAAGCTGGGCCCTTCCACAGGGTGAGGAGATTTAACTCTGTCCCCAGTCCATTGAAAATTCAAATATTTTCCAGGGAGACAGAGGACAACGTTAAATCCATCCTCTCCCCTCTGCCCGGGCTGGAATGGAGGGCAGGGATGGGCACGGGCACCTGTGGCACTGCAGGGGCAGGGATGGGCACGGTCACCTGTGGGACTGCAGCAGCAGGGATGGGCACGGGCACCTGTGGCACTGCAGGGGCAGCAGCGGCTCCGTTTCTCCTCTCCCGGAGCGCTGTCACTCACACCGCTGTGTCACAGCCCGGGCTGTGCTGGGGACAGCAGAGCCGGTGGCCGAGGTGCCACCAGGAGCTGTCCCCGAGGTGCCACCAGGAGCTGTCCCCGAGGCGGTGGCACCCAGCCTGCGGCACGGCACGGCCAGGGAGGGCTCTGGAACCTTGCACAGCTGATGAGTTTTAATATCAGAATAATGTAACCAGGCCGAGAAATATTAATCTTTTTAAAAATGTAAAGAAGCGGGGCTCTGTTTCCATGGCAAACCACATCCYGCACGTTATCTGTCACCTGGGGATTACGGTGGTAAATAGAGGGGTAAATACAGGAGAGAGCTCTGCTCTCGGCAGATACAAACCCTGCTGCCAGGATAAAAGCAGTGTGGCATTTTCTACATCAGCCTCCTCAAAGCAGCCACGTTTCCATGCCTTTCCCTGCATTTTCCATGCAGATTCCCCCTGCCCTTGGCAATGCCTGCAGTCCCGAGGTACCCCTGAATGCCCAGGTCAGCTCCAGACCCAGCGTGCTCTGCAGCCACCTCAGGGACAGGTTTGTGGCAGCAGCRCGGGTTGTTTAGATCGGTTTTTCATGTCCTCAGACCCTCCCCATYCAAGCAGAAAGCAAAAATCCTACCCAAACCCCTCCCAACTTCCAGGAGTTTGCAAACCCCTGCTATAAATAGACCTCTAATAGGAGCTGTAATAGGATACAATTTATTTCCAGATCTGATGGGCTGACCTTCATCATCACTCGAGGCTCTACTTGTCATGAATTATGGGCAATTCACTCGCTAGTGGAAATAAATTGTATTACCAGTGCTCAGCATCGTGTCCTCCACACACAGCACGGGCTGGCGGCTCCTCCCTGCGCTGCGGGGCCCAGCCTCCCCCAGAGCCCCTCTCGGGGCTGGGCAGGGACCCACAGCCGGGCTCRCCTGGGAGGGTCCCGAGCAGGGGCTGCTGTCCTTGTCACCGCCAGGGACCAGCCCGGGGCACCCCCGCCCCGCATTTCCCACCGCACGGGCTGCTCCTCGCTGCTCCATCCAAGCACAGAGCCCCTGTTCCGAGGGGAATGCACGGCAGGGACTGGTGAGGGGCTGGGCCCTTCTCCTGCAGGCTCCGAGCCCTCTCAGCAGCCCCGGAGCAGCAGCAGCAGCGGCAGCAGCTCAGCCCTGCTCACCCSGCACAGGCAGCGAGCTCAGGGACCGCGAGAAAAGGGCTCGCTGCATTCATCAGGCACAGCTCAGATCAATAGAAACAAAAGCAGTAAATACCCAAAAGAGCCGTGTGTTAAAAGCTGAGGCTGCACTGGCACGGGGGGAGCTCAGCCCCTGTGCCAGCCTCTGCCCCCTGCACTCCTGTGCCTTCTGCCACAGCCTGGTACCGGGGAACAGAGTGCAGAGCTGTTCAACAGGCACCGAGCGCGGAGCCAGGACGGGTCCGTGAGGAAATGGGCTGTGCTGCTCCGGGCTGGGGCGTGGGGAGCCCTCGGGAGCTGCCCAGCCCCGGGGCTCAGGGGCTGCCCCCACCCCGTGCCCACCACGCACAATCCAGGGGTTCTTGGGCACTGCTGAGCTCCTGCACAGCCCCTGCACAGCTCCCATCAGAGATGGGCCCGTGGTCGGTGCTCCAAAAGGAACTCACCAGGCAGGGATTCATTGTTTCCTAGTAGAAAATTCCCTGGAATTCCCCTTAAAAAACCCACGAACAAGCAGCTCAGACTTGCTGAAAGCAGCAACCCCGCTCTTCCCCAGTCCTTTTTCCCCCAGCACATCCTCATCCCTGCCTACATCACAGAAATTCACTGATGGCAGCTCTGTATCAGAGTTTATCAACAATTCTTCAAGGCCCAGTGCAGCCAGTGGTCACCCAAGATAAATGATAATCCCTGGCATTAAAGGATCAGCCATAATTAGCACACAGACCCCTGTGGCCCTGACAGGATCCGAGACCTGAGGGAAGTTTTGTTTGTTTTGGAAGTTGCTCCAAACATGTAAACTGCATTCACCTTTGGGAGTAACATTCTCGTACAACCCAGTTCAAGCTCATAGAAGAGTCAAATTCCGGGTAGGACCAACTTGCTGTTTCT
>CADDXX010000124.1:393922-405544 GCA_902810485.1 Alauda arvensis | reverse complement strand
GCAGCGGGGCCCACGGGCCGATGCTACCCCCTGGTGACCGGCGCGGCGGCTCCGCTCGGCTCCGGGCCGGGCACGGGAGCTCCCGGGACAGCCCCGCTCCTGCCCCACTGCTGCCCCATTGCTGCCCCATTGCTGCCCCATTTCTGCCCCATTTCTGCCCCGTTCCTGCCCCATTCCTGCCCCTCTCCTGCCCCGCTCCTGCTCGGAGCTGCCTTACACGGCTCACTCTGTGCATCTTGTTAATGAAAAGCATGGATGTAATTTCAATTAAAGATAATTACATATTTAAACTTAACATTAAATTCTGCACTAAAACAAAATTACACGAAGTCTCAGTGTGCAGCCGTGCTGCACGGCGGCGGGCGAGGGAGCCGAGGAAGGGAAACGCTGTTATTACACAGAGCGAGCCGATCCTGGCCGCGGGATCTGCTGCTTGTGCTCGGGTTCAGCCCGGTCTGTTCCCAGTTTCATCTCCTGAGGCGGCTGCTCCCTCCTGCAGTGGCTCAGCCGCTGCTGCCCGAGCCATGCACAGACCCTGGGCCGGTCCCTCGGCAGCAGGGACCCTCTGTGGGGGCAGCAGGGACCTTCTTTGGGGGCAGGGACCCTCTGTGGGGGCAGCAGGGACCCTCTGTGGGGGCAGCAGGCACCGCCTCACCCCGCAGCCAGGAGCCGCCAGGAGATGCTGCAGTTGGGCCAACTCTGATGTTCATCCTGGCTCAGCATCCTGAGAAAAGTTTGAAAAGTGTTTTGACCATTCCCAGACTACTGATTTCTTTTTTTTTTTTCATGTCATCMGAGAAACCTGTTGGCTTCAAAAGCAATTTTTGAAAATTGAAAACTTGTTGATTATTCTTTATGATTTCCCCTYAAACCCCAAAGATGATTATGCATTGTTCCAAAGGCAAAAGCTTTTATTCTCTGTCCCCAGAGACCCTTGCCCTTTGCTTCTCTCCCTGGGCCGTTGTTGTGCAGCCCCAGAGGTGCCTGTCCCTCAGTGCACRCCAGGAGGGGATGGTTTGCCCCTGGGAGCTGCAGGATTTGCTCGTTCCTGGGTGGACACTGCAAGCAGCCGTGCAGAGGGGCAGGCACCACGCATGGMACAGCCAAGCTCCAGCACTGGGGCTTCTCCTCCTCTCTTAAATGATTRCAGTTACCAAGCACTGACAAGTGCCATTAAAATTTATTAGCCAGCATAAAGTTTTATTTAAGGGATGGCTGGAGATTTAGTGGGCTCTGCGAGTCCTTCCTCAGGCTGGCTGTGTCACCTTTAACAACTGTCTGAGGGCTGTGTGGGGCTGGGGGTGGCCCTGGGTGTCCCTGCTGCCCATCCCCGGGGCCCCTCTGCAGCTCCAGWGGCCCCACATCCCAGCACTGCCTTTGCCACCCTGCCAGGGGCAGCCAGTGTGGGCACAGGAGCTGCTCTGGCCGTGCTGCCATGGCTCAGTTTGGCCATCATGGAACACAGACATGCGTGCTGCAGTCCACACCCCAGCCTTACTAATGCTTTACTACCCACTAACCCCCCTGTGTTATTTAACTTTTAAACSCAAGGAATATTCCAAATCAAAGAGGCTCTGTGTCACGCTCAGTCCCTCTCAAAGAGCCTGGAATTAACATCCCTCCATGGCTCGGCAGTGCCTGCCACACAGAGCCACCACTTGCTCCTCATGAATATTYATGATGGAGAGAGAAAGTTGCATAAATCTTGGTTGATACTTAATTAAACCCCACTTCTTTTGATTTCTCCTCTCTCAGCTTCACTCAGTGCAGCTCATCCCACATGGCACAGCCTGGCACTGCTGGTGGGACCTGAGTGGGCTTTGGTGCCCGTGGCTCCCCTGCTCCCTGTGCCAGTGCCTTTGCCCCCCAGGCCTGGCCAGCGTGGCTGCAGGACAGACAGACAGACAGAGCCCCCAGGGCTGTGTGAGCTGGCACAGCCCAGCACAGCTCAGCCCAGCACAGCCCAGCCCAGCCCAGCCCAGCACAGCCCAGCCCAGCACAGCCCCAGCCCCTCTGCCTTATCTGCATCTCGTGTGTGATCCCAGCACCATCCACAAGCGAGCAGTTAACACACAGCTGACATATCTGTGATACTCTGATCATAGCCAGGAAGCAGCTTGACCCCCGCAGGCCCCTGTGAGCAGGCAGGATTGACACTTTACATTGACTTTGCTTCAGGCTTATCAACAAATCTCGGCCAGTTTTATTAAAGAGCCGCGTGTGGGACACGCCAGGCTCAGACAACTTCATCCAGCACGGCTCAGCCAGGCTCAGCTCGCTGCTCCTCCTCGTGCTCCCCTGTCTGGTGCTCGCTTTGCTGCCCAATTTCACTTTGCAAARGCCACTCGAGGTTTCAGGAAAAGCCCGTGGAGTTTCCTGGCCCTTCCATGAGGAGGAGAAGGGCAGGWCGGGGCTGTGGCACCCAGGGACAGTGGGGAGTGCTGGCAGCAGGGCAGGGACCCCTGGCACTCCTGAGGGCCACAGCCCCTCCGCCACTCTGCACTTTTGTCTCTGCAGGTCCCTGAAACCTGTCCTGAATTACTTCTGAATATCCCAGGAAACACTGAATCCTACAATCCCACTCAAACCCAGCCAAAGCTGACTTTTCTGAACTGGTTTCCCTGTTTTAGGCTCTATGATTTGACCTCAGTTAAATGTGTCTGTCCTATTTTTTAGCAGGACAAGAGGACTGGGGCAGGGTGCACTGGATGGGGATCAGGCAGCCAGCAGGATACACTGCTCTCAGGCACCGTTTGGTAATTATGTCTCTTTTTACTCATGCAAATTTTATCAATTTTATTTATATATTCAAAGCCATTTATAAATAATATATACATTTATGCTAAGGTAATTGCCTCAACTAGATTATTTGTCCCAGTTTTTTATTGTCTATCCAGATGCTGAATATTAAAAGTACCTTTTCTGGTCTGCTCTGGTGGCTCAGCACTGGCTGTCGTCCCTCGGGAGCAGAACCATCAGTGGCTCTGCAGGGAGGGAAAGGCAGAGGATGGAGCTGAGAGGAAGGGAGAGGAGAGGGGAAGGGTGACAGGGAGCAGGGAGGGGAGCTGGCAGCTCCAGCCCGTGGCTGGGCTCCTGCCRGSAGGGACAGGGCTCCRGGGCTGGCTCAGGGAGCTGGTCCCAGGCTYGTTCACATCCCGTCCCACCTCCCACCTCTTCACTTACCAAAACTTGACATTGCAAGGAAAAAAGATTAGGAGCATTGACAGGCCTGCAAAGGTGACAGCTACAAAGAAATATGGAGCAATCACGTTGTCAGAGTGCCTATTAGGAACCCAAAAACCTCGGCTCTCCTGCATAAGCACAAGTGATTTATTGCCCRGCACAGTTCATGAACTCATCAGTGGTTTTGCATGGAGAAGAGATGGATTTTCTTTCAGCTGTTTATGGTGTGAGTAGACTGTCCTGGAAGTTATTGTTTGATTTTCTCAGGCAGCAGCGCTGGCTGGGTGAGCTGAGGGCAGAGCGGGCTCCCCAGCAGCAGCCAGAACTCCCAGAGGGCTGAGGATTTCCTGGGAATTCCAGCATGGCCTTGCACATTCCAGCAGTGCTCACACCTGGCTGGGCTGCATCCTGCTCACGCCGTGCTCTGGGCTCACCCCTGCACCAATCCCAGCCCGATCCCAGCCCAATCCCAGCCCGATCCCAGCCCGATCCCAGCCCGATCCCAGCCCGATCCCAGCCCGATCCCAGCCCCCCTGCGCGTCCCCGAGCCCTCTCCAGCCCTGACCCTTTAAAGACACTTGATCTTTTTCCTTTAGAAACACAAACTTTAAATGGCTCTGAATAAAATAAAAGAGAGTAACTGAGCTGTGAAGGGTGATGATTGTATTTCTTTCACTTGTAAGAGAGACCTTTATAACTCTCTGGGGAGGAAAAAAACAATAATGGTCCTTCATGGATGAAGTGTTCTAAATATGGTGTATATTTTTTAAAATACCAGTTCTACAGTTATTGAAACAAATTATTGTTAAATGCATTTGCAGCATAATAACTGTGCTAATTTGCTGATAAAAAGCATCCAGCGTTAAACCCCCCATACATTATTTTGTCATTAGCATTTGTTAGCTCCTCGTAGGTATTTTCAGACAGAAGGCTTTGTTCTGTATTTAGCACAAGGGCCCGTTTCCGCTCTCCCCTCCCGCTGGGAATTGCATGTGCGCAGAATTGCAGCTCTTTTTTAAAACTTCATGTTTAAAAATGGAAAATTTATTTCATTTCATTTCATTAATGGGCGAGGGAGGAAGGGAGAGGAGGGAGGAAGGTGGGAGATTTAGTGAGCACCGCGTCCCGTGTCGTGTCAGCACCCGGAGCGGCGGGACCCGGGCTGAGAGCGGGGCACAGAGCCCGGCACACCTGGCTACAGCTTCAGGGGGGTCGGGAGCACCTGGACAGGGCCCCAGGGGGGTCGGGAGCACCTGGATATGGACCCAGGGGGGTCGGGAGCCCCTGGCTACAGCTTCAGGGGGGTCGGGAGCACCTGGATATGGATCCAAGGGGATCGGGAGCACCTGGACAGGGCCCCAGGGGGGTCGGGAGCACCCTGGACATGGACCCAAGGGGATCGGGAGCTGTGAGCAGCTGATGGATGCCGTGGGCAGGGATGGGTGCTTTGGGCAGGGATGGTGCCGGGTGGGCAGAGGAAGGTGCTGTGTGCAGGGAATGGTGCTGGGTGAGCAGGGGATGGTGCTGGGAGCAGGGAATGGTGCTGGGTGAGCAGGGGATGGTGCCGGCTGGGCAGGGAATGGTTCCGGGTGGGCACAGCCCGGCTCGGGAGCCGCCACCAGCGCCGGGGAGGGGGGGGGTGTTTCCAGAGCCACCGTTGCCATGGGAACCCTGCTCCGATCATATCATCGGCAGGAAAAAGCAGCTTTATTATCCACACAGATCTTCCCGAATTAACCCTCGTGTGGCCGCGGGGCTCCAGGCTGGGCTGGCCGGGCTGGGTGCGGCGGGGCCGGGCCGGGCTCTGCACACACACACACACACACACACACACACACACACACACACACAGAACCTGCTCCCTCCCTCCATCCCCCGGGACCTCCGCAATCACAAACATTTATTGTTGGCCCTGAGAGCGGCAGGACCCAGCGCATCCCTCTGGGGCGGTGCGGGCACAGGAGGAGCAGGGAGCTCCCAGCCCACTGACCCCACCCCGCTCGGCAGAAAACCGCGGATGGATGCTTCTCCCCTGAAAAATCGCTGCTAATTCTCTGTACAAATGTTCCCTGACCCTTCCCGTGGCCTCCAGATGCATCCGTGAGAGATAAATAATGGTAATGAGCGGCGGGGAGGGGGTCAGAGGATGGCACCGCAGGAGAGGTGGGAAGGAGGGGTTTGGAGCTGCCCCTCGCCTCGTGGGGACCCCACTCCTGCTCCCCCACTGCCCCGACAGAGAGCCTTGGACAAATCAATCACATTGCTACTGTATATTGATTAATAATACCCACGGCTATAAAAATAGAATTGATTGCCTGAAGAAGAGCAGAGGTAATGCAGAGACCAGACACAAAACCTGTCTGAAGAGTGATCAATACTTGCATTCAGGCGGCTCATCCAGGAGTGCAATTGGGCARAGCAGAACTTGGGCCAAACCGAGCACCAGGGAAATGATTTTGCGAACACCAGGAAGCCTGCAGGACTGGCTGCATCACTCCCGGGGAGCTRCAGCCATGCCAGCCCCAGGAACACGCTCTGTTCTCATGTCTTTTGGTGAAGGATGCGAAACTGCCAAACTTTGTTTTCCCAGCCAGCCTGAATGCTGCCACTGGAGTGAGCCTCCCCCYGGCCAGGACAGCCCCAGCACTGCTCCAGGACACAGCAATCCCCGGAACGTTCCCCAGTCGTTCCCGAGCCTTGGCAGTGTCTCGGTGCTGGCAGGGGATGCTGTGAGCCCGCCCTGCCCTGCCCAGCCCAGGCRGGGTTTGAGTGGGGAGCGGTGCCAGCCTCACCCCGGCCTCACTGCGGGCTGTGGGGTCAGCAAAGGCACGGCCAGATTACAAAATGCAATGAAATACTTAAAAGCTGCCCTCCAGACTAAAGTAAATCAGACATGACTTTGACAAGGTGAAACCAAAGTGATGAAACCAATCCATTGTGCTTGGGGAATCGATCTCCCYGGCAGGGAGTAGAGGGGCCATCGATTCACAGCCTCAGCAGTCAGGAATGTCAGGCTGCCTGATCTAAATTTCTATATGCATCACTCCGGAGTCAGTGATGGAGGGACACGTGTGCAGGTGTCCCCTTGCCCAGCCCAGCGTCCCCAGGTGGCASCGGCAGGGACCCGCCGGGCCAGGGCAGGACCCCGGGAGGTGACACCCGGCCACCTCTTGGCTCTGCCTCACCTGGGAGCACAGGTGAGCGCCTGCTCCTCTCGGGCCTCCACAGAGCAGACCCCAAACCGCACWGTGACCACAGGGGCTGCTCGGGGGGAGCCCCCTGTGCAGTGCAGAGCCCCCGGCCCTGCCCCTGCCCCGGCGTGGGGAGGCTCCTTTGCACCTCRCTGCGCAAACCAGCGCGGTAATTAAGATTTCATTCTTAAAAATTAAATATTTATCTGCAAACACGATCTCTGCTGCGAGGAGGCCGGGCCTGCCTCAGCAGGGGAGGCAGGGGGCTGTCCCCGGAGCAGGACGGGGGTCGGGCCCATCACGCTGACACCGCGCTCTGTCACTGTCACACCCGGCCAGGCCATTAGTTTTGTCAGTGTGAGAATAAAGAGCCGTCTCTGGGGAGAGATGGAAAAACTCGATCCAGCTCCCAGCAGCCCTGAGGGGGTTGTGTTTTACCATTTCTTTATGACTTACCAGCTGGAACATGAGCAGGCTGAGCCGACGCGAGTGGCAGGACCATTTTCTGCTTCCAGCTCCCACCGGGAGCCGGTGACAGAACATCAGGGACCAGCGCGGGAGCTGAGAAGCTGAGGAACAGATTGAGGGAGGGTGGAGGGAGGGAGGGAGGGAGGCAGGGAGGGAAGTTTGTGGTGCTCCATCGTGCCCAATCCGAAACACCTCTGGCACTGCCTGGCCCGTCCCAGCCCCATCCCAGCCCCATCCCAGCCCCATCCCAGTGTGGCACAGGGCAGGCAGTGGCACAGAGCTGGCAGTGCCCCCCCTGCCCTGCCCTGCCCTGCCCTGCCCTGTGCCTGCTGCCCCCGCAGGGCCCGGGGCTGTGCCCACCCCTGGCCCTGCCCGGGGAGCCCGGCCCTGCCCGGGAACGCGTTGAGCCGGTTCTACAAACAAAAACACAAGGCTTGTATAAATAACGAGTTCCCAGGTTGGTAAGAGCTGCTAAATTATTCGCTTCTTTTCAGCCTCGCAAAATCCATTTGCAGTTATTTGCGGCAATTCCGAGCGAGACACACACTCCAAACACCCCGGAAAAAAAGGAAATAATCCTGGCACATGGTAATTGTTTATGCAAAATAAACCTTCACTGCCAATGACTGGCAACAGGATGCATCTTTGTCAACCTCATTTTAGCAATGTTCCATTTTCTGTATGAATTACTGTATTTGCAGTTATGAGAGAGCAAATCCCACCCATCACCCGTGCCAGCTCCAGCTCCCCACTCCCCCACATCACCAGCTTTTTGTACTACATGAAAGCTGGTCTCAAAATTTCATGTTCATAGTTACAGATTAAATAATATTAAGCAGCATTACACCGGAAAGATTTGTTTCCAAGTAGCAAACAGATTCCCCATATTATTCTTTACTGTAAGTAGTTGTTGTTATATCTTATTCATCTGGAAAATAATTTCAAACAGCCATGAAAATAGCGGATTTCTCTCTGTTAAAATGATAGTCAGAGCCCGGGCTGCTGACATATAGTAACATGATTCACTTGGACAGTTACTGACTGCACATCCAATTCATTTCTTCTGTAGAGCACCAAGTTATTATCTGAAATGCACAAGGTGTCTGGGGGTAACATATGATCAGCCAGGGACGCTTTTGACGGCTTGAAGAGCAATCAATAAAAATTGTCTCCAGCAGTTTTGTGGAGTATGGAAGTTGGTGGTGAAATGAAGTGATGGAGATTAACTGGTGGAAGTCAATGCCCCGGTGCTGTGAACCCTGGTTTTTAATTAAAGATCCAAAGCTGCTCTCCACTGCACTGGGGTGTTTTCCCCGTGCAGCAGATCCTGTGCTGAGGGATGAGGTCCCTTCCCTCTGTGGTGGCTGGTGCCAGCCCCGGGCCTGCTGGGGACAGTGGCACCGCTGGTGGCATGGCCTGGCCCTCTGCAGCCCCTTGCTGCTGCCCAYCCTTTGGAAATACATTTGCAGATCATCTTGATCGTCACAGTGAYCAAATAAAGATTCTCCAGCCACACCCCTCACTGGCAGCTGTCATTTCATCCCCAACTAAAGGGTCCTGTGAGCTGCCAGTCCCACAGGACACTCACCTCATCGGGGTGTCGTGTTTGGGGCTGCCTGAGCTCCCAGGGAGGCCGAGGTAAGTTTTTCAATTAACATCAATAGTGTGTGGCTGGACTCTGCTCTCACTGCAAGAAGTGACATTTGGGTGGTGAGGACATTTGTGTAAAGGTTCTTTATTGCTTCTCTGTGCAGTGAGGGGGGTTTGCAGCACCACCAAGGAGGTCGTGGCAGTGTCCAGGGGGCACCTGATGGCTCCAGGGCAGCCCCAGCCCTGCACCCTGGGAAATCCATTTGCATTTCTGTGTGGAGTGGGTTTCAAAACACTCTGTTAATTTTCTTCCATTAAACACAGTACAAAGCTGTGTGGCTTTGATGGKGACACAGTAATAAACACTCAAAGACTTGTTTACAAAGAAATAGTTATTGTCTGCTAAGTAGTTTTAATGGAAAGCTCCCTGCTGGGGTTTGGAGGGGGGCTGTGGAGGCAGGCCCTGAGCAGGGCTCCCTGCTCCTCACACACCCAGTGCTTAAGTGCAGAGAGGGTTTTGTAAGGCCTCGAGTGCACACAGATGAGATGATTGCACGCTTTGGAGCAAATCTGTCCTCCTTCCCACTCAAGTGCTCTCCTGCCAGTGCCGTGTTTAACACTGGGATTTCTGTGRTGGCATTTGAGCACGCCAGGTGAGGCTGCCCTTCCTCTAAAGGTGCCCAGCACTGCCAGAGCAGGTGCTGCTGTGGGGTGCAGCCTTTGTGCCCCAGTCCCTGCAGGSACAGCCTGCCTGGGCAGCACTGCCTGCTCACACAGGGCCAGGGCCCCTTGTCCCAGGGGGCTGCTGGGCTTGGGGACATTTCAGAATCCCTGGGGGTCCATGTTTTGGTCCAGCAAAGCTGTTCACAGACTCTGTATAAGGTCAATGACAGAAAAGGTGAATTAGGGGTTGCAGCAGCTCACGGAGCAGGCCCACAGCCACCCTGATGTGCCAATGGACAGAAGCAGCAAATGGGGAAACCTGCAGAGGGGCAGGAGCCCTTTGCTGCAGCCAGAGCCAGAGAGTGTCCAGGCTTACAATCATGGGGCCAGTGCCAGTGCCAGTGTCACAGCCTGGTTCTGACAGCCCAGTGGTACCAGTATCAGTGCCAGTGCCAGTGCCAGTGTCACAGCCCTGACAGCCCAGTGGTACCAGTATCAGTGCCACTGCCAGTGCCAGTGCCACAGCCAAGCCCCCCAGCTCACCCCTCCAGCTGGCACCACCAGCAGCCAGGGCCAGAACTGCACCACTTGGCCTGATCAGAAATGTATAAAAATAATAAAAATGGAAAGGCATGGATATTATTTGTCAAGCGCGTGCCTAGCAACTCCCTGTTATTTCACATATTGTTCTAGTGGGAACATAAGTAAAACACATTAGCAGTAATTTAAAGTTGCTATGTGCATTGATTATTTATACCCCTACATAAAACCCCAGCCTCTGTGTGCAGCACACCAGCCTTGATAAACTGTGTATGTTAAATCACAATCTCCGAATATGTGGACAGAATCTCCAGGCGAATATTGTAGGGTTTTTTAATATATATAGAGAGGGATAGATCCACTCTTTGGTAGTGACTTGCTTGGTTCAAGTGCATCTCTAAATCACACTATACATATAAATAATAAATAAGGGAGGCTCATATCCTTAATATTATTCTCATGTCTTATTAAACTAATATTTCAAAAAACTTTTATTTTTCTTTTAGTTGCAGGTCACTGTTAAAGTTTAAAAAAAATATTACAATCCAGCTCTGATGCTTCACGGGAAGAATGCGAGAGTCCCTGTAAAGCACGGGCATGAATGATTATTCTAATTGCCTGGAGATGCCTTCTGAGAGATAGAATAATTAAGCAGCGGGATGATTGAGACCTTCAGCACCTTTGTCTGTGTTCCCCTTCCGGACCCACCCCCCCAGCGGCAAAGRAAAGGACAATTTTCTTAAACCTTGTTTTATTTTTCACTTCATCACGATGAAGATTTTATTTGATTTCTTGCCCCGCAGATCTCTCACTGCAGCCCGGCGATTCCTCACGGCCCTGCCCGTGCAGCTTTCCCRGCCGGGAGGGGCAGGGCYGGGGCCGGGGCAGGGAGCGGGGCGGGCAGGGGAGGGAGGGAGCAGCACGGCTGGGAGGCCAGGCTGGCTGCGGGGCTGTGCCCACCCAGCTGTGCCTGCCTGTGCCCATCCAGCTCTGCCCAGCTGTGCCCACCCAGCTGTGCCCACCCAGCTGTGCCCACCCAGCTATGCCCACCCAGCTGTGCCTGCCCAGCTGTGCCTGCCTGTGCCCACCCAGCTGTGCCCAGCTGTGCCCACCCAGCTGTGCCTGCCTGTGCCCACCCAGCTCTGCCCAGCTGTGCCCACCCAGCTGTGCCCACCCAGCTGTGCCCACCCAGCTRTGCCCACCCAGCTGTGCCTGCCCAGCTGTGCCCAGCTGTGCCTGCCTGTGCCCATCCAGCTCTGCCCAGCTGTGCCCACCCAGCTCTGCCCAGCTGTGCCCACCCAGCTGTGCCTGCCTGTGCCCACCCAGCTGTGCCCAGCTGTGCCCACCCAGCTGTGCCTGCCTGTGCCCACCCAGCTCTGCCCAGCTGTGCCCACCCAGCTGTGCCCAGCTGTGCCTGCCTGTGCCCACCCAGCTGTGCCCAGCCCCTCCCCAGCCCGCCGGGGCTGCAGGTAAATAACTCCCCAGCGAGTTACCGCAATTAATGCAGGCAGTTCTGAGGGCAAAAGCAAACAGCACTTGGCAGCGAGAACTTTTAATGAGGGCGTCATTAAGAAACTCAGACGGTGAGCGCAGAGTGATTCCCGGGGCACCCGCCTGACTCCTCTGCCTCCCCGGTTCTTCCTGTCCACTAAACATCAAAATGTCATTTGTTTTTATAACCCCAGAATCCAGGCTTTCTTTCTCCTTTTATTAACCAATTTATTAGCAGGACATGAGCAGCCAGCTGAAGTCGGAGGGCAGAGCCCTCTGATCCCTTCTCTTGCCATCGCCCAATTATTTATTGCTATCAGACATCAGAGTTTGTATAAATTAAACYTGCTCTTCCCAAAGTTGGCCCTGGGTTTAAATCAATACTGGGCATCTCACATAATGTGTGATTATTAATAAGTGATGTTTGAGGCTGTTCCACAGAACATCCCGAGGCTGGGGGGCTGCGCTGGGGAGGGGGCAGAGCAGGGCCGGGCTG
>CADDXX010000124.1:383922-388922 GCA_902810485.1 Alauda arvensis | reverse complement strand
TGGGTGGGTGGGTGCACCCTCGAGCATCCTCCCAAAACCTGGGAGCCCATTTGGTGGAAGTAYCTTCAGTTTGCCACTCGTTGTTTCCATCAAACTCTCTTGGGAACTGGTGGAAGAGGTAGTTTGGTCTTGCAACTCYAGTGCACAGCCCTGTGCCAGCTGGGACAGGCCCAGCTCTGACTCACTGCTACCGATCTGGGTTGAATCCACCACATATCCTGCTCAAAAAGTCAGCAGGAAGGGATCCACAGCCTTGGGTCTAAGCAAGACAGTTTGAAATTTGCTCCCCCTTTTTGTCAAATGATTATGGGTTTAGGGAAAGTTTTGCTTTCACATGAATGGAAGGTTTCTGGCTAATCATGGGAGTCTGGCCCCTGAGGGAATTGTGCCTCTGCTCATTYTGGGGTGCAGGGAAAGCCCTGCTGCTCTGTGCACTGCTGCCTCRGCCTCTGGGACTCCAAACCGGGTGGCAACTGCAGGTGCTCTGCAAGAAGCAGGTTCAGAAACTGGCAGGGAGCAGCGTCCTGCAGGAGCCTTTCCTCCCACCCTTCCTCCTCTCCTGGGACAGGGGCTCTTCTCCCACCGTGGGGCAGAATTTAACCCTTGCACGGGCCAGTTCTGCTGCACTGCTCCAAATGCTGCTGTGGCCAGGGTGGCCTTCTCTGGGTTCCACATTCTCCAGGAACAGGAGAGGCGTGTCCCTGGATGTGTTACTCAGGATCAATGCACGTTTGCTTATTGCTGGAAATGGTGCTGCAGCCTCGACTGGCTTGGCAATGGTGAGAGCAGAGTTAATGCTGTGCCASAGCAGGGAGAGGTTTCTCTTGCAAGGAGCTGGTGTCACCCAAAGCCCACTCAGTGCCCTGCTCCCCTCTCTGCCCTTGCCTGTGAGCTGAATAAAGCAGCTGTGACTCATGTGCTCGTGGTGCTGGAGCTGACACACGCCAACGTGCACCATGTACCCTCACTGCAGGCTTTGATACCATCTGCATTTGCAACACGAATGTTTCAGGCAGCAGCACAGCTTGGGGCTAGATAGGGGTGCAAAATTCCTGGCTGCTGCAGTTTACCCAGTGTATGGATGAATTCTTTTGGTTTAAGAGGAACAGGGGGTGCTGYCTGTGGCCCTGCTTTCGGGAGCTGGAAGACCAGAGCTGGGTCCTGCACAGCCAAATGGAGAAGGGGCTGCACCCACACAAAGGCAGCTGAGCTATGAGGAACTTGCCAGCACCTCTGCCAAAGGTCAGGTATTWACTGGCTGCCTGGCATTCCTCTGTGCAGGCAGCCGGCACTGGAATGCTGCCTGCTGCTCTGGGACAGCAGCTCTGCAGCCCTTGGAGCCAGCTCCAGGCTTTGCCCTGCACACAGCCCCAGGGAGGGCCAGGGGCAGGCAGGAGGCTGTGCAGACAGCACCCACCCCAGCGAGAGAGCAAAGCAAGCAGGAGCATTTCATCAGAGGAGGCCTGCAAAGAAAACATTATTTCCTCAAATGTGTTCATCATTCAAAATTGTTCAAGCAAAGGTTTCCATCGTGCTGTGGCCATTACTCATAATCTGAGGACGTGGATGTGTGGCTCTCCTTGGTAATTAGCTGCATGGCGTTCTCTCTGCCCTCCACTCGGTGGAACAGCAGTTGTGCTTTATCCCAGCACTGAACAAACAGGGCTGCTCCTGSCTCTGGGGCCTTGAAACAGGACTCAGCAGGCCAGATTTCATCCCTGTACCTCTAAACAGTGCCTGTGCACCCTGGGSCCGAGGCTCCCTGAGACCCTGGCAGGTCACAGGATGCTTTGGGCCCTGCTTCCTTTGTTGGGGAGGCAGCTGGTGACAGTCTCTCCTCCTGGACCATCCCTGAGGGATGATGGATGTCCTGAACTTCTTTAGGGGCTGGAGCCCTGTCCTRGCCAAAGCCAGCATTGTGTGCTACATAAATCAGTTTTCCCTGGTAGGATTGCTGTATATCGGTGTCCTGCACCTCATAACTGAAATACAAATGTGACAACTCCTCTAGTGCTTGGTAACAACTATGGGATAGGAAAGTTAATGGGAAATAGACCAAGAAACTGCTCTTTCAAAATTGCTTCATCTATTTCAGAGTGGGTTAAAGGAGATTAGGRCCTCCTTACTTTTTTAGAATAACCAAGGAGTAAACTAGAAATATAGAATGGAAGTCCTGTCTGCAAAGAGACATTTTGGTGCACCAAATTAGAGGCAGCAGGTTAAACCTACCTTCAAGAAACCTTAAAAGCAGGCAGCAGCTGAGCCATGACCTGCAGCAACTCCAGCATGAAATGAAACTCTGGGCTGATTTTCCTCCAAAGACAAGCATGGAAAACATGGAATGTGCAGCACTAYTGCACTAGTGTGCTAAATGTGGCTATGGAGAGATGAATTCCTGCAGCACAAAGGATTCTAAAGGACTTTAGCTTACAGGCAGGATGGGGATGCAGGATCCTTTACAGCATGTTTCTCCCTGCAAACTGGGATCCTTTTTGACCAGTAGTCTGACCAGGGCTTGCTGGAGTTGCTGCTGCCCTTGGGAGTAGCTTGTGCAGCAGCACTGGCCCTTGTGCTAGCCACAGGACTCTGTGCATTGTCTGTTCTCAGCTGAAACCTGTGCACTGTTATTGTTTAGAGCTGATATCTAGGAACAGATATCAGATATTTGCTGTTACAAAATGCTTGAAATGTAAAGAGGGTGGTGGGGACTGACACTGGTCCAGGTTC
The DNA here is from genome assembly GCA_902810485.1 of Alauda arvensis. Lineage (NCBI taxonomy): Eukaryota > Metazoa > Chordata > Aves > Passeriformes > Alaudidae > Alauda > Alauda arvensis. The sequence goes on along the minus strand of CADDXX010000124.1, from coordinate 386,195 downwards.
TGACTGAGGAGCAGCTCTGGCTGCTGAACTGAGGTGCTCTGGGGCTGGAGAAGCCAGGCCAGGGGTGCTGCCCTCCTGCATGGGCACAGCCACAGYCACAGCCCCTTCCTGGCTGGCTTTGCCCAGGGATAAGCAAGCCATGTTTGTTCAGCCACAGCCAAAATTCCCCCTATTAGGTGTCCTGAAAAGACAGCACTGGTATGAACTGGACAGCATGTACAGAACTCATGAGAAAGGACACGGTCTGAAATAAAGAGGAGTTAATAAATGGATCTTGAAAAAGATGGATGTAAAATATTCAGAGGAAAGCATTATACTTGCAAATATTTATGCTTTTGAGTAACTTTACACAGATAGATTAACCGACTCKGGTGCAGCTGTGATTCATGTACCCAGCAGCCAGCATTTGCTGATTCAGAGCCCGTGCCATGCCCTGTGGAAGAGAACAATGGGGCTTTTCCCAGCCTCCAAACCTGCCAGGTTTAAAGGTGCCTGCGGGCAGAGGTGCCAGCCCTTGCCCTGGGCTGTGCTGCTGCTGCTGCTGCTGCGGTCACTCCGAGGGCAGCAGCAGCCAAACCGTGCTGGGAAGGGACTCTCTTTGGAAAACATGTCATCCCACATYGTGCCACAGACACATTGGGGTATGTGCTTGCAGCGAATCTTYGTGGATATTAAGCAGCAATTAGAGTCTTCCTCTGGAATCAATTCATTTCCTACCACCGTGGTAGCAGGGTGGATCTTATTGAAACTCTCGGATTTTTAATATTATTACACTAAAGACTCTCTCAGTATCAGCATCTCCRTGGGGGAGCATTAGCACACTGTAATGTGTAACAACTTCTCCAGTTCAGGAAATCTTCTTGTATTTGTAATAGGACATTTGGGGCATATATTATGTATGGGACATATATTTCTCATTTCCACCAGGCATCATCTTTTCTTCTCTCTAAATTACTCTCCAAATCAAAAAAATGCATTGTATTCCTTATCGCTCAAAATATATATATTTTTAATCTTTGGCTGCAGAAGCCACTAACAGCCATCAGGGCTGYACTCAGTACAGGCCAGAGAGCCTTGGTCAAACAGGGAGGGAACGGAGCTGGCGTTCAAAACACTCMATCAATGCCACGGCTCAGCAAGCACCAGTCTAAAATGCTTTCCTGGAGAGAAGCACCAGTCAGGACAGGAGGAAGGTTTGGTCCCAGCCCAGGGTTGTGTCCAGGACACAGTTTCTGCTGTCTGCTTTATGGACAGGAACACAAAACCACTAATGTGYACGTTTCCTTCCAGACAAACCTCTCAAACACTGACTAATCGCAGCTCATAGTGTTTTGCTTGGTCGTAAATCTGACCACACCAGGATGAAGAGCAAGGAGTTGGAGCAGCCCTGAGGATCAAACCCAAGCACTCCCCTGGTCCTCAGCTCTGCWGGCACATCTGCACCTGCAGCTGGGCCAGAGGGAAATGCCTGGTCAGCCAAGCTCCTGCCCACCTCAGAGGGAGCCAGAGMGGGGCAAAACCAGCCTGGAGACAGCCACGGAAAGAAAGAGAAGGGCTGTTGGCTCAAGCACTCCTGCTCGGCTCAGATTGGCTGCAGCAACATAGAGACAGCCCAAACAGGATGGAGGACACAAGCCATTATCTAAGTCAGAACGGAACAGGCTGAACAGAACTCCTCAAAAGATGGCCAAATTTTCTCTTAATCCTATCTCACATCAGAAAAACCCTGAAAACCTAATGACGGCTGTAGGCCATGCTGCTGTCCCACGATACGCTGTGATTCACATCATCTGCTAATTCAGTCGGTGTGCTGTCAGTTTCTACACCAGGGTGCGTTAAAGTCGAGCAGAACCAGACCTTTGCAGCCCCTCTGTTCAGGATGTTTTCTGTGCTGTGAGCAAAGCCGAAGGCTGCTGGTCACCCAGCCAGCCAGGGAAACCCCAACCACATCTTTAATTTGGACCATATCTTTATTTGTTTATCAGGCCATGGTGAGACAGAGCATCAAATATCTTAATGAATTGAAGGTAGCTCCTGAAACCGCTCATCCCTCCCAACCCCAGGGACTTTTTGAGAAGATAACCAGTTTGTTTGACACCATTTGCCCTTCCTGAGCCCGCAGCACCTGCAGTTCGTCCCAGGAGGCAGGAGGAGGTTACATTGACCAAATCCCAGCTATTCCGCCTGGGCACTGCGGTGTGCTCCGGCTGGGGAGGCTGTTGGGAGCATGCCCGGGAGCTCGGCCGGGCACTGCCCCGTTCCCGAGGAGCGGG
>CADDXX010000124.1:301303-383071 GCA_902810485.1 Alauda arvensis | reverse complement strand
ACCGGCCTTGGGTAGAGCCCCGGTGACCTTGACCTGCTCGGGAATCTAGTGTAAATTCTTCTTGGTGGCGGTGAGAGGAAATAGGGAAACCTCCCTGTTTTGTGTGGKTTTTTTGCTGCGTTTGTAGCATGGGCCTAGCTGAGTTCCGTACCTGTGCTCAGTGCATGGCTGGAGGTGTGACRCTGGCTGGCCTCTCACAGCCTGGCTGCAGCAGCCACAGAGCTCCCTGTGTCCCAAGTACTCGTGCCTTGCATCACGGAGGCTTGCAAGCTTTTCTCGGAGCTTTCTGGAGAGATTTTCGAAGGTCCACCAACCTTCAGTGTTGTGTGCACGTTGTTCCTTCCCGAGCTGAGGCATTCTCAGCTTCGTCACAGTAACGCTGAAACCAGACAGGCCGGGTGGCAGCGGGTGTGTAGCTGCTCGGGCTAAAGCAGCTTGGGTTTCTCCATTTTGTGTTTTATTTTACCTGGGTGAGAATATGCTCATCTATTCTTTAGATATGTTCTGTTGTGCAGCAAGTTGGCAGCGTCATCCCTGTAATTTTTAGCTGAGATGGCCTTCCCTTCTAGAYGAAGGCATGACTTGAGCTTGTGGAGGTGTGAGATGAAACAAACATCTCCCTCTTGTRCCACGTGCATCTCTGACAAAGCGAATCCCAGGCTTAAGGGTGCCAGTAGCCCCCAGGGACCTGTTCATACCTCTGCCAACTGGAAATAACTGAACTGAATGTAATTTCAGTTCTGCTGCCCTGGTGCAGGGCCATCTGTGAATGGAAACCTATTTTGGTTTGAAACAGGACACTTCAGAAATGTGTGTCCGTTGTTAGAAGTGCTGTGAAGCAATACAGGGTCTCGATTTTGCTCATTCTGTCACTTCAGTTCCTGTTTCCATCCCATTCTACAAAGTAAATTTGCAGGTGGTGCAGGCAGCTGTCTCCCAAGGGAGCCTGTGTGCAGGGTGATTCCAGGCGTGCCTTCGATGGTGGTGAAATGTGACACTGGAATTCCGCCTGTTTGTGCTGGTGGCCTCCAAGGCCCTGATGCCGATTGCCACTGCAGGCTCCTGTTTTTGTGCTTGTGGCCATGTCCTGTTCCATGGACAGGAATASAAAGCTGGCCGGGGCTGGGGCGCAGTGGGAAGCGCGGGAGGGTTGCAGCARTGAGGCTCCAGAGCAGCCAGCAGTGCCAGCAGTGCTGCCTGCCTTCCTGCAGGGATGGAGTGATGGGCCGAGCTGCCAGGGGAGGGTTTGAGCAGCTTTGGTTTGTGGGACCATTTCCCACAGACTGCAGGGACGCAGTCAAGCAGTTGGTTTCTTTTCTCCAGTTTTGCTTTAGCTCATACTTCTCTGCCTGTGGGAAGAGCGAGCCAGTGTCAAAGTGCAGGGCTTGTAGCTGGAGGAAGAAACAATAACACCATTCTCCCTCGAAGTCCCTGGCTATTTAACTTCAGAGCTTGACCTGCTTTGCTGGCAGCATGATGTTTCTGTCGCAAATGCATTGAAAGGCCTGATCTGGTCATGTACCCACCAGCTCTTGAACTTGCTGAACTTGTTGGAAAGGAACATTGAGAGCAGAAAATGGACTAGAAACTCACAATAATGCATTCATTTCTGAAAGTGGGTTCTTCTGCTRGATGTGTGTCCCAGCCAGAGCCCAGCAGTGTGTGTGGTCAGTCACCTCAGTGGAGCCAGCAGAAAAGTATGTCTAGGATAAACTAATAAAGGCTGATGAGCTAACAAGGAAATGGGAGAGAACAAGCAAAAAGGGGATAAACAGACAAACTTGGGAGTGCTGGCAGAAGGGGAAGTGTGTGTGACTGTAGGCATGGCTTGTGGGAAGAAGGCTGTGCCAGAAACCAGTGGGGTCCCAGAAGACCTCAGCTATAGCCGGGCATGAAGATCCCTGGGACACTGTGCCTCCTGCCTCGGGGCATRCCTGGATTGGGGGCTGGGAAGCATTTGGGATAGAGCCAGCAGCGTGGTGGCTGCTTGTCCAAGGTGTATCCTGTCCCTCTCGTCCTGCAGCCGTCCCACCCTGCCATGCTGTGTGCTGCTTGGGGCTGGTGCTGGCAGGATGCACAGGGACTCTTTCTGTTAGAGACACGTTCTTTCCCCACTGGCTTTGTCTGGGCGGCCCCACAGTGTTCTGAAGCTTCTTCCTGCCCCAGAGCTCACATCCGGCTTCCTTTGGCTGCTGGGGACTGGATGTGGCCCCRCAGCTAGAACAACTTCAGGGAGCATGCTCCCAGCTGACGGGAAAAATGCTCTTCTCATTGTTTTGGCCTGTTCCTGGAGTAGCCCTGCAGTGAGCAGCTCAGCACAGGAGCTTACTGCAGGATGTTGACGGGCCCTGTCCTGGCMTGAGTGCTCAAACACTATCATAGAAACCAAACTTTGTTGACACTCTGACGGAGAAGTGCAGTGTAACAAATCATCTGTGTGATTGCCCAGCCAGACACTCCCCTCTGACCTGTGCAGAGTKCACAGAAACACTGATCCCAGTGTGCAGCTGACCTGTGCTGCTCCRTACCTGTTCCAGTGCCAGCTGCACAGCAGGCAGCTGCCCAGGGTGGCAGAGCCTGGCAGTGGCCACAGCGGGTTTGCTGGCTGGCAGGGCAGTGTGTGCCATCCCTGTAGGTGCTGGGCTGGCTGTGCAGGGGGAGCTGTGTGCCCTGCTGCAGCAGTGCTGCTCGGGGCCCTGCACTGCTGCTGCGCCGCGTTTCCCCTGGCACCCAGCACGGCCAGGAAAGCCCACGCCCAGCGCCGCCACAGAGGGGCTTTGTGTGAGCCGGCACAAAGTGAGGATTGATGCTGTTTYCCCTCCCCTTGCCGTGCCAGCAGGGCTGCAAATGGCTCCCACAAAGGTGCCCTTCTTCCCTTGCCGAGCACAGGGTGCCAGCGGGCTGAGGGGGAGGCACCGCACTGCGGGCTGGAGCACCCACTCCTGTGCTGCTGCTGGGGACCCCCTTGGCCTGAGCCTTGCCCAGAAACCTGGCAGCTGCTCAGGTTCCTGTCGGGCTCCTCCCTGCCGGGCAGTGCTCAGCAGCAGGCACTTCAGGGGCTGTTTGGTGGCGGCTGGTGCAGGCTGTGAGCAGTGCACTGCTTTCCTGCAGTGGGATCCTGCCGTGTGGTGTTCTTAGCACACTGGGGACTATCATCACTTACCTGGATTTCAGTGCAAAATGGCCTCAGAGAAGCTTACGTCAGCATTCATTACCTCCCAGCTCCTCCCAAGATGTAGTAACGAGTCACCACACTGCTGAGTTACTTGAAGAAGATTTAGAAACGTTCGTGAAGAGCAGATTGTAAGCTCTTTGTTAAATTCACGTGGTGTTTGTTCCGTGCTGTGTGTTTGAGGTTCTGCATTACTTGTCAGGCCTCTGGATGAGCTGTGGGGTGGCACAGGGTCTGTCATGGCTGTGCCAGTGCCTCCAGTTCCTGCAGCAGGGTCCTGTGCTCCTTGCCCACCTTGAGGACAGGGAGCCTGCTGGSAGAGGAGGGTGGGCCCCTGTGGCCCAGGCTGTGCTTTCCATCATGCTGGAAGGTTTGAGCTGCTTTGGGAGTGAGGAGGGTTYGCCTTGCTCTGTGTGCTGGATGTGTGTCCTGGTGCTAAAGCAGAGCTCTCTGCTCTGTTTGGTTCATCAGCAATAGTGTTTGCACCATTGCTGGTCACTAGCACCTGTTGTTTTGGACTCCTCAAGTAGTATGGCTGTTCATGTGACATTATTATTATTTACATAGGGCCCAGACTTGCTCTTTTTCATTGCCTGCAGCACGATGTTTGTTCAGACTGGGCATTGTGAAGTGTAAACCCAGGTCCCACTGGCACCAGTACTCACCTCTGCCTTTTCTAGAAGCAGTAAGTAACCAGCCATCTGAATGGCCTAGAAATGCTGGGGTTTGATTGCTCTGAGGAGGGAATTGAATTAGGCAGCTCTGGTTCACGGCTTGTCTGGCTGTGCAGCACTGATGCTTGTTTACACAAAGCACTGCCCTTTTGTCTTGGGGTCCTGGGGGGTGGTTTCCTGGGGCATTCCTGCCTGARAGCCAGAGAAGACTTGCTTTAACTGGCTGCCTCTGCAGGAGACCACAAGCTGAGGCAGTGGCACCTTTCCCCATCCTTCACCTCGGTTGTTTCAGCCCCTTTCTTGTCCTTTCCTCCTGCTTCCTGCGGCAGCATCCCTCCGAAATTAGTTGGTCTTACCTGCTTCTGTCCTTTCTGCATATCTCCCTCCCGTTCTCAGTGATGTCTCTCTTCTGGAAGATGCTCAGGCCCCCTCAAGGCCTCTCTGCTTTGCACCAGCCCACCCTGTGCTTCCTCTGTGCTCCCTGGTGTTGAGGCTCCCTGCAGCCAGTGCGGTTCTGCATCCAGCGCCAGAGACATCTGTGCTGCTCCTTGAAATCAGTCTGCCTGAGGGGGTGTGATGGGGCTGATGACTCATGGGGGAACCCCCAGCATGCCTTAACACCCACAGCGGATGGGGAACCTCCCCATAAAGCCATTAGGAGCAGATTTCTTGCTGTTTAAAATGACAGAGCTGCTTCAACCAGCCTGACTTGGGGATGAAATTTGTTCTCTTTTTGGGAGAGAGGGGATTGAGCTTTGGTTTTCCCGTCATTGCTGGATGGAGACCAGCCCACGGAATCAACAAAATGAGTCTCAGAGGCTGCCAGCCCAAATTTCAAACCTATTTGGCATTGCACAAGTATACCCTCTTATCAAAAGCAAACGAAAGTGCAGAAGGTGTGTCTGGCCTAATCCTCTGTTTACCTTGGCCGTCTGCGGTGTGTCAGCAYAGGCACTGTGGCATGCGTGTGTGCTCTGGGTTGTCTGGCTGGGGCGTGGTGCCCAGCAGCGCTGTCACGGTGCTGCTTTGTTGCAGGAGCAGCCCAGGATGCCCGAGGTGCGGGAGCTGACGGAGGCGCTGCCCGAGCTGCCCATGGACCCCATCACCGGTGTCGGCGTGCTGGCCGCCCGCAGCCGCGCCCCCACGGGCTACGATGTGGTGAGTCCTTCCTGCTGATCTCCCTGCCGTCCTCAGTGATGCTGCTGCACTCACTGCTCTGCCTCTGCGCTGGGGAGGCTTCCCTTTGCTGGGAACAGGGAGCAAGCCTGCCTTCGAGCTGTGCTGAGTTTGGCAGCCACCTTTCAGCCCACGGCACTCGGTGCTCTCCTTCAGCAGAGGGCTGTGGGTGCAAATGTGCCACTTCATCTTTGCCACTCCAGAGGAGCCTTATTTCATGGAGGAAGGGTTTACAGAAATAGCTGGCCACTGTGGCARGCAAATTTAATAATCCTAGTAACATTCATCCTGAAGGAGTCCTAAGTATTGTACAAATTATATCTCTAAATAAATGGATCCCACATCAGCTGTTTAATCCCACATATCAGCACTGCACAATGATGATGAGAAGCTCCAGAAAGGGAATCAAAGAGTTCTGCATCCAGCTGAAATTGCAAGGATGATTTTGATGGGCAGAATGCAAACCTCTACGCTAAGGTTTGGCAGGAGACTGGCAGCAGGAAAAGGCAGCCAGATACAGCACAGATGAATGTGTGAATAGATAAAGGGAGGTCACTGTYGAACAGCTGCTTGTTCCTTGGATTAGTTGCTGTGTAACCAACAGCAGGATGTTTCTACTCAATAGATCAGTGTCCCAAACTGTGAAGTATAAATTACTGACCTTGCAGAGATCTGTAGAGAAAGATTTGGTCTGTAGTTCATCTGCTTGCCTTTCTGTGTGTCTGCTCCAACTGTGCTACATCACACCTTGGGTTTCCAGAGCCACACAGCTTGTGTGGTGGGGGTGGCAGCCAGCTGACTCCAGGCTCTGCTCACGCCTCTTCAGCTCTGGATCATTGCATACCTTGTTCAGTGTGAAGAAACAAAATGGTTCAGGCTGAAGTAAGGACACAAGGGGGGAATTGTGAAAAGGCTCCTTAAAGACCTGGGAGGTTTTTACATTTACTGTGTTTTTCCAAGTGCTCATTACCTGTGTGAGCCAGGCTGTGTAATTAGCTGCTTGCCCTGATAAAGAAGCATGGGACAGTGTGAGACTTGTGATAACAGAATTGCATTTTGCCTAAATGGCTGGGCAGAGAGAGGCTCACCCCAGATAGCCTGCCTGTGGCTTAATGGGGAGCTGCAGCGCTAACACACTTTAAACTAAACAAGATAAAGGAGTCTTCCTGTGGCTTAATCCAATTATGGTGCTGGTGTAATGCTGGTGAATGTGGGTCACTGTCTCCTCAGGGCACAGTCAGGAGGTGCCTTTGCTCTGGCTCTGCTGCCTCCCTGTCTGTGCCCAGGGAGCCCCTGTCTGTGCCCAGGGAGCCCCTGTCTGTGCCCAGGGAGCCCTGTGTGCCCCTGCTTGCCAAAGAGCTGGCTGTAGGAGCAGTAACTCTGTTCTGAGTGCTGTGCAGGTCGATCACCCTGCACCTGCTGGGGTGTCAGTCCCTTACAGGGTGTCACCCTGCCAGCTCCATCTGTCTGTGGCACAGGTGAGGAGTGTCTCCCCCAGCTTCGTGGGGAGAAGGGCCGTTTCTGTGCCCAGGGTGCCATGTGCTCAGTGCCAGGTGCCATATCCTCTGTCTCACACCTTCCTTGCCTCTCAGCCAGCAAGGACTGGGCAAGCTGTGGCTCCAGAGTGCCTGTCCTGCTGGCCAGCTCTGCTGTGGCCTCTCCCACTTGGCTCCTGTCCTGAGGGCACACTGATCAGGCACAGCTTTGCTTCCAGAGCTGCTGGGGCTTCTCCTTGCTYGGAGCCCAGCAGGTGATGCAAGAAGTTTCCTGTTTATACTGCTCTGTTTACTTTCCCCATGAGTTTTCTGGCATGTTCATTCATGCTTACACTCTCCAGGCTTGGAGTTCAAGTTGACCATCCCTATATGCCAGCAGTTTTCCCAAGCAGACTGTTTCCTGAATATCTTTTCACCAGSACTGACTTACCCATCACAGAGGAAGATGCATGTGGATTTTACATATTCCTAAACTAGCAGATCAGGAAAGATTTGAATTCAAGGAATTCAAATAAGCAAAAATTTTCACCAAAATCCTGTTGTAAAATGTGGCTGTTTCAAAATGAGGCATGTTTCTTTGCAGAGGCCTGAACACAGAGGCTGTGTGTGTTGTACAATGGCTTGAGCTGAGCTGGGMCGTGTGAGCAGCAGCTGCCAAAACTGGGGGAGCACTTTGCTGCTTTGATCAGACTGTCTCTTGTCTCCCTGCTGCTCTCAGGGTAATTGCAGGCCTTGTCAGCACACAGCTCTTGCCCAGCACAGTCTCTGCTCAGCTAACCATGGGTGCACAAGTGCCAAGTGTCAGCTCTTTGTTATCAGGCTGCTCTGGGCCAAGGGCTCACTCAGATCACAAGAGCTGCAGTGGAGCAGTTTGCCCCAGCTGAGAGGCAGAAGTTCAGCTTCTGTGGAGCTTCAGAGCTYCCAAGATGGGCCAGTTTCTGTGCTCTGTGTTCACAGAGCCTCCCAGCATGCCCAGTGTGCCCTCATGTGTAGRGTGGTAATGAATGCCTCAATGTGCTGACTTTCCAACTATTGTTTGGAGACTGTAACCCAAGTTGCAGTTTCCTCATTAGGGTAGCCTTTGTCAGAGCATCTTTAATCAAGGGTCTCCTGAGAGACAGCATTTTTAGAACTTCTTTTTATACCTTGTCTTGAAAGTTCTTTGCACTGCACCTTGTGAAGAAACTAATGAGATGCTGTGAAAGTTTGGGCTGCTGTTAATTAGGAGAGGTCTGAGGAAGAAGTACTGCACATGTATTAACTTTCTCTTGGCTCACATGTCTCCTCTCTCCCCGTCTCCTCTTTGCAGGTTGCACAAACAGCAGATGGCTTGGATGCTGACCTGTGGAAAGATGGCTTATTTAAATCCAAGGTCACACGGTACCTGTGCTTCACCAGATCATTTTCAAAAGAAAATGTAAGTCCATTTGCTGAGTGTCTGCATGATTTGCATCTGTGCCTGGCATGCTCTYACCCATAAGATGATTCATTTTATGGAGCCAATTATAACTCAAGCAGGCGTTCTGCTGAGTTCAGGTGAGTAAGGAGCAAACTGCAATGGCAGAGTATTTGCATTTTGTCTGTGTTTCTCATGGAAAGGAATTGCTGACAAAATCTTCTGCAATAAAAGAAGCACAAAAGGGARCGTTTGCATTTCAGCAGCCTCACATTCATTTCCTGCTRCAGCAATGGGTGCTGCACACTCATGGCCCTGATTGATGTCTAACCCAAATTCCTCAAGAGACAAACAGTGCAGGTAGTGTTGGTGAAGGGAATGTTGGTTTCTGAATGCAGGGGCATCACAGATATTTTATTGCAAGATTAGCTTGYTTTCTTTGGTGCTGATTCTTGAAAATGTGCCCACATTGTGCATATGCTACCACATTTTTGTAATCTGGCCTGATTGAGTGTGAGTTGCTTCGTGATTAGCAGCAGTTGTCTGCCCACACTYTGTGGAGGAGAGGAGACTGTGCAGCAAGAGCTTCTTGCATTCTGCTGTGGCTTTGGCTGAGGCTACTGTGAAAACTTTCTTTTTTCTGGAGGAACTGTGGACTTCTGCAATGAATGCACTCCATCTAGTGGGTAATCCTGCTTTTGGTCGTGCTTTGGATATTCATGGCCACTCCGTTGGCAGGGGCTGGAAGTACCATTTTGTACTTGTGCTGTCACCATGACAGGAACAGAAAAGTGATGGCAGCTTCAGGGCTGCTCACAGGTCCTGGCAGTAGAAGCTGGGGGTTGCCAGTTCCAGCACTTGACCTTTATTCCATCTGCTTCCCTGCCTGCCTCTGGATTAAAGTAAAGCTCCAGAGCTGTGGGAAATATCATTCCCRGGGTGGATGGGCAATAATTGTGCTTTTTTCATCCCCAGCTATGTGCAGTTGCAGGAATAGCAGCCCTGAATAGGCAGGGAGGCTATTAAATAGGTTTGTGCTGATTTGAATATTAGGTTTATCTGTGGCTACCTGAAATGTGAAGTTGTCAGAAATAATTACAGGACAGGAGCAGCTGCTGGCTGCAGACCAGTGTAAATGCCCTCAGGTGGTGCCTGTTGGACTTTTGGCAGGAACCCTGGGCTCGGCATGCTTTGGGAGTACCTTCTTCATATTGATGAGGCATAAATTAAAGCARAAGTTTCCCTTTCCCTCAGTCCCATTGGGATGTATGATGTGCTTCCCTGTTGGGGGCATCTGGGGGCTAAGGGACCTCAGTTCCCTCATCTGGGAGGAAGGGAGGTGAGAGGCTTCTCTCTCTCCCCTGRCCACTGATGTGTTGCTGCACTTTGGGTTGGAAGTTTTACCATTTGGGGCTTTCTTTTGTGTTTAGCAAAACACTGGGAACAGTTTTCTCCTGAAGAAGGTATTGTAGTTAAGAGTTAATGCACTTCAGACAGCTGGGTTAGAGCAGAGCCAGTCAGTGCCTGTTCAGCACAATCATCACTCTCAGCAGCTGACARGGACATTGCTGTGTCTGAGTGTGGGGAGGCCCTGGATGGTGCTCTCACAGGCTGGGGGGCTTTGTCCCCTCTCTGCTGTGCACATGGCAGMGCTGACTCCAGGCTGGCAGCAGCTGAGGGGCTCACGGGGACCCCTCTCCTGCCTGTCTGCTGCTGATGGAGGAGCCCTGGGTGCTTCAGCAGAAAGCTGCCACTGATGTCACACACAGACAGCTCAAATAAATAAAACATGAAGGATGAATCAGCAGCAGCTACTTCATCTGCTGTTTGCTGTGCCAGGACTGTGTTAACTGACACATCCAGGCTTGGCAGCATCCAGCACTGCTTGCTCCAAGATGCCCTGGACAGTCAGAGGCAGGTGGGGGCTGCCTGGCTCTGACCCCTTCACGGGAGCACAGGATGTGTGCCACACTTGTGTCTGCTGACCCTTCTGGTGAGGACCTCCCCTTATTTCAGAGCCTGCACATTTAAATATTTTGTAAGTAGTTCAGTGAAATAATCAGAGAGTACAGGTTTTTCTGAAAAACTCTCTCCACATAAAAACCTAAAGGAGGTGCTTTGCAACCAGTAACAGTAAAATTCAGTGACGTGGTTTGATGGCTTGGGATGCAATTTTAATTGTTCTGTGTTGTGTTTGTTGTTTATAAAGGCTGGGCAGTACGTAAAGTGTGTTCTTCTTTCATATGTGACCCCAGATTATTGGCAGCAGTGCTGGCTTTATTGAGAGCTGCAAAGAAAATCTGGTCTCCAAACCATTGTGGGGGCTGTCACTCTGAATTGAGCTCTGAGCTCTTCAAGCCTTGATTAATGGGACAAGGCATGAGTTCAGAATTCATATGGACTCTAAATGAAGTCTGTTGTTCCAAATGGCCTGTGCTTCTGGAGTGCACTGCATTTGGAGCTAGAACCCTGTCTATTCAGTACTAATTAGCTAATGCATGTAATAACTTTGGCTATGTGTGCATAAGCCATCATCCTGTAATGCTTTTTGCTGTTACTGTCGTGGAAATGTCACATTGCTCTTGTAGAGTAAGAACTGCTCAGTGCATGGGYTGGTGAGAGCAGTGCTTCCAACTGCTGTGCCTACAAAAGGARGAATTTGGCTGTGCTTCCAGGGGTCTGGCAGTATGACAGTGAATGAGGTGCTAGAATTTTGAATGCTGAAAGTTGTCTGGTATSCCCCAGTTTGGTTCCTGCCCAGAGGACACCTGCAGGGGTTGCCTTGGTTCATTCTTACCACTTCTAAAGTTGTGCTCAGATACAATGACAAAGCCTCTCAGGCCTCAGCAAATGGGAGGATCTGGGGTTTAATTTGGTGATTTGGTCATAATCAACTGTTTCTTTTCTCTCCAAAGAGTCATTTAGGCAATGTCTTGGTTGATATGAAGCTCATTGATATCAAGGACACTCTGCCTGTAGGCTTCATGCCCATCCAGGAGACCATTGATACACGTAAGTTGACATCTATTCCTCAGTCCTGCTCTGCCAGTGCTTGTGTGGTCAGGCCACTGAGGGCTGCTCTCTCACTTCTGCTCTCGTGCACATTTGGGGGCAGCTCTGGGCTGCAATAAAACAGTCTTTGGTTTTCTTGTCCTCGTCAGGCTGTTTAATGGGGCTGCCTGTCTGTCTCCTCTCACCTGCTAGAGCCTATTGWTGSWGCAGCTCTCTTGTTAGAGGGTAGAAATGAGCCCAGACACAGACTTCTTGTTTATCACAGCATGAAAAGGGTCCTGCTTTATTCCTCTTTACAGCTCAGCCATCCTGRCTCCAGCTGCAGCAAGCTCCTGCTGTGGGTTTCCCTTGCAGCCTCTGACTGCAGGCATTGGTTTGCAGACTTTGAATGCAGGCTTTTACCCAGCCAGACTGTGACTGCAGGTTCCAACAACAGGCTCCAACTGCAGGCCCAGACTGAGCTCAYAGCAGTGATTTTCTCTCGCCAGGATCCTTCTCTCATGATCCTCTCATTCCCTCTTTCTCGAGGTTCCTCCGTGATTCCCCTCAGCAGCTCACGCAGTCCCTGTTATCTCATTTACCTTTATTGGCTGCAGCTGTGACTCATCAGGGCGGGGCTGAATTGGTAATTAGCTGAGCCGTGACTCATCAGGGCGGGGCTGAATTGGTAATTAACTCAGCTGTTACTTTTCAGGGGCGGGGTCACCTGCTTGCCTTCTCCTACATCCCAGGGGCAGGAAGGGAGAGTTTCTTCTYTCAGTTTGAAGAGTGGCCTGGGGCTGGCAGGAGCAGAGCTGCTGTGCCCAGGGGTGCTCAGAGAAAGGAAGGGGCTGTGGGTTTATGCCCACCCACTGCACATCTCCCACTGTGCGTGAGCAAGGGCTCCTGTCCTGCCAGGAGGKGCTGAGGGGGTCAGGTGTGTTTGTGCTGGCACAAGGCACAAGTGCAGTGTCCGGGGGGAACACCATCCTCATTTCTGCAAGGTGCAATTGTTTTGGTGCAGCCTGTAAGTGAGCAGTTCCCAAACAGTGTGTTGTGCTCAGGTTGTGACTGTGACAGTCTTTAAGGCAGRGGCACTGCCTGCACTGAGGAAGCAGTGTGAAAGAGAGCACAGACAAAAGCAAATAGTCAGCTTTGTACTTGCAGAAAAAGTCAAGTAAGAGGCAGTGATTCTGTTCAGAGTTAGCTTTGTGGTTACAGGCGTCTCTGTGCTCCTCGAAGTGGCAGCTGACTCACAGTTAATGCATTTAATACAGTACTCATTAGTAGGTCCTGAGAAGATTTTCAGGAGGCCTTAAATCCTAGATTCCTAAAATCAGTCTGAGWCACTTCAAACAGGAGCCCCACTTTATCAAAGCAGGAGAAGACTAGACTTCAGGGATGCAGCTATTTACCATCTCTAAAAACACCACTGTAACTGCAAGCTGCATGCACAGATGCTCTRCTGGCACACCTCACASTGTCTGGATGGTTATTGGTGCTAGYGCAGCAGCACATTCCAGAGGCTGGAATGGATTGCTGTCTCCCAAGGTGTGGATTACAAAACAGGAGGAGCCTATGGAGACAGGGCTGCTTGCCATCTGTTGAAGTGACAGCATATTTTAGGTTGGAAGATATTTGTTCATATTAAGATGAAGGGTTTTTATTTTGCAGGCACTTGTTTGTAGTTGCTGGTTGTTTCCAGATTTTCAATCAGCGTCTGCTCTTTAGATTTTCAGTGTATCAGTAGACTTCTGTCCTGCTTTCCAAGTGCCTGCATGCAAACAGGAAGCTCACCTTGCTCACCCCGAGGCTCCTTAGGGTGAGATGGAGCAGTTTTCCAGTGTCTGTGTGCCAGTGCCAGCCGTGGTCACAGACAGCTGCTGTGGGTGGTGTCTGCATGCTGCTAAACAGCCTGAAGAGCTGTGAATTCATTATACAGATAAGCCTTAACTCTGATGGGCTTGAGTTTTTCATGATGGATAACATGGAAAGAAGAGGGATTGCTGTGTGGCATGTAGCAGGAAGGGCTGTGCAGTGTGTTCATCCACCCTCAGAGCACAGGTCAGAGCAGTGCAGCTGCTCGTGGGAGGTGCTGGCAGTTACTGCTTTGTGAATCTGCTTTGTCCTTGCAAAGAACCAGGGCAAACATGGTGGGAGTATCATTTCTGTGCCTGCTGACTTGATCAGGAGATGTCAGTAACACTGGGGATGTGTGAGATTTGGACAGACAGMTCTCTCACTCAGCCTCTGCATGGCGGGCTCTGTCTGCTCCTCCTCGCGGTGGGTTGGAAGTGGCTGGTTGGAAGCATGTAGCAGAATGAGCTGACTGGTTGTATCAGCAGCTTCCAGGTACATTCCTAGAGGCAGTGCTTGTGGGAGGAATGTTTAGAGATAGTTGTGAGGCAGAATTACCTGGGAAAGAGCAAGGGAGTGTGAGAGGCATGTGGAACTGGCAGAGTCACCTGCTGTTCTGTGCTGTGGGGCAGCACTGGGGCACAGGTGGGAGCTGATCTCTGCAGCAGGCMGGAGGAGAGCTGCTTGTTGCAGTGCCARTAACACATCTGATAAAACATTCCTCTCTGAATGGCACTGCACTGACTGGTTTGTTGACATATGTCTGTTCTTTGGCACCAGTTCTGCCATAATTACCTGCCTGATATCTGGAGAGACTATAAATAACATTTATACTCTATTCTTACATAAACCCCACCCTGTGTTCTGGGCTGTCTTTGCAGAAGAAGTGGCTTTCAGAAAGAAGAGGCTGTGCATTAAATTCATCCCTCGGGACTCCACCGAGGCAGCGATCTGCGATATCCGGATCCTGGGCAGGTCGAAGCAGGCCCCTCCTCAGTACACCTTCATAGGGTGAGTGTCCCTGCTGCAGAGCTGCTGCCACAGTGCACTCACGCCAAAGCAGGGGCCCTGTGCTTATTGTAATGACCAAGTGGTAGCTGAAGCTTACCATTAGCAAAGCCCRAGTAAGTACAAGTGTTACTGATGTAGGAATTAACTGACCCCTCCTTTGTTTTTATTTACCCTTGTTGTCACTGACTGAGGTGTTGGTGGAACACACCAGTGCCTGTGTGTCAGCAGTGTGTGTGTCAGTGTGCCCTGATGCTGTGTGTGTGCAGCATGTCCTGAAGCAGTGTGTGTGTCAGTGTGTGTGCAGCATGTCCTGAAGCAGTGTGTGTGTCAGTGTGTGTGCAGCATGTCCTGATGCAGTGTGTTGTCCCCCCCCACAGGGAGTTGAACAGCATGGGCATCTGGTACTGTGTGTGTGTGCCCTGATGCAGTGTGGGTGCAGTGTGTGTGTCAGTGTGCCCTGATGCTGTGTCTGTGTGTGTGCAGCATGTCCTGATGCAGTGTTGTGTCAGTGTGTGTGCGTGTGTCCTGAAGCAGTGTGTTGTCCCCACCACAGGGAGTTGAACAGCATGGGCATCTGGTACCGCATGGGCCGTGTCCCGCGCAACCACGACTCTGCCCCTCCTGCACCTCCTCCTGCCCCAGCACCAGCCTCAGCACCTGCCCCCAACCTGCCCAGGTAGGCCCTCTGCATTCCAGCTCCTTCTGCTTGATGCTGCCTGTCCTGTGGTTACCAGCCTTGCCTGGGAAACCTGCACCAGCAGGGAATGATTGTGTCACAGTCTGATAAGGGAATGTGCTGCCTGTTGAAGTATTTGCCTGCTTGGAAGTTCCTTTGCCTGTTGTTGTGTAAAGAAAAATGGGTGAAGAAAGCCAGAAGAAAKGAAAAACCTGCAGAGGAAGGGAAACAACACACTGTACCTTTCCTCTGCTTCAAAATATGCAGGATGTTGTGGCTTCCAGCACACAGGTGTGGGTTGGCTCAGAAGGGTGAGCCAGAACTGCAGCCAGGCTGATTGCTCTCCTTGACCAGGGGGAGGGAGAAGTGTCTCTACAGACTTCAGAAGGGAAACAGGTTTTGCTTCTCTCCAGGATCARTCCATTCAGGGTTTGAAGTGCTGGTTCCTGTTTGTTTATTTAGCTAGAATTTCCAAGGAGGCAGCCAAGAGGAATTCCAAGGCCCAGAGTGTGTACAAAGGTCATTATATCACATGGGTGGAAGTTGCTGACGTCCTTAGAGTCTTGATTTACAGGTCATTTCAGAGTTAGGCTTTTAAACTGCTGCAGCATGTTCCCCAAAGGGCTATCAGGTACCTCCTTAAGGCAGGTGTGTRCATCTGAGCCTTCACCCATGTCCCAGACTGAAATCCACTGTCCTGGGGTGGCTCTTTGAGCTCTCCAAAGYRTTTGGGAGTTTCTTTCACTGTTGTGCTTGGTCAGCTGCCATGCCCTGGCACAGGGCTTGCTGTCCTGTGCTGTCAGGTGTGCTGCAGGCAGACAGGCTTCTCAGAGATGGAGGCAAGAGAGATGAGAGCCAGCAGTTTTCTGGAGATGCCAGCCTGTCCCACCAGGACCTGAGATGTTACTCTGAAGCTCTGCTGGACATAAGCTAGATGCCAGCCCCGGCCATGTGAGGTCAGAGAGAAAGATGTCTTGGTTTCAGAGCAGAGATCTTCATTCTCTTTCTGAAGAAATTCTGTCTGGGCAGATTTCCACAATAAAGAAAAAAAAATTATCACAGCAAGAGAATGTCAATGCTTAATGAGTGAATGTGGAAGGGTCACTTTATAGCTGGCCAGGGAAGGCTGCAGAGCAGTGTCAGAGCTGTTGGGAACAGTGCCAGAATTAGAGCTCAAAGCACCAGTGACAGTCTGAAAAGAAGTGTTTACAAGGCTTATATATTTTATAACCTCTTGTTGTGCAGTTTATGGTTTACAATGGCTGCAAGGAAATTGGATCAGTTTTGTTTTACTTGCCAAATAAAGCAAATGTCAAAATAGTCAATATAAAATGTATTCTAATTTGGCTGAGTTAAACCAGCCAGTATGCAGTGGAATAATTGAATGTTACATTAATGCCTTGTAGTAAAACCCACCTGTCTGTAGCCAGCTCCACTCTCACACCCCATGTGTGATTTACAAGTAACTTTTACTCCACCAGCCTGATCATTCAAAGCATCTTTCATGTCTGTTTTTTGGTTTTTTTTACTCTGGTTATTTATTATCCAATATGTTTTTTAAGAAATAGAAATGTATATAAAGGTGCATCCTGCAAATATTTAATTATTACAGGGAACACAGACAACTTGAAGCCTCTTCTAACACTGTCAGCAGTGTGGTGAGTTACTCACAGTGTTTGTGGARGACTGCAGTCACAAGTAATCTCTTRTTTTCACATCACCACGGGGAGAGGAGATCACACTGGCAGCCAGTTTGATTCCATGTGGATGTRTCCTGGCAGGAGCACAGTGGGCTGTTCTGAAGTGAGCAGTGCTGCATGGAGCACTGTGCAGGCTCTGCTGCTGGGCTGCTCAGACATCTCAGCTGCTCTGTGCATTATAGAGTAATTCTGGATCAGGAGGATCAGGAGGGGGCTTTGCAGCTGCCTGTGTGGTGGCTCCAGCCCTGCTGGGCTGCTCTGTGAGCCTGGGTGGCTTTGTGGCTTGGGAGCACATTGTGCCTCCCTTCCCGAGGTGCAGCCTKTGCCACTGTCACTCAGCCAGCCTGCTCAGGGTCTGTCAGTGCAGCAGGGTGTCAGTCAGGGCTGTCTGAGTGTGTTCTGCAGTGACAGACATAATTGCCCTTAACTTTTTGTGTGGATGTTATCAATCTGTGATGGATACTTTGGGGAAAGGAGCACTCTGATTGTTGATGATGTGTCACAGGCATTTAATCTTCCTTTGGAGAGACCAGGGTTCAGTCACAACCTTCACTTGTTGCTGTGAGGTTTTGGAAATGTAGATTCTCACTGACCCTGGGAATCGTTCAGCCCTTTGGTCTGTGAGGCTCTCATCCAAAAGGTTAATGATTTACCTGGAGAGGGAGCATGGGCTGCAGTCCMTGTGCATTCCTGTGATGTGGCAGTGCAGTTCAGAAGGGCAGAGCTCTCTGCCWGCTTGGAGCAGGTCTGTGTGCTGCCCAGCTCAGGGCTCCAGGCACTGCTGTGGCAGAGCTCTGGCTCTGACACACAGACAGCAACTGCTCTGCCTAAACACCTGCAATGAGAGCCAGAGGAGCTCAGATTTTCCTTCTGGGCTCCCAGTTACCTTTTCACTAGTTCAGCTGGCCCCTCCTTAGGAAAAGGAAACCATTTGTTCCTGTTCCCTGCTCCCAGTGGAGCTTCATATGRAGGAATGTAGGAATTTCTTTGCCAGGCAGAGAAGTCTGATTTTTCAAATTGATTTATTAATGGTGTTTGAAATYGGTGGTGTAGGCTTGGGAAGGGATCTGTCTGTGGCTTTCTGCTGCAGGCTGATGATGTGCAATCAAGGCAGGTCATAAAACAACACCAACAAGCCAGARTGAGAGCCAGGCTGGGGCTGGGATGCTCCAGCCTGGCTCTGTGCAGTGTGGCAATGGAAGGGGAGCCTTCTGYCTTTCTTATTTTATAAGTAGCTGCCCTATTATTTAGAAATAGCTRTAATAATTTATTTCTTTAACTCATTTAAAATAGGTTTTTATGAAGCATCTGTAAGGGCAAAGGTTCCAGGGCTTCAGTGCTGTTCTGCTGTGGTGTAGGGAGAAGCTGAGAAAGCTGGAATTGCCCAGGCACAGCCACTGCTGGAGGTGTGAGGGCCAGAGAGCCTCCACAGAGCAGTGGGGGCCTGCCCTAAATCCCTCACCTGAACCAAATGCTGCCAGATGAGGAGCACTTGGGATGGATGTTGCTGCTATGACTGGAAGCTGTTCTGAGAAATGTTGCCAGTGGTACTCTTTCTGCTTTCTTGATGAGTTGGATGTTTTAATCTGTTTCATCAGGAGAGCTTGAAAGTAAAACCACCTTCTGACTTGCAACTAATTGTAGAATCTTTTGCACTGGAAAATACCTAAACGAGCAAGTTAAAAAAGTAGTTAATAATTATTATATTTTGAAAATATTATGTGGCTTGAATGCTCAAATCACTTTCATCATGAAACACARTATAATAATTCCTAGTTACTAAATTACATACTTACCAGAAGCCAAGGATGCCATAAGGGCTGAGGTGACATCTCAGCAGCAATGGATTACAACCCTGTGAGACTGAAACAGTGAGTTGAAGCCTGGAGGGAGAATTTCCATGGATCCTCTCTGGTGGGGGTGGTAAGGAACAAAATGTAAGGATGATGTGTATGGGCTGTGCAGATCTGAACAGGATGGTTTGGGTGGCTAAGGGGGGCTGGCACATGTTTCTGCAGAGTCTGGTTCCCATAAAGGGTTTGTTATGAAACACACTGACCCTGTGGCTTGTGTCCAGCTCAGCTGGATGAAGACGTGCAAAAATTGGTCACAGTCCAGTATGTTTGAGTGGTAGAAAATGATGATTAGGAAAAAATGTTCAAACAGTATGCTTGGTTTCCAGGCACAGAAGTCTCTTGCAGCAGCTGAGAAGGAAAGCTGTGAACTGTAATTAGAAGGAGCCTGATGGATTTGGCTGATTTTGAGGATGCATTGAAAAATTTGTGGAGTGCTCTGGGTGAAGAGGCTTCAATCTTCTTAGAGTAATTTTTCTTTATAGAGAGCCCTGTTCCTGYTGTAGCAGTATTTCTGGAGGCATGTTTTCTTTGGGGCATAGCATGGGGTTGTTAAGTCCAGGCCRGAGGTATCCATTTGGAGAAGCTGTGCTCTGGGTTGTTAAATAAGCCCTGCAGGGAAACTGAGCTTTTTTTTCCCTAAAACTCGTGTGTTGTCTGCTATTTAATATGATCTCTGCCACTGCTGATTTGTAATCTGTGCTTTCACCCTGAAGTGCATGTGGTTGTGTTCAGATATTTCCTTTAAATCAATCACTTTCACCATTTTCCAAAACACTTCTTGAGTTTATTGCTTTTAGTAAAGTGTTTGGACCGTCATTATTTATTACTGGCAAAGTGCTGACAATGTGCTCTTCCCAAATGAGTCTTTATGTGGGATATTTGTTGAGCAGGCTTTGCAGGGAGGCGTGGATGTCCCTGTGGGCTGGGCRGGGGCTGTCCCTCAGAGGGGCTTTGCCTCTGCCCTGGGAGCCTGCCCTTCCCCGTGCTGAATAACTTGACAGAATTTAAAACCCTAACCCGGGAAGCTCACMCCACGTGTAATTTATCTTTCTGGAGTATTTCTGCTGCTTGGCAGTTTTTTCCCTSGTGCTTCATTGCCTGCAGAGGGCTGGCTGTGGGGAGCAGCTGCTGCAGGGTGTGGGGGCTGCAGCCCCCCAAGGCACAGCACTGCTCAGCTGGGACAGCCACTCCTGCAGCACTGCCTGCCTGCAGCCTCTGCCTGCCAGCATCTCATGGGCTGCAGATCAGGCTTCAGGCAGTGTAAATTAAACTTGCTGGGGTTTTTTCCCATTGTTTGGCAGCTGCTCTGTCCTAGGTACTCAAGTCCTCTGATCTGAATTAATCCCCGTGTCGAGGAAGCTGCAGGAGCTTCATTCTGCATGAGGCCTTACATTGTGTGCTGCTGCTCTGCAGCAGATCCCRTGCCCTGGTGAGCACCAGCAGGGCTGTGCCTTCAGCTCCTGTTGGACAGAGGGACACAGCCCCTTCCCCTGGGCTGGCAGAGGCACCCTCTGTGTGCAGTGTGTGCTGCCCTCCTCCCTTCCTGCAGCTGGGAAAGCTCAGCRGGGAGATCTGGATGTGGAAAGAATCACTCACTCCCTTTTTCATTCTCTGCTGCCACTGGCCTTTTATAAAACCTGAATCTGGCACYCCCAGTTCTCAGTGACTCTGAGGAAACAGGATATTTTAGTAGCTTGGAATGAGATGAAATGCTTGCAAAGCCCATATGTTGCTTGTTTTAGGGAAAGGGTCAGGAAGGTTTTAAAAAGTATTTAAACATTTGGTTTACACGATTAGAATAGATTGTCTGGAATGAAGTGCATTACCCGAGGTGATTCCTGCCTCKCAGTTCAGGTTTTCATTGCAGTTCTTGGGAGTATGAGGTAGGTGTTCTGGCATCCCAGTGCCCCAGCACAGTCAGAGTTAGGGGCTGTCAGTAAATGCTGTAGCTGGGATCCAGCCCCTGCAGGACACACAGCTGCCTGCTGTGGCTGCAGCTGCAGCCTGGGAGATGCCTCCTGCTCCAGGGGGTGCTTGCCAAATCCTCTGGTGCCAGTTCATGGAACCCCAGCAGCTTCTTTCTTAAAAAGGTGCCTTTTCCAGTCTCCATAAGCAAAGCTTTCATGTTGGATTGGATTTCTTGAGAGCTGCAGCCTGATATTAAYTCACTTTAGGTGTGTTTTCAGCTTTCTACAGCTTGAAATTTAATTGTTCTGTTCTCAATTTTTCATGAGAAATGATCTTTGCATGGTCATTGTTTATGGAAAGTAAGGTTGTTTTTTGGGGTTTTCTTGTTGGTTTTTTGTTTCRTTTTRTTTGAGTTTTTTGCAGCACTGTTCTGAAGGTCATAGTGGAAAAATCAAACTTTGCTGCCTGACAGTTCAGGTGCTGCTCTGGTGTCACACTGGTACTACCCCAGTCTGTCACTGTTGGGTCCAAAGCCCAACTTACACTGGACTTTTGCTGTGCATTGTTGATGTTTTTATATGAATTATGAAGCATGCTTTGATATCTGGCACTTCCCCTTGTGATCCTCTGTTCCTTTTTATGAGTACTTGCCCCCTCACTTCAAAAGCAGTCCATCACCTTCCTGCAGACAGTTCTTAATAACAGGTTTGGAGCTGTTGGGCATTCCTGGGCCTGTTTTATGTGAGTTTCTCTCCAAAAATGTTGGAAAAGAGGCCATAATGTGCACAGACCTCAAATCCCCTCTGCCTGCACKTGAAGGATCTCCTCATCACACGCTCACTTGYTGTGTGGATTTGCTGAATGAAAGAGCAACTGAAGTGAAGAGGGTGATTAAACTTGCTCTAAATGGTCTTGAAATTATTGTATGTTGGGGAAAATCTGTTTGGTATGGGAGCAGCAGGGGTTTGAGCCCAGCTGTGAGGGGAAGGCTGAGCCCTGGGCCTGGCCAGGACTGTCCATGCTCCTGCTGTGCCAGGCTGCCTCAGTGCAGGGGAGGAGGAAAGCTGCTCCTGTGACAGCTCCAAAGGGAGGTAATTGGCACAGGGACAGGCTTTGTGAGTTGCCATTCCTTAACATCAGAGGCTCACTAAAGTACTAATAATTACTGTTAATATCTTCCAGTGGAAAGTTTCAGAGTAAACGAGTGCTGGTGGAGGCAGCGTTCCACGGCCGCTGCTGGCATGATCAGAATGCAAATAAGTGTTATTAGCCTAATGATTTTGCTGTCACCACGGTGTGCAGCAGCAGTGTTGTGAATATGTCATGCAGTACCCGTGAATTTGGAAAGTGTGTCAAAACACAACTTCAATTAGTTTGCTCTAATTATGACTCTAGAGAGTTCATAAGTATATCACTCCTCATTAAAAGAGATTTTCTTATATGGATTAATACAGCACATAAAGGGGTGTTGGAGCAGTTGGAGGCAGGGCTGTGCAGAGGGAGGGTGCCCATGGGGTGCTGGAGGTGCAGCAGCTCTGGGCTCCAGCCCCATCCCAGGGGCTGGGGACCCTCCCAGGCAGCAGCAAGGGGCTGTGCCAGCTCAGCTGTGGGGGCAGCCAGAGCCTGGGGGATGGTTCTGCACAGGCTCTGCCATAAAAAATAACCAAACCAGAAACAGCCCTGGAAGGAGCCACACTTGATGCTGAAATAGAGATGTGGCCCAAAAGCTTTGCTGTGGTGAAGGTCAAGCAGCACAAGCAGTCAGAAGCACAAGCCTGTGCCAGCCTGGCCTCTCCAGAGAAGCCCTTTGGGATGTTCTGTTCCCCTTTCCCAGGGTATCTGTGGTGCTTTTTACACACTGCCTTGTCACACTGCCTGATTGTGTTCCAGCTTTGCAGAACAGGAGGGGATTGTTGTGCTCACAGGTGAGCAGTTGGGTAAGGGTTAAAGTAGTAATTGTTTAAATCTTTTAGGCTTTCCTCCCAGTTCTGTGATAATTTGATGAAGAACTTCACCCTAATTAAATATTCAAATTAGGAATAAGTGTCAATATGGCTTCCTGGTGCCTGGAATGATGATTAATTGTATTCAAAACTCTAGTGGCCGCTGTAATCTAAACCAAACCGTTGTTCTTGATTATTTGTGCAACACATTTACCATGTTTTTGTTTTAAAATTTAAACTAGTAATTGATTTGCCATATGCCACAGAACTGCACATACTTTCACGATATGTGTTTAGGAACTTGGGGACCTGGTAATTGGGATTTTCTTGCTTTTCAGTGGCAGCCTCTTTTTTTTTGTCTTCTACAGTGCAGAATGATTTGGCTCTCACAACACATAAGGAAAATGCATTATGCAATCAAGTTTGTAGGTATAAGCTATATTGATCCTGGCCAAAGTTTACATTAATTTAAAATAAATTAGGCTTTGTTTCCCATTCCTCCCTACAATGTCATCTTTCATAAAAAGMAAGAGAGAAAGGGAGAGCTGATTTCCATCCAGCAGTCAGTGCCCTGTCTTGTGCAGCTCRTGTCCTTCTTGGAGCCATCTCTCAGGCTGTCTGTAGCAGCTGGAGTGGGGGAATGCCCAGCTGTCCTCCCTCAGGGACAGCAAGKGGCCATTGTCCCCAGACACCCTGGGTGCAGCCCCAGTGCCAGGCTGGGCTGCTCCTCACCAGCCTTGGAAAATATTTTTGAATACTTCTGTTAAGAATCAAATGGGAAGCGTGTCATAGCCACAGGCAGTGGTCTCATGTTTTAAAGTGTGTTCATAACAAACATGCCTCTGCTCCAGRGACTCATGTGGGTTGTGTTTTAAACAGCAAACGGATAGCCAAATTCAAATGTATTTTYACACCATCTTTTTTTKGTTAAAAATAGCTTTGGAAAGCACAAGCAAACTCAGACTGATGTTTGCTTTTTCTTATTTTATCTGTGCTGTTCACCATCATCTGCATCAAGGACTAAAAATACATTGTTCTTCCCAAAACGTGTCCTGTTTTGTTGAAGGCAGATAACTTCCAGATGATYTGTGTGGTAGATAAAACCTGCTGGCTGAGGGGAATGCACAGGGCCCAGTCTCACACACACGGTGTCCAGGAGGACACAGAGGTTCCCCTGGCAGGAGGGCAATGCTCAGTGTCTGCCCAGACTCAGGGACTCTCACTCATGCTGCTCTGAGCCCCTCTGTGAAGAGGAAGCAACGTTTTTACATGTGGCAATGTGGACCAGAAGATTAGTGTTAACATTTTATTAAAGTTCACACAGACCAGTGGCCTGCTTTAGACAAACACAGGTTTGAGTTGAAGGGGCAGAGCCCTGCTGCTGTCCCTGGGTGCTGCTGTGCCCTGCTGGGGGAGGGTGGCCTCTGCTGCAGTCCTCGGTGAGCCAGGGCTCCAAGGGTGCGGGGGGATGACTCTGAGTGTGGACAGTTTTGGATGCAATGTTAAAATTGGTGTTTGCTGCTTAACCTGACAGGAGTTTTGGGCTGGAGCAGCAGGAGCAGCAGCCTGTGCTCTGCAGTGACAGCCCTGTTTCTCCCTGTCCCCAGGCACATCTCACTGACCCTGCCTGCCAGCTTCCGGGGCAAGAGCCACAGCAGCCGCCTGGACCTGGAGCACCAGCACTCCAACCTCTACGCCATCTCAGGTGAGTCCTGCTCACTGCTTCCCCCACTGCTGCTGGCCCACAACTGCTTCTCCTGGAGTTCTTTTTGTGGTGCTGTTACAGCTGAACAAATATTGTCATAGGCATGATGGAATCACACTTAGCACAAGTTTTGTTCTGTTGTTTTTGCAAGAGGAAAAGGATACTGGGTTTAAACCTGACTCTGTCAAAGCCTAATGAAAGTCTGGTCCCTTCATCTGGTGAAGGAGATTTTAGGACAGTTGGAAATCCAGCAGTGGGTTCAGTGGGCTGTGCAGTTGAAACTGCTTGTGCATAATCAGGGAACAGAAGATGGCAAAAAAGTACAATTCACGGGTTCCTCCTGTTAATAGTGAGTGACAGTTGTAACATGGGAACATGGCATTAATTCATGTACCATAATCAAAGGGTTATTTAAAGGTAATCTCTGCCCGAAACTGCAGCTTCAGGTTCCTGGAGCTAGAATGTAACAATTGCATAATCCTTGTCAGTCCTGGTTTTTCTTGTTACTCTCCTACCCTAATGCATGTGGAAATGTGAGGGAAGGTGTATTYCTGTGTTTGCATGAGGCAGTTCTGCCTGGAGATGGGGAGCTGTGCTTTCTCTCCTGGGAAAGCCCCAAAGGCACCGGGTGCAGCAGCTCTGTGTGGGACTGCCCTTGCTGCAGGGTGTGCTGGCCTCTGCTGCACAAASAGCCTGAACACTTCAGCAGACCCTCACAGGCAGAGCACAAAGCAAGGCCTTGTGGAACTGGACAGGGCATTAGTTCTTCATATTTGCTTGAGCACATTTTCAAGTGTATAACTCTTTATTTTTCCTCCAATTGCACATTCCCGCCAGAAGCACTGTTATGAGCTGTGCATGTGTTGTAATGGCTATTACAGCTGTGAGCTCTCTCCAAAGAAAGGGTYTTGTCACACCACACATCCTGTGCATTGACAGGATTTTTGTGCACAGCTCCTGACTCCTACCTTGTCAGCAGCTGCAGAGAGGTGCCACGACAGCTCTCTCTGTGTGCCTGAGCTTTGCTGAGGTGGATGAGCCCCCAGACAGGCTCTGGGAGCCATTCCCAAGTTTCCTGTTCCGTGGGTGTGGTGTGCAGGCAGTCTGGGCTCTCTGCAGTGCTGCTGCAGTGCCATGGCAACAGGAGATTTAGGAGCAGGCAGTGCCTGGGCTGCTGCCAGGGCTGGGAGCTGGGGGCACACGGGGTGTGTGCTGCTGGGGGGAGCTGGGCCCCAGCACACACAGCATCTCTGCCTGTGSACAGCCTGGGGGCTCCCTCTCTTGGCTCCCAGGTCAGGAGAGGCCTTCTTGGGGCTGCTGAGGGAAACAAAAGCCATTATGAGCAGTCTCTTCTGGTTTTGGCATGGCCTCAGTGTGCYGTGGGCACAGGAGGAGCTGCCTGGGAAGGGAGGGCTGTGATGGGGGCAGAATGARGAGCTGCAGCAGGGTCTCTCTTTGCTCTCTGTAGACACCCAAGGTTTTCTCAGTATTCAATGAAAACAGCACTTCCAGCTGTGGTTCAGCATGTTTGTGGAAGATGAAATGAATTTTGGCTGTTGATCCTACTTTGTATCTCAAATATATTTTGGCAGAATGACTGTATCCTGACTGGAGCTGCCCACTTCCCCTTGGGCTGTTTGCACAAAACTAGAGTCAAGGAAAAAAATGGTCCTGAAAGCAGCAATTGCAGTTTTTAACCAGTCTTTTGTCATTGCCAGTCCTGGCCATGACACACTGGGTGACCAGAAAGTTAACTTATTGTGACTCCTGGCACAGTAAGTGAGCCCCTGGCAGGGAAGCAGTGCCCAGAGCCTGTCACAAAGCACAGCAGCACAGCTCTGGCACTGCTGGMATCAYCCTGGTGCCCAGCAGCCTCCCTGGTCCCACCCAGAGCAGCAGAATCAGTCCTCAGCTGATGTGCAGAACATCTGTGGGTGCTGCTGGGAGCAGGGTGCAGAGGAGCTGACAGTTTAATGTGCATGCTGGGGCAGGCAGCTGCTGGAAGAAGAATGCCTCGCTCCAGACAGACCTGTTGACAGACATGGCTCAGTATTTCACAGCACAGTCTTTCCTCACGGCCTTCAGTTTAATTAAGATGTTGTTGTGACTACATACTGCCTTCATTTCAGACTTGAGCACCTTCTGCCAGCATATTGCTTTGGCTTATCAGAGGCACAAGCACYGTGAGGGAGAGGCAGTCCTTGCAGGCAGGCACAGATAATAACATACAGGGAAAATTCCTCAATGAAGTGAAAAATTATTTATAATAATGGTACTCAAATAGAAGGGAAATAAGTCACTCTAAGGGTATATAAATTTTTATGATAGTATATAAACAGCCATAGCCTGCCTTGTCTCCCATCTATTCCTGCAGAGAATGAGGGCAACATCTAGCATAAAGAAAAATACAATAAGAAAATGAAGAAATGAATGGGAAGAGCTGGAGGATTGATCACCCAGTGTATTTGTATATCCTGATGTAAAAGGTGCTGCTGACAGGTGGCCAGGTTTCTTCTGTATAAAACCATGTGTGTGCTGTCAGGGCAGTGTGAGCAGCCTTGTTGGGATTGATGAATTGCCTGCTTTCTTGATTAAACCTTCCGTCACTTACAAAACAAAAAGCCTGTGTTTCAATGGCAGAGTGGGACATGTCAAAAAAATCTGTCTGCTTTACCTTTGTGCAGATGTTGGGCACAGACTGTAACATGTATTATTAAAATGAATGTGGCATTTACTGTGCATTATTTCTTTCCTGGGAGAAGGGACCTGTAAATTATATGCTAATAATAAGCTTTAACCCTTTCAGGAGCCCAGAGGTGTGGCAGTGTAAGTGTTCTGCAGGCCTCACTCCATTGGATGGGCTCTGACACCACTGCAGCACTCTGAAGGTACTGAGCAGTGGGGCCCAGCCCTTGCTGCAGCTGTGCATTCTGCTGAACAGGGTTGTTCGGGGTTTTTTTCCCCTGAAATTGCCCTGTAGCCATCCTCAGCATTATTTACAGACAGTAACCTACAGTTACAGACAGGTGTGTTTGGGGGCAGCAGCAGCAAAGTTTGTGTAGTTTGACTCCAGGAAAATCTCATCCCCCTCTCTTGGCCTGTTCTCAGAATAAGGATAGAAATTGTGTTGTATGGAATCTGTCAGTCTGTACAAGGTGTGCATAAAGCAATTAAAGCCTCTTTACACCAGTTCTGGGCAGGAAACAATTGCATGAACTTCCAGATCCTGCTGCAGCTGGCAGTGTRTAGTCAGAAACCCAACTTCAGTCATATGAACCTTTCCATTTATTCTGGCAGAAATTTGGAGGTAACAAGTTACCCTTGGGTAGGACTGAGGTTCATCTTTTGAACATTTAAATATGGAAACTGTGCTGGGAAAGCAGTACAACAAAAGCAGAACATAGTTTGATATTTGTTTGTTGGTAGTATTTTCAAGTAACACTTGCCAGCTGTCAGCCCCAGACAGTCAAAACATTTGTGCCAGTCCCTTGAGAAATGATGCTAGCTGGACATACAAAGTGTATGTTTTGTGCTCTTTAAACACTTWAATTGAGGAGTATCAGGTTACTTGTGGGAAGCCTTTTTCTGTGAGGAGCTGTGCTGAGCAGTAGGAAGGGAAGTGGGGCTGGCTGCAGTGTCTGTGCCAGCCTGCCATGGAGGAGGAGCTTTCCAGCTCTTACAGGTGCCAGCTTCTGCACTGCTCTGCCTTGTTTATTTTGGAGTCGTGCACCAATATTTATTACCTTAGGAAAGTAAATATTTGCTTAAATGGGTATTTATTATATTCCTATATAAATAGGTTTTTATGATATTTAAATATTTATTGCCCCSTTTAAGACACTTCCTGTGAAAGGTCAGAGCAAACTGTGCTTTGAGAGTTTGCAGAGGGAAACATTTATGAGCAGAGGCTGCAGTCCAAATTCCACCTGCTGGGTCCCACAGGTGAGCATTGCCAGCAGGAAGGGCAGGGCAGGGCCCTGTGGGGAGGAGGCAGAGGGCTCAGGTGTGCAGGTGAGCTGGGTCTGACCTGCAGGAGCTGCAGCTGGGCTGGGTTTGTGTGCAGGAGCTGGGGAGGAGGCAGAGGGCTCAGGTGTGCAGGTGAGCTGGGTCTGACCTGCAGGAGCTGCAGCTGGGCTGGGTTTGTGTGCAGGAGCTGGGGAGGAGGCAGAGGGCTCAGGTGTGCAGGTGAGCTGGGTCTGACCTGCAGGAGCTGCAGCTGGGCTGGGTTTGTCTCAGGAGCACGGGCTGTTCCTGCAGGCACTGCTGCCACATTTGGCGTTCACTGCACACAGGTTTCTCAGCCAGCTCTCTGGAGGAGCAGATCTTTCTAGATTTAGATTTTGCTATATTTCAGTGCCCATTTGTCAACTTCCTTGTTGCAAAATGCCAGCTTGTCTGGCCACTTCCTTAGTTGTCTGTTTCCTGTTAAAAGACTCAGTAGCTCTATTCTGTGTATAGGAGTACAAGCAAGAGTTTTAATCAGAGGTTAATAATTTATTTTTACAAACTATTGTTTTGMTTCATTATTTTTGTAGATAATTCAGTTATGCGCTTGTCACAGTGTGTTTACTAAAATAGGTAATTTTGAAGAAAAAAGAGATTCTATTTTTTGGATCAGTGCACAAGGATTGCTTTTATCTTCATCTTCTAGCACAGTTCCTGGTGGTTCTGCAATTACCTCTAACATTCAAGGGTTTTGAGACTCCCAGTCTCAGAAGGGGAGGTCCTGTGCTGCATCTTCCTGCTGGTCCCATCCCTTCACTTACACTCTTGGTGCTTCTTAAGAGTAGAAGCAGAACTAAATATATGTTTTGTGACACTGAATTTTAATCAGGATGGTCCAAAAGCCAGACAAGTTGTGACACAAGCTTTATTCTGTGTTGAAACCTCTTTCCTGAAGCTGAGATTAAAGTCAGCCTGTTCTTTACCCTATTACAATTTCCAGTCTTTGGACTAAGAGACCTGGATAATCTTCCAGCTATGAAAGGCTCTATTAATATCTAGCAGTTCAGGGAGGCTGGAGTCTCATTTAAAATGCTGCAGTTGCATATTTCAGAAAAGGAAGTGTTTTACTTAATACTTAATGAGATTCAAAAAGTATTTGTTATTAAATGACCCCCTCCTGGTGTCCAGACCCCTGGTGTGTCAGTGTGCCCCAYGAGTCACCCAGGCTGGGCTGGGGCAGCAGCCCCAATGGGGGTCTCACAGGTGACATTTTTAAGACAGACARTTTTTTGATGAACCTGCTGTTGCCCAAAGTGCCGTTCGTTGTTTTCCTCTCCTCCTGTCGTGTGCTGGTCRGGGAGGTGGAGGGCAGGTGGAGTCCCTGGCTGGGTCCTGCCCTGCCCTCGTGGCTGCAGGTGGGAATGTGGCTTCACCCGTGTTCCTCAGCTCACTGCAGCTCACTCATGTTCACAGCAGCTCATCCCAGCTCACAGCAGCTCACACATCACCTCCCAAGGAGGCTGCTCTGCTCAGGCTCTGAGAGGGTTCTCAGACCATGAATGATGCATGAGCAGTGTGCCGGGGGTGGCACAGCCACAGGCTGCAGGGGGGTCCCTTTGACTGCCCTGGGTCCCCAGCACGGGGTGTCCTGGCCCCACAGCAGCAGTGGCTGGTGCAGGAGGATGAGTTTGCAGGACTGGTGCTGTTCCCAYGGAGCACAACCTTGGGGTGGCCTGCCCTGTGTTTGTTTTGCTTTGCCGAGTGCCAGAGTTTAATTTTTTTTTAAATAGGGAGCCGCTCAGAGGTTTGGATGTTTAAACAGTTATTAACCAAATGACAATTAACAGATTGCAGAGACAGATTTTCTTTTCAAAACCTCCAAAATTGAGTACAGTTTGCAAAACTATCACAGCATAGTAATGACAATGAATTTTGATTTCCCGGAACTGATATTAGACTCCTTATTAAACTATGTGCATCTGCTTTTAATTTACTCCAAATAATTGGAAAATGCAATGAAGCTTTCCAATTAAAGCTTGGCTTTATGCTGTTTAATAATACCCCCCATAATATTATAGCTTATGAAGTGACAGGTGAGTTGGTGTATGAATAAAACATAAAGGCAGCAATAAGGGACAGAAAACCAGAGACAGTTGTTGGGGATTTTAAATGCTGGATGTAATTTGCATATATTAATCTCTTCTTTTCAGCCTTATCAGGCGTTCTTCAGTATTTGAAGTTAAAATAGCATTGACAGGCGGGAGTACGCTTAGTTTTTTCAAGGATTTATTACTTGTATAATTTCTGATCTTTAATAAGCAGATATGACTGATCCTCATAGTTCTATAGAAATCAGTTAATTGTTCCAGATGGCGTGTACTGATTATGCAAAATTACTTTTCACACCATTTTTTTTTTTCTGATGGAGTTTGGAGTAAAATTAAATTTTTTATAGCCTTCTTATCATGCTGTTTTACAGTGGGTTTTGCRCAGAAGTTGAATTTAATCTACTATATTACATTGACCGGCAGAGTTATTCTAATGTAGCATTCTGTGATTTGACAAAGAATAATAGAACACGTTGCTCATTGTGCATTTCTGTGCTGCTAATAAAAAGGAGTTGCAGTGCAGCAAACCAGGCTGTTATTTATGAAGAATGCTTAATTTGCACAGTTAAAAATGCAAAATTGTTACAATGAGATGTTCGCTCTTGTGGATGGAAGGCTTGGGCAGAGTAAATGTAAATAGTTCACTGCTGCAGATTGCATCCAACAGAGCAGGAGCCCGTGAGTGCCTGGCGTGGCTGGGTGTGGTGGCACTGGGAGGAGCAGCATCCAGGCAGCTCCCGGCAGGAGATGTCACTGGTGCTTCCCTCTCCATCACCACCCCGACATCTCAGCGGCATCATTTCGTCATTGGAAACATTTGTAAAGGTTGTAGGGCTTCATTTATCTMATGAAAAGCTGCTTATACAAAAYAACCCACGCGTAAAAGATCTTGYTAATAAGTGTATTGCRGTTTGYTTTGGGGGAGGTGTCCCAYRCCTGGCTGTCCCAGCAGGGCCCAGSGTGGGTGCCTGGCCATGGGTGTGCCACGGGCAGGGCTCGTGCCAGAGCAGGCAGGACAGTGCCATGGGCACTGCTGCACTCTGTCCAGAGCTCCTGTCAGGCCCTGGGGGATTTTGGTAGCTCCCATTGCTCACTGTGCCATGGGCAGCACAAGGCAGGCAGAGCAGGGTCCTGCTTGGCTTCAGGCTGGGATCCCTCCTGAGGCTGCACTGCCACCACACCAAGCCCAAGGCACCTTACTGATCCTTGGAAAGCAGAAGAGGAAATGTGCAAAAAAGGACCTTGTGGTTAATGGGTAAGTGGGGGCACCATAAATGGATTTCTATGAAGAGTGCRTATTTTTAAAGCTCAGAGTTTCTCCCATCTCCTCTTGAACTAGRAAATTGTTCTGTGTATACTTYTATATGTGCATATAGATACAAATATATATGGAGACAACTAATGGCATAAATCAGAAATTATTAGAAAATATTTGTTCTAATGAAGTAATAATTTGGTGGTAATGTATTTCATCAGTATAGCTTAAGGCTAAATTAAGTGGACAGACTTTATATGGATTCTCTAATTTTAATCTTCAAAATGCTATCTAATGTCTCATTAAGACTTTCATATAATGTATCTTAAGTACAGTCATTAAATATAGTTTAGGGAGATGTATGTTCAGATATTGCTTAAAGATGTTTTAATAGGCCCATTTACTCTGATGATATTAATGAGCTCTTAACACATATTAAGCTTCTAAAACCAGTGGTGTCTCCTTGCAGTGAGCAGATCAACATAGGGATTGTGGAGGAGTTGGGTGCTCCAGCAAAGCCAGTTTTCCAGGGACTCCCCAGGGCCCAGTTCCATCCCTTTAGCTGTGTCAGCACAGGATGGTGTCCCTGCTCCTGGGGCAATATCCCTGCTCCTGCCTTTGTGTGGGTGGCTTTTGTGGGTGGCTGCTGCGTTGTCACATCCACATTTCAGAGCTGTGTTGGGAGCTGGCCAGGCCCATCTCGGGGTCTGTGACATGTTAAGCACATTTGGCTGCATGTCTGTTAAAATGAACAAATGGSGTAGGTTAAGGGAAGAGCCAAATATGGGCCTGAATTTATTCAGATAAATTCTGCTTTTTGATCATCTAAAGTGAAGATGCAGGAGTTGTAATTAAGATAATAAAAACTGCTTGTTCTCTGTTGTCACTTCAATTCCAACTCAGAAAGTTATTGCAGAGAAAATTCTCTGGTTTCATCACTCAGCTCTTCTTAACAAATCCTTCTGAGTTCAGAGACTTTTATAATTACTAAATTGGTTTGTTAGAGGGAGATAATAGCAAATTTCTTCTTTTCATAATTGGACATTTCTTCCCTGTAGGCTAATGCAGGCACAGCACTCACATACACAATGAGCTGTGCTTTTGAGAAACCATAACTGGCTAATAAGTGCCGTGGTGTCATCGGAGAGTAATGGTGTGCTGATTAGCATAATTAATGACAAATGGTGCTGCAGAGTGGGTGGATTGGTTTAGCAGATGATGAATGCGCTGCGCCAGGGCCGAGCCCTGCTGTGGTGGCGTGGTGCTGGCACTGCTGCCACTCACACCTGCCACCAGTGCCCACTGCCCCGGGGCTTGGTGGCACCAGCCACAGCCTGGGGTGGCTCTGGGTGCTCCTGCATCTGCTGGGTGGCACAGGGTGTCCCTGTGGCTGGTCCCTGCTGTGCTGGGCTGGCTCTGGGTGGCACAGTGTGTCCCTGAGTGGGGCTGTGGCTGGTCCCTGCTGTGCTGGGGTGGCACTGGGTGGCACAATGTGTCCCTGTGGCTGGTCCCTGCTGTGCTGGGGTGGCACTGGGTGGCACAGGGTGTCCCTGTGGCTGGTCCCTGCTGTGCTGGGGCAGGGAGCTCTGCAGTGCAGAAAGGAGCCAGGTGTCTCTGTGGGCCAGGAGCACTCCTTGTCCTCCCAGGGCTGGAGGGCCACGCCAGGCACTGGCTGTGCTACAAGATGGGCACATTAATCTGTGGTTTGATTAATCAGGGCTAATTTACATTCACAAATGAGACTGATAAAAATGGAGTTACCTTTTCACCTTTATGGGGGAGGAGGGATTATTTCCAGGTTGTCTCTTTTTTAAGTGATAAGCAACTCTTTTACCAATAAGGATGAAAATACTTAATTTGCATTAGCAAAAGAAGCTAATTATTATATAGTTAATTAGCATCTGGAAATGAGGATTATCTTAATTACAAAGCACAGTTTCCTTAATAGCTACAAAACTGTAAGTTTGATGTGTGTAGAGATTGGTGACTATTATTATGTAATTACTGATCATATTAATGGTGCAGTGTATTTAGATATCATTTGCATATGCAAATGAAATTTACCTGATAGAAATGTGTGGCTCCCATAATGATTTTGAGCACTTAAAAATTAAATCCCATTAGGAGCTCTGGATCCTGCGTGGCACAGTGGATGTCCTCCTGCAGAAGAGCCCTTGGCTGGGCAGGGCTGTGGCTCTGTGCCCTGTGCCATCCTCTCCAGCACTGAAGGCCTTAGCTTTGGGTCTGTGTCGAGGCTCCTTGGGATGGTGGGAGCATGTTCTGTGCATCAGTGAGCTCCAGTCAGAGGATGGGAATCCCCACATCCTTCCAGCCATGCTTGGGATGAGTTTCTTTCCACTAAGATGCAGGCAAGCTCACAGAACGGAGAGCATGGTGTTCTAGCTTCTTCCCCCTGCTTTTATTGGAAACACCAAACTGCTGTGTGTTAAAAATAACTCGAGTTCCTTAAAGCAAAACCATGTAAAGAGAGGCACTGCTGTCTCCCCTGGGAGCCCTGTGGGACAGATGTTGGTCACTCAGTGCACTGCTGGGGTGTGTGGGGTCCTGCTGGGCAGGATCACAGCCCCCTTGCAAGTGGGAGCATCTGCCCCTGGCCAACAACCTGGCTGCTGTCCAGAGAGCCTGGGGAGCCTGGGACTGTCACGGGGACAGCAAATCCCTCCTCACACCAGAGGCGGCTCAGCCAAGGAAAAAGCTTCCGGGGCCAGACGCTGTAACAATGTGCAGCCTGTGGATTTAATACCCCCTGCTCCTACCCTGAAGCACTGGAAGCCGTGTGGATGTTTCTCTCATCAAGCAGCAGGAATTTACAGCTGCTGGCCAGGGAACACTGTGGCCATTGTGGGGCTGCCCGAGATGCTTTTTGCAACTGCAGCAGCAGCCTGTGCTGGCCGGCCGTGGCAGACAGACATTACATGTTTAATGACTGCCAAGGAGCCTGTCATTACAGCCAGAGCTCRGGGAATGCAAAAGTGTCTGCGTTTCTCTTCAGCACACAGCCRTGAGTGGAGGCTGGAGGAATACCTGCCTTTGCCTCTGCCTTTTTCTTTGCCTTTTCCTTTGCCTCCCATCACTAAGCTGGCCCTGTCCTGGCTCTGCATTAGCCCCACACGAGTGCCCTGGTTTGTATCTGCTCTGCTCTAATTAATTAAGGCTTGTGGCTTGGAAACAGCACATGCTAAGGTGTGATCTTTGAAGTTTAGTGTGGTGCAGAGACTTCAAAGGGGACATTTTATTAAAAAATAATAAAATCAAGAGCTCCTAAACACTTGCAATTTGAAGAGCTTGTTTGAAGTCTCTCCATATTCTCTGGTGCTGATGGAGTCACAGTGCTGAGGTGCTCCTTAGGCGTCACCATGCAGTACTTAACCTTCACTTTATTTAAAAAAGAAAATAATCAAATCCAGGGGTATTTTTTCAAGTGTTTTCATGGCTTGATCTTAGCAGTAAAGAACTAATTGTGCCATGTCATGAGCTATGCAGGAAACGGAGAAAATCAAGGCTGACAATCAAATTAACAAAAATGAAAATTTAGTCCAGGTCTGTTTTTTTAATCAAAGTCATTTCAAGATGAACAGGAAAGCTGTAAACCTTTCCCAAAGCAGAGGCTCCTTCCCCAGCCAAGGGGGCCCCTGCTCTCCCACTCACTGCAGCAGCAATTGGGTGGTTTGGTGCTGCTGCCAGGCCAGGGCACAGGGCACAGGGCTGTGCCCTGCTGCCTCAGTGCCCCACAGCAGCCCTGGGCACAGCTCCTGCTGCCAGGAGCCACGGGCTCTGCAGCACAGCTGCTCCCAGAGCTGCATGAAGTGCTGTGAAGCCTCCTTGGGCAAGCAGAGCTGAGCCCTGTGCCCCTGCCTGTACCCTGCCTGCACCCTGCCTGCTTTGTGTGACACAAATACCTTGTACGCATGTTGGGGTTGGTGTCTGCAGCTGGGGAGCACAGCTGGGGCAGCTGCAGGTTCCCTGTTRCAGCTGGCTTGGCAGGAGCTGTCAGGGAAGGCTGCTTTTGGTTTTAGCCCTGAGCTTTTGCCATCAGTGATTCGGTGTGGTTCCAGCTGGGCCTTGGTGCACACAGCACAAAGCACACACACATTCACTGCTCAGGTTGCTGTTCAGATATCTGTGTMCAGGGCTGCTCAGGTAACAGCATGTCCTGTTTGCTGTGGGGCACTGCCCTGCCCAGTGCAGGGRGCTGCTGCTGCTGCAGGGAGCAGAGCCTGGTGCTGCTGTGCCTGACTTCTGTGCCAGCCCCTGGTTCTCAATCTGCTTTCAGATTCCTTTGGTGCCATTTAGCCGAAAGCCAAGTTTTCTCTAAGCAGGGAGCTCTGCTGGTTTTATGGTGTTGCTGTAGGCTGGTTTATGAGATACTCTTCTTGGTAAGGGATGAAAACTGTTAGCATTCAGGTCTGGGGAAAATGGGAACAGTTCTGCAGCATCAGAGAAAGCCCTTTCTAAAATCTAAGGTAATTTAAATTTTAAAGGTGGCACTCAGTGTTGGGGATTTTTTGTTGGTTTGGATTAACAGTTCTTCATTTTCAGTCATGCAAGAAAATGCTTTGCAATGGATTTATTTATTTAAATATTTTTAATATCAGAAATTGAAAATTCGACTGTAAAAGGCTATGCAAAAACAGCAGTAAAGAAATCCAAAGCTGTAAAAGCTTATGGCGAGAATTTAATGCAGAAACAGCTGTTATTTCCTTGGGAGTTAAGGTGTATGAAGTCTTGGTGGCTGTGTATCCCCACAATCCTGGTGTGAGGAATTAGCACTCACTGCAGTGTGCAGACGGAGCCGCCAGGCTCTGAGGCAGCAATTCATCTGTACCCAGGAGTTAAATATGACAATGTTAGCATTTTTCATTTCCCTGACGTTACCATTAATAAAGCAATGATCCAAAAGAAGCTTTGCTGAGTCTGTTCTTTATGCTTCCATCACTCACAACTAGATAATTTCACACAGGATCGTTTTTAAATTAAATGACGATAAAAGCGCTCTGCTGTCCTGTGCTCACCAGTTCATAGAAGTCTATCAAGTCATTAATGTGTCATGACAAACTGTGAGTTGGATACAAGAGTAATTAATTATTTGCATAAATAACAGGTTGAACTTGGTGCTTTCAGCCACAATGACACACGTGTCACACCATGGACATGGTGGAACCTGTGGCAGAGGTCACGGCAGGGTGAAGGCTGGGCTGGCTCACTCTGAGCTGATCCCACTCTCACCTGCTCCTGGGGCAGCAGCTCGGAAGCTTTTGTGTTTCCAGGTTCTTCACTGATGGTCGCTTCAGGAGAGCATCTGATCTTTGGAGCTTTAGCGAACAATTAYACAAATTTTCATAATCACCATTAATCACCACATATTTTTCAAGATAATTACAGCAACTGTTATTTAGATTTCTCTTTTATGTGCACATTGAAGAAAAGAACAAGTGCTTATTACGCTGGGTAGTGTAGAGAACTACTGTCTGAAGTTCTTTGTCATCCAGAAACTCATTATGTTAGCTGATGCTGCCTGTGAAAGTTCGTCAGCATGTTTAAATTAGGGTAGCATTGGCAGGTCTGATTATTTAAATCTGGTAGCTTGGCTAAAAATATAGTTATTCAAGAAAGATGAATTACTAATTTGACAACTGARATTTAGTTGGAGTCTGCAGCACAGAAGGCAGCATGTCTCGTGTGCTTAGAGAAGGGTGACAATACTTTTACAGATTAAAGAGAGGATTTCTAAGCAAGCTAGCAAGTTGAATTATAGAGCATGCTTTGGTATCCCCCCCTCTAGAGCCTGAGAGCAAGCCTTGGTCRATGGCAGTGGTGGCCAGAGGGCTCCTGGAGCCCGGCTGAGCCATGGTGAAGGGTGAGGGCTGCTGCCCTCCTGGTGCTGGGGCAGGCACTGCCAGGGGCTGCTCAGGGCTTTGCTCCTGTGAAGTTTCCAGAACCGGCGGTGTTCAAACCCTGGTGACAGCGGTGCCSGGCTGTGAAAGGAGGTGCTGAAGGAGCACCTCGTTCTGTGCTCTGTGCCTGTAATGCCCTTTAGCAGCCGGCTGTGACGGGCCTGACACGGCCGCTCCGCACGCTCCGMACACGCTGCGTGCATCGTGCCATTCTCGAGCGTGATCGTTATGATAAAGGGCATATACTTAATTACAGGCCTGCTTAATTACAGCTCTGTTGAAGCTCGTTTGTTTAGGAGAGTGCTAATTGCGCTGCGGAGCCTTTGGCTCACCCTGCTTTTATCTGCTGCGCTGCTCAGTGGCTGTGAGCTGTGAGCTGCGGTGGGCTGGAGCAGGGGCCGGGGGGGCACACACACWCAGCCCAGCTCAGGCTTGGGATTACTCCACAAAAGCTGGCGTGTGGCTGATCAAAGAGGGTTTCTGTCGGATAACAAGTGCAGATGGTCTCTCAGGTTTAAAACTTCCTGGGTTTGGTGATGCTGCTTTTCATCTGTTTCCTTTTGTTTCCCTTTGCGCCGTGGCTGCCACACAGCACCTTTGATAACAGAGTTGCTCCCGTGGAGGCGGGTTTTAACTCTAAAATAGATAAAGCAAATGTAAAAGGCTGAGTATTCTTAAATGACCCTTGATTAATCACGAACAGGGTAACTCAGTGGTGCTGTAGGAGTCAGAAACAGCAGACAGAGGAGCACTGGGTTTGTGGGCTCAGATGCTTTCTGAAGGAAAACTATTTCAGGATCACTGGAGGCCTCTCAGGGCTTAAATTTGCTCTAATYTGAAGTTTTTATTTCTTTCAGAGTTGAAATTTAAAGCCTTCAGATGTTAAAGGTGTAAGTGCAGTAAAGGGTGTGTATCTGGGGTGTGTGCTGCCTCAGAAACATGCCCTTTTCAGTCTTGTGTGCAAAGTGCTGAGTTACATGTTTTAAAAATAAGTGTCTCCCTTGTACTTCCACATYTTTGTGGGAGGCTTCCTGTGACATGGTGATAGCTAGACACAAACACTGAACATCGTTGCACTAGGATGAATACACAAGATGGTATAAAGGCAAACAGTGCTCTGAATACCATCAAGGTTATGCTACAGTAAAGGCTGTGCCATGTGGTGTCATGTCCTCATGTCTGTCTTCATATTCCACTGGTTTACATCCCCCAGATGTGGTTTGCAAGTGTTTGAGCTCCTCTGCTCACTGTAGAGTTTACM
Organism: Alauda arvensis; assembly: GCA_902810485.1. Lineage (NCBI taxonomy): Eukaryota > Metazoa > Chordata > Aves > Passeriformes > Alaudidae > Alauda > Alauda arvensis. The sequence goes on along the minus strand of CADDXX010000124.1, from coordinate 345,026 downwards.
CTGGCAACAGCCAGGCCAGGGAGGGTGTTTGCCCCCCTGTGTTTGTTACCATCCTGCCCAGGTGGTGGCAAMTCTGCCTGGTGCACAGGGGGTGGTGTTGGCTGCTTTGGGGGCTACAAGCCCCCTGAACCAGTTGTTCCTTATCCTCTTGCTCAGGCACCACCCAGTGTGCTGAAGTGCTTTGGTGAGGAGGTGGKAAATAGAAGTGTGTCCTCCTTCCAGTTTCAAATACTGTCCTGCTTTGCCAGCTGCACAAAATCAGAAAATGCGAAATTGAGGCCATGAAACTGTATRTGGAGAGAGCAAGGAGAGTATGTTGGACTCGTGGTTTGTTAGGGACTGACCCAGCTATGTGTTAAATGGCAAGAAACCACTGGCAGTTTAGAGGGAGGAAAAGGCTGGCGGTGACGTTTGGGAGCAATCAGTCATGTGTCAATGCTGTGAATACTTGATCTGTCACTGGCAATGTGTGAAGTCGCATGTCAGAAGCCAGCTGGAAATGTCACATGTGATGTCTTGTCCCTTTCAGCAATGGATGGAGTGCCTTTTATGATTTCGGAGAAGTTTGCCTGTGCTCCTGAAGGGGTGAGTTGCCTTTGTTGTTCTCCTGGTGTCTGAAATTCCTCGTTTCATGGAGGCCGATCACAAAGCATCAAGACAAATTACCTACTTCTGGGAGCTGTTCTGTGGTGGGGCCAAATTCATACCCAGTGCTTGAGATGGGCAGGGGTTGCATGTCACAATAGCTGCCCATTAGGTGGGAAAGGCTTTTGCCACATTGCTTCTAAAACTGAATTGTCCTGGGATTTCAAGGTTTATTACCATCAAAAATAGGAATGGCAGTGGGACTCCCTGATGCTGAAAGCATTTCTAATTTCTTAGCATAGATTGTAAAGAAAGCTGCAAATGTGGAGTTCTCCTGGATTTACCTGCTGTGAGGATGGCATAGTGCCAACAGCTTTACTGCTTCCTGTTGTCACTCCAGAACCTGGGGGCAGTGGGAATGAGTGGCACAGTGCCCTCCAGTGCCATCAGCTGCCACCAGGGTCCTGCCTGGCTGTGGGTGAGCTGGGAGGGAGCTGGGTGGTGCCTGTTCCACACAGGCACTGCAGGAGCCAGCAGAGCACAGGCAGGGCATGTCTGCTTCACCCAAACAGAAACACTGCTGCTGGCTCACAGTGACCTCTGCGTGTCACTGGGCATGTGCTTGTTAAAGTTGATGATCCAGAGCTCAAAGATTCAGCACCCCACTACCAGTTCCCAAATCCATCTGATCCTAAAGCAGCATCTTTTTAAAAATCAATTTACAGGAAGCTGTTAAAGCAAACACTGGGCCATCAGCTGTGTCTGATTTTTCAGTAGTGCTGTAGCTTTGTGCTTTCTTCTTCCTGCTGACAGGGATTTTTCACATCCCTTGCTTTCTGAGAGGGTTGTTTATGGGCCGTTATTCCCAGAAAGCTGAAGTCCCTGCTGTGAGGACAAATGCAGAGAGATTAGGTGGTGCTAATCCTCCCCGCGGATCCTTTAGACACCATTGCCACCATATGGTCAGTTTGGTCAGGGCTCGGCAGCACTCRCACCCCGTGCTGTGCTGAATCCCATCCGGTGTTACCGAGCTGCTCAGGGGAGGAGGCCGATCTCCCTGAGCAGGGCAGCGCCGAGGGGAGTGTCAGCTGTCACACCCAGGCACAGCAGGGCTGGAGCTGCTAGCCCCAGCCCACCGTCTGCTGTTCCACTCCTGCTGGAATGAGGAACAGGATCATGCCTGTGTTTGCAGATGGTGCCTCTAAATCTCTGGTGATAGAGTGTTTGCTGACTTTAAACAGAACAAAACAACAAACAAACAAACACACACCCCYTTCCCTGACCCTGAATTTGACATTTTTGTTTCTTTCTTGCCAGATGCAGCCCGTTGATCTCTTGGGTATCACAATCAAAACCCTTGCAGAAATTGAAAAGGAGGTAAGCAGCCAGCCAGGCACTGAGCAAATCACAAGGGCTGTGATCACTTCTTTGTAAGGACCCTTCCCTTAAGAAAAATACTTATCTTGTCTCTCCCAAGTCACAGAGATAAATTCAAGCAGTAAGCCCAAGGTCAGGGATGTCCTCGATGATCCCTGATGAGTGAAGGCACTTCAGGTGATGAATTCAATGGCAAAGTGTGGTGCCTTCTGACAGATCACCCAGTGCCTGAGGCACTGCAGCCTGCCCCGTGGCACACAGGCCATGTCTGTCAGTCAGGAGGGACCCTGGCAGCCCTTCCACATCTTGCTCTCCCACTCCTGCCCTGAGCTGGCCAGGGAGCAGATGGTCCCTTTGGCCAAAGGGGAATCCACGTGGTGCTGAATCTGCTCCTGCATCGTCTCTGTGTGTTGCCTGGTGTGGGAGAGGTCTGGCATCCCGTGAGGGCTGCACAGCCCTGCCCTCACAGGCCTGTGGAGTGGGGACGCAAGCACTGGAATCACTGCTGTGGGGGCCAGGGAGGAAAGGCCAAGACCTGCCTGTTCCCCCACAGCTCCTGCTCTGTAGCAGGCTGTGTGCGTTCCAGCGTAATGAAAAGTATGATTATGCAGCCCATATTCCTTGATGAAGCATCTTGTCTGCACATAGAGAGCTACACATATAAATATTGTGAATTTCGGCATGGCTTTATTTCCCTTGCAAGCAATAGCACCATTACAGCAAATCTTCTGGATATCCAAAGCAGCCAGAACATTCTCCCTGGAGCAAGATGCCTTGCAAAAAATATTCCCAAAGAATTCCAAGAATTACTGTTCTCTGTCACCACATTTGCAGATGTATGCACCCATCTTCCAAGCTGCAGGCAGCTGATTTCAGGACTGTGCCCTGTCAGGAAAATGATGGAAATAGGTGCAAATCCTGGAGTGCACCTGAACTGCTGTCATTATCCCAGGATAGCACAGCTGGGCAGTGYGCAGAGCTGGGCTAGGAAGAGGTGGTGAAGTGCAGGTGTAAGCAGCACATGCCATCACTTCATGGCTAAATTGGTGGGTGCAGGACAGAGAGCAGAGTGTAGGAGGGACAGTGCCAGGTCTCCCAGCAGGGCTCTGGGGGTCTGTCCTGGCTGGGGCAGGCACTGTCACTGCTCACAGCTCTCTGGCAGATGCTGTGGCAGCCAGGGCAGTGGTCTGGAGCAGGGTGCACCCTGTTCTTCATTTGCACTTGGCATAGTGTAAAAAGTCTAGAGAGAGTCTAATTAGCAAAGGGAACATCCAATATTCATCATTCCTTTTAAACTGATAAGGAAGGCAGTTCATTTAACCACTGAATTGCTACAAGTTTTCATGGGCTACTCTTCGCAAATACATTTAATGAAGAAGYTATAAATCTCAAAGAGCTTAAAATTTTAATTTTACACAGAAATATTTTTCCTTGTTTGCATGTTTGTAGTCAATTCTCCTGAGTGCAGTCACATGAAATGTTCTTTAAATGAACATATTTGCTAACTGGCATGATTTCAGATTTTAAAACATTGGTTCCAGCAATTAGGAGTTTCCTCAGTTCCCCAATGACTGGAGAGATTCGTCTTGATTATAATTGCTCTTAGCCACGCATATCTAATTTGTGTCTTTTTAAGTGTTAATTAGTAAACAGTTTGAGCTGACATCTTTATGCGTTTGGGTGTTGAAAAATGAGGCCTATTGCGTGCTGGCGGCTGCAGCATCGCGACAGGGAGGTGTGGCCGTGGGGAGTAAAGGCCCGGCACAGCCCCGGGTACAGCCCGGTTACAGGTCCTGGTACAGCCCGGTTACAGGCTCTGGTACAGCCCCAGTTCAGCCCGGTTACAGGCCCCGGTACAGCTCCAGTTCAGCCCCGGTACAGCCCCAGTTCAGCTCCGTTAGAGCCCGGTTACAGGGTCTGGTATAGCCCTGGTACAGCCCCGAGTACAGCTCCAGTTCAGCCCCGGTACAGCCCCGGTTACAGCCCCGGTACAGCCCCGGTTACAGCCCCGGGTGCCCCGTTCCCGCCCGGCCTGTCCCACCACGAAGCCGCGGCGCCCCCTGCCGGCCCCTCGCCGCCTCGCCGGGCCGGCCTCTCCGGGGCCGGGCTCACGGCCGGGCCGCGCTCCACAGAGCGGGACTCCCGCGGTTCGGCCGGTGTSCTCCCTCACCGGCACCAAAGGAGGTCGGCGTTGTGAAGCGGCGCGGCCCTGGTRCAGCTGGCACGGCCCCTGCACGGCTGGCACAGCCCTGAGCCAGGCACCGGCACGGCTGATGGCAGCCCCGGCCGCCCCGCTGGCAGCGCATCCCGCGCCCCGGTCCGGCTGTGAGAGCACACCGGGGATGTGTTTGTGGCATAACAAGAGCCACAAATGCCACACTGGGAGAGGCATGGGAGGACAGTCCGTGTAGGGGCCGTTGCAGGGAGTGTGCCAGGGTCGTGGGCAGCTCCTACCGCAGTCCCMCAACACACGGTGCTGCTTTCGCCCCCGCCTGCCCCGGGAACGCCGCCGCTACCGCGGGCTCCGGGTGGGTGCGGCTCACAGCGTGCCACGAGATGGCACTGCTACCGTGCACGCCGGGCTGCGGGGATGTCCCTCAGCTGCAGCACTGTCCCCTGCCTGCAGCGACACCCCGGGGGCACAGGGACGTGKATATAGGGATTTTCACCCTCTTGCTAGTGGCTTGTGCAAACCTGCCAGGGGGAATGTTTCTGACTAGCTGATTTATGGGCAGGATGAGTTTGTGTTCATGCTGGGTTTTTGGGAGGGGTTGAACCCTGCCTGGGGAGGTCACTGATGTGGGGTCAGGTGCTACCAGCAGGTTCACCTGGCATAGCCCTGCCTGGGTGTGGTTTTTCTCTCACTCCTCTGCTTCTTACACTGTCCCACGTCGGGCAGGGGCAGTGCCCTGTGTGGGGCCGTGCCCTGTGTGGGGCAGTGCCCTGTGTGGGGCAGTGACCCACAGTTCCCTGTCTCTGCTTTGCCCCACAGTATGACTACAGCTTCCGGACGGAGCAGAGCGCAGCGGCCCGCCTGCCGCCCAGCCCCACACGCTGCCCGCCGGGCCCGCCGTCCTGAGGGGCCGCCATCCTGAGGGGCTGCAATCCTGAGGGGCTGCAATCCTGAGGGGCCGCCATCCTGAGGGGCCGCCATCCTGAGGGGCCGCCATCCTGAGGGGCCGCCATCCTGAGGGGCTGCAATCCTGAGGGGCCGCCATCCTGAGGGGCTGCAATCCTGAGGGGCTGCCGTCCTGAGGGGCCGCTGTCCTGAGGGGCCGCCATCCTGAGGGGCCGCTATCCTGAGGGGCTGCAATCCTGAGGCGCTGCCATCCTGAGGGGCTGCCGTCCTGAGGGGCCGCTGTCCTGAGGGGCCGCTGTCCTGAGGGGCTGCAATCCTGAGGGGCTGCCATCCTGAGGGCCGTGGCGCCATGGCAGCCGTGCCTCCATACTACTGAACCTGAGCAGGGCACAGGCTACAGCGATGCAGCCACCCCAGCAGCCTCCCCATGTCCAGCTACCACCACACCACCCCTGCACACACCGTTCCTGTCGGACCGCGACCCCTCAGCAGCTGCCCCCATCCCTGCCCCCTGCTGCAGACCCCTCTCCATGTGAGTACAGTCTGGGAGCCTGACACAGCCCCCTGCTCATCCCCACTTTGTAACCCTGCTGTAGGACAGTCACAGAATCCAGAGCTGTGGCAAACCTCTGCGAACACAGCCAGGAGCTTGTGGAGCATGGAGAAATCCTAGCCCCAAAAGGAACAATGAAAGGCACAGCTGGGYACTGCCCCACGAGCTGCCATGGAGCTGCTAGGCTCTCAACACCTTGCAGCAGGAGGCTCCTGTGGCACTCAGTCCAGCACAGAACTCAGCTGCAGTGGATGCCAATCCCTCTGCCAAGACCTGGGCACACAAGTTCTGCTGTGACTGGAATCAGTCTCAGATCCACAGTGGTCGCTGGATTTGCTGTAGGCTGGGGGAGCCCGGGCCCCTGGCTCTTCCTGGGCACTGGCAGGGCAGGGTGCCCAAGGTGCTCTGCAGGTCCTGACATGAAGCACCTTCGCTTTGCACAGGGTGTCCATCTGTCCATGTGGATCTAGGACAACAAGCAACAAGCATCCTGTGTTTCTTTCTGGATGGATGCTGGCAGYGACACCCTGGCAGTGCCCCACTGACCCTGGCCAAGCTGCTTACRGACCTGCTGACAACTGAGATGTCACCACCTGCCCATCATTGAGACAGTTCTCTAACATGCTCCCTGCTAGCTGCTAAAACAAAAGAGATGTGCCTGTTTCCTGTGCGTTCATGGGGAAGCACTGAACACTGGCATGGCACAGGATGAGTGGGATGCATTAAACCCTGACCTCTGCCTCCCTGTGAGTGCTGACTGGGCTTGCCCCCAAGCCAAACGCATGTCTTGGAGAAGTCCCTTGCTGTAATAAGTTATTTACAAGTGCCCATCTGACTCTGTGCTGCTCTTTCAAGTCTCTGCTGTAGAACAAAGATACATCATGGCTGCAAAATAGCAATTTTGGAGTAAGAGGTAAAACATACGATTTTTTATATTGTAAAATACTGATTCCCTGACCCCACTGAAATGCAATTGCCATGGTAACAGTAACAGTGTTGTTGCTCTCAGCCCTGGTCGTACATGTGCCCCAACCCACTTTGCACTCCCTTGGATTGATCTGRCATTTGCTAGTTGCACGGAGTGGTAACTAACAGCAGTTTTTGTACTGTTGGCTAATATTTTTTACTTGTACATAAGTAAAATAATTCTTGTCCAAAGATTCATTTCTGGTTTTAAGTCACCACACTGTACTGCTGGGATAAAGAGCACAAAATACCGTGACATTCGGGACAAACTAAGTCCAAATCTTTGCTTCAGCTTCTTCCAATCAGGTAAATAATTTTCTGGAGCTGCSTCTGTAGACTGGCCATGTGGTTGGAGAGCAGAGGCCAATTAGCTTGCATGTACATTGTTTTTGGGCAAAAGAGTTAAAGCTGTGCACCAGCTCTGGAGCCCTTGGGTGACCCCCTGGAAGTGCTCATTTACTTGGAGCTTGCACCACCACTTTTAGTTGTTATTTATCCTGCAGTAAAGAAAAGCCAGACCTCACTGCCAGGCTTCACAAAGGCCAGATTGATGATGCCGACATCGACAAATGAACATACCATGGCAGCTTGGTCATTCGGCTCAGGTTCACTTCAAGTTCAAATCCACTCCATGCTGTAGTGCTGTGCCCATCTCATCCATCTTTTGTCTTTCTATTTTTCTGCTGGTAATTTGTTCTGTAGTTTTCTGTGACATCCATTTATAGCTTCTCCTGTGGCTCAGTGCTCACGACAGGTAGGCAGGAGCCATCTGCAGCCGTGTGTTCCTCGTAGCTTTGGGATGAGAGCTGACCTCCCCTGTTCATGGTGGAGGAACGGGGGCTGCAGACTAGCACAGGGCACAGCACAGTCTGCAGAGCTGCAGGGGCAGCTGCCAGGGGCCCCTCCTGGAGCCACCTCTTCTCGTGAGGGCCGGGCTGCCTGCGCAGCAAGGAGCAGGTTCTGAGAGCCCCCACGCTCAGTGCCACACTCCCTGGKTATGTCTGGGAACATGGGTGCAGAGCTTCCAGTCCCTTACGTAAGGRGAAAATCAGTGCTTTAATATTTATACCAACTGCTAGGTTTGCCCAGCCTTGGAGATAACAAGCTCAGCTTGCTCTGCAGTGCCCTACAGGAAACACTGGATACTTGAAACACTGGCAGGATACACGGCTGGGACAGGCATCTACACCTTCAGGGTATATTTGTATACTTACTTCTCCCTCTCTAACACTGGGCCAGCAAAGCTCCTTTAGGACTCACCTGCAAAAAACCTTGAGAGATGAGTTTGCTTGTTCCAAATGCACAGACAGGACAGATGCAGCTCCTGTGGGGCAAACACAATGAAGGTGTTTTGAACAAAAAGCTGCACCTGCTGAGAGCCAGCTGAGCTCTAAGCTCTGCTAACTACAGGCTGGAAAACTAGGCAGTTCCAAAAGGGAGAGGGCTTGGAGCCAGTGCTTGGAAGCACAGAGAGACACAGTGCAGGGTGGCTGGCTGTGTCAACTTCTCAGTCCACTGATCAGAGGAAGCTTTTTTTATTGCACTGCTGAGTTCCCAAGACCAGGGGTGTCAGGTCAGCATTTCCATGGGAAGGTTTTATTGGCTGTTCCATAACTTTTGTACTCACGGCAGCTCATTGCAAGGCTGGTCCTTGCATCCTTACAGTGAGTGCTCCACGCTGGCATGTGCCGTGGCCAGTACCAGCATCTCTCTGCRTCTTTGTCCCTGTCCAGGAGGTGGCTGTGGAAGAATTAGCCCAGGCAATAAATGTTCAGGGAGTCTGATGTGGATGTTGTCTGGCTGTGGAGAAGCCTTCTGGAGCATAAGGGGASGGGAGGAGTCAGTGGAAAGCAACAGAAGTGAATTTGCAGAGCTTTACCAGATGTTCTTGGCTACCTTGCCTGAATTTGTAGAACAAAACTGGTCTCTAGGTAGTTTAATCTTGTGGCTGATGGAGAAGTTAGTTTGCCAAATTATTATACATCTGCAACAGAGACAGAAAAGCAGCAGTGAGGGGTTTGCTTACTGTAAAATATGCCTTCTGATGTGAATTCTTGGTGACACGCTGCCTCCCAGATTCCTCACGGCAAGGAGCTRGTCCTGTGCTGAGGTGACTTGTGGCCACCCAGGCCAGGCTGTGCTGTCTGCTGTGTTGATCATGGACAGGCAAGAAGTTAGTCCAGAAAGTGATGTAGAGTGTGAACATTGTGACAAAATTCAAGTGTGAATAGTTGTAGCAGGTGTCTTCCCTTATGGGAGCACCTCGTATCTGTAGTTCCATAGGAGTAAACTGTGTCAGACTTTTCCTGTGACTGTCCCTGCGTGTCCCCACGGTGTTTGTGGGAGGTTTCCCAGGAGCCTCCTGTGCAGTGGGAGGTTGTTGGTAGTCTGTAGCATTGGGCTTGTTTGGTTTCACACCCACCACTGCCCCCTCAGTGTCCTGAGCTCTCCAGACTGAACCCACATGCTGCCGAGCCTGGAGAATTCCTGTCCTGGGCTCTGCACGTGCCAGGTAGGTGCTAGTGGCAAGGGCTTGCCTTCACGGGCCTTGGCAACTGCTCTTCTGTGGGGCCCTGCAGTCTCCTGGGAGGAGGGGAGACGGGACAGAGCTGGCTGCTCCCATGCTGGCCTTCCCCTCCCCGCYGCTCCCCAGGTGACAGTGGCTCTGTCTCCCAGGTGTGCCCATGGCTGCTGTCCCACGGCAGTCCCAGGGCCCGGAGAGCTGCCCCTGCTCCTCCCAAAGGGCGGGCACACCTCACTACATCCAAACAATTACCTCAGCCTTGGGGCCTTGGGCAGCAGGAGCCCCTGGCAGCAGCAGCAGCACCCCAGCAGTGGGGCAGCCGACATGCTGGTGTCAGCCACCCCAGCCCCAGCAGCCAGGCTGTGCCCACACAGCACAGAGGCTGCTCCTCTGCTCCAAACCAGCCCAGTGAGGTGCTGCTTCATTCACCACAGGGAAACCAAACACTTCGGGTATTCTGGTAGTTTGTYGTGAAATTGTTTCCTAACAGCAACAGATTCAAATGTCATCGTACAAATGACAGAGAGAAACCTTTTATGCAGTTGCAAAGTGGTTTTCTAAGATGGTTGGGTTACTGAAAGTGATTTTACTGTGCATTAATCTTATGAATGTTACTATGTTTTATATTTATTTTAGATGACCCTCCTGTATTTTACAAAGGGAAGTTTCATTGTGTGATAACTCAGTCTGTATTCTTAATATAATTTGTTAAATGAAACTTGTTTTAATCAGATAATTCTGTGTGTTTTTGTGTTTTAATTTTCTGACTGAAACAACTACCTGGATCAGAAGAGTGAACTACAGAGGTAGCAACCACCATCCCCTATAGGGAACATGCTCTTGTTTGTGGGCTTTTTTTCTTGGAAATTGGATATAARAAGTCTGGGAAAATGTGTCCAAAATGTCTTTCTCTACATCTGTGCTGCAAAGTCCAAACAAACTCAGATGATGTGTTTCATGGGGCAGGATTGGGCAAAGCCTGGCAAGAGCARTCCTCAGCACTGCAGCGATGGTGCTGCAGCAGTGTCCACCCTGGGCTCAGCAGTGTCCGCAGGGCTCAGGCTGCAGTGGCCACCCTGGCASCAGTGCAGGCAGGTACCTGCATGGCTGGGGGCAGCAAGCCCTGAGGGGAATGCACTGGGGGAGGCTAATACTGCAGTACACTGAAAATTGTTTTTCTTTGTGCTGAATTATTATTCTTCTGAACTTGACCCAAGCTAGTGGTGCGCAATCTGACCTCTGGCATCTTCTCACCCCAGACAGTATTTCTGTCTCGCTTATTTTGAGTGCTCTTTGAATTAAGGGAGATTAATACCCAAGTTCCCGACATTCTCTTCAGGCGTATGTTTTTATAACCTTTTGAAAGCAGTACCACTTGTTCCACAAAAAGCTCAGAAGCAGCATCTTGTGGCTGCCATGGGAGCTGTCACCGGCACCTGATTGAATGTCCTRGCTGGGGAGGAGGTGCTGTGGAGAGGACATAAACCAGAGTGGGCCCATCCCATGCCAGCCCACGGCTTCCCCACGGCGTGGAGCTCYGCAGGGTCAGGGCTGTGCTGTCACTGGCTGTGGGCTCAGTGCTGTGGCACAGCACAGCCAGTGCCTGGCAATGCAGCTGAGCTGCCAGGCCTGCCAGGGGAACCCTCACCCCCAGCACTGGGACTGGGGCTGGCTTACATCCATCAGTCACGGAGTTTGGTTTCTAAGGAAAACTTCTCATTTCTTCTGCTCTGCTTGGTGCTTTGAGACGTGGGAGCAGCCTCTCTCTCTGGAGAGGTGTCTTGTGGCCATTCCTGCCCCAGGGAGATCCTCCCAGTGCCTGAGGGGAGCAGCAGGGGCTGGGGGCGGCTGGCACCGTCCCTGTGTCATCAGAGGCTTCTCTTGGGCTTTGTGTGCCGATGGCTTTGGTGGTGTTTTGTTTTCTTTTCTCCTCTCCCTCCTACAGCTTTAAAAATTAACTTGCCTGGGGAGTTTCTCAAAATCCTCTCCTTTCTCTGGAATGATGGATAAGCCATGTAACTGATTGTCATGGCCCTAGGGAGGATAAACATCTTCTGCAGTTTAAAATAAAAGCTCCTCGCTCCTTGGTTAATAAGTGTTGAAAGAAGCACAAACAGAGCTAACACGGGATTTCCATGACTAACAAGATGACCACATCAGTGAATGTTGTTTGGGGTTAAAAATGACTCAGCTTTTGCTTCCCCTGGGTAAGATGTTTTATCCCAGTGCAGGAAAAGCTGCCAACAGCACTTTGAAGCTCTGGCAGAGGYGATGGAGCCAGGATTGTGAACTGGGAAGTGCTTGAATGCCGGGTTAAAAAAACCCTCATAAACTCCGCTCCATGTGTGCGGATTTCTGGAAGATAAAGGAGCCCACAGCTTCATCCAGCTTGTGCTGACTCTTTTCTTTTCAAAAGCCTTTTCAGATGTTTTCACTTTTCTGCTTGCTTTGTTGAAAGATGTAAAAATTTAAGACAACCACAAAGTAAACATTTCAAAACTTTCTATTCTGAAAATTAGTGACATTTTCAAAATCCCTCAAATTCCATTTCAGTACTATCAGAAATGAAGATGTTTGGGGKTTTTTTTTGATTGGCAAATTTTCCAGGCAGGTTTTTGTTTATTGATAACTTTTATTTTTCAAAGAAAATAGATTTATTATTCAGTAGAAACACTAGATAAGTAGATGTCTTGTCAAAATCAAGCAGGTTTTCTTTATTAGAGTGAAATAGTAATGAACTCATCTGCTTCCAATATTTATAAAGAGTAGGGAAGGCCATTAATTCTGCTGCTTGTGAATAAAACCATCTGTGATTTCTTTCCATTTGATGTGTTTTGGTTTTAATATACATTTTTCACAAATAAGTGTAGGGATTTTTTGTGAAAATGTCACATTCAGAATCTCATAAAGAAAGAACGCAAGGAGGGGGAAACTAAATGTTTTGTTAGCTCAGTAATTTCTCACCTTGCACAGAGAGTAAAATTCCTGCCAACTTTAACACATTAGGCGACAGAATTACATGTTCAGCTCTAATGCAATCCATGACATGGAACAAGGCAAACAGAGGATGTTTGGAAGTTTGTTTTCCTTTGGGAATCACACAGCACATTTAACTTAATCTGTCCTGACACTTGAATTATAACATGAGCTTCTTTAGGGAAGCAAAATGGTAGATGCCTCTCTTTAAAGCAAAGCAGAAGTTAATAAAATGGGCAACACATCGAAGAGAAAAAGCCCAAATGAGCCATCATGTGATTCTCAGAGCAAATGGGCTCTAGTCTGGGGTTTTTCCACCAGAAAGGCTGGAAATCTTGTGACATCCTTCTACTGAGGGTGAAATTTGACCTCCAGAATTTTACTCGATTAAAGCAAAAGCTACAAGAATGCCCCAAGTGAGAGCACTTTGTAGTCGGACTTGTGAGTGTTCAATCTTAAATTAAAGTGAGTATTCATCCAGCTGCTCTGGCAGGATTTATGTCACAGTCTCCCAGCAGCTCATGTGTTGGAGCCCGTGCTGTGCTGCACCTCCTGAGCTGTACCTGCAGGAGCTGCTGTGCTGCAGCCAGCGCAGCCCAGGCACCCCGGGGCACCTCTCCGAGGGGCTGTCCTGGAATGGGCTGTAAATGCCATCTGCTCCACCCCAGKGTGGCTTGAAAAGCTTGGCTCCAGTTACAGGTTTTAAGGCCCAAATCTAATGTCCATTGTCCAACAGRATCAAAGCAGATCCTTGGAGGTTCCCCTGAGTGAAGAAACCTGAAATCCAATAGCAGATGTCCTCACCTGAAGCCCAGAACTCCAGGTGCTGCAGAGCAGGGCAGGTGCTCTCCTGGGCAGGGAAAGGCAAATGCCAGTTATCTCTGGAAAAATGAGTAAACTGCTTGTTTCTCACCTACCTGTTGGTGGAGACTCTTCTCTCGGGGGAGTTTTCACACCTATGCCAAGTAAGTAAGTCTGCTTACTGGTTTGCTTATATTTTATAGTTTTTATAATTTATTATTTCATCTGGTGTGTCATGTCCATGGGCTGGGCCAAGGGCTGGCAGAAGAGTGCAAACTTGGGGATATGTGAGGATCAGTTTCRCGAGCTCTGGAGGCCACAGAGGTGGCTTCCTGTGACTGGCTGTTCTCTGAATCACACAAAGGCTTTCTGCTTTTCCCACCAACACATAGCCCTGTTCCCACAGTCCCCAGCAATGACCTGTCATGGGTGGCAGAARCCAGTCAATGGACTCAAAGCCCTTAATGCAAGCCTTTTTCCTCTTCTAACTCTAAATTCCTTTTTCTGTCCAAATTCCTACTCATATGAACCTTTTAGGAACTTAATTATCCTTGAGACTTCTACTTCTCTGTGAAATCTGGTTTAAATCAGTAAAGAAAAGAGTTCAAAGTTATTGGGCAGGACAGGCAGACAGACAAGCACACAGGGATCACAGGAACCTTGTTTTCATAGGAAACTAGATTAAAAAAATCCCACAGCAGTTACCAGCCCCTTTGGTGGCACGCCTGCCTCAGTCCTGCGATGGCCAGGGGGTGCTGGGGCACAGGCAGCTGGCTCTGTGCCCCTGGGGAGGGGAGGGGGTGCTCACAGACCCTGCCCCCTCCAGCCAGGGCTGGCTGGGCAGCGGGGCTGGCAGCAGAGATTCTGCAGCCTGTCTGCTCCTCCCAGCTGGGTGCAGATTCATGACATCCCTGCTCGCTTTGGCACGCAAACCTGCACCTAATTTCTTCTGAAACAGGCCCTGAGGAAGTCAGCAGATGTTATTATTAAAGCATTGAGCATCAGCAGCTCCCGAGATATTGTCAGTCTGTTAATGAGCTGATCAAACTGGGGAAGGCAAGGGCTTTCCCTACTTCTTAATAAGGAAAATAAGACCTCCAAGGTTAAAAGACTTCATTTAAACTGCACCGAGTTTATAGGTTGCAAAATGTTCTTTAATCAGTTTATTCTTAGAAGGCCTTAACTGCCCGTGAACAGGAGTGGACATTATCTTAAATGATCCCACAAGAACACAGCAGMTCTGTCTGGGTGGGGTTTGCTGGCATTTTGTTCCCTTGGTCTCCTTAACCAGCCTTTTCTGTGCACCTTCTGCAATTCTTYTGTGAGCGTTCTGTGCATCATTGCCCACAGCTGTGCCCCAAGACTCCTGATGGTTTGTGAATGACTAGGTTTTGCTGTATGAAAGTTAAACTGATTTKCCTATCAATATATTTGTATTTGCAGTTTTGCAAATCTTAAATCCCAARTTTCCCAAGGCTGCAGGAGACACCAGTTGCACAAGCGAGCCAGGAATATCCTGAATGAGACATCTCCCTGGACCCCTCTGCATGTCCTCCCTCACTCTGAGCCTGTCCCTGTGCCTGCAGACCCTCTAGATACTGTTCTCCTAGTAGCAGTGGCTAATGAGGAACCCATTTTGTTGTTTTTTCTCTTAATCCCATACTATCTGGAAGTCTTGGGGGTTTCCACCTTCAGGGATGTTTAGAATTTGGACACCAGTGATATTGATATTAGAGTAAATTGGTAACAGCTAAAACTTTGAAAGAAAACATCTATTATTTCGAMAAGAGCAGAGAAGCCTTAATGGTGCCTTGCCACCACAATCACTCACTCACCTGAGGCAGGTCCAACAACAAGCTGAAGAACCCTTGTCTYGGGGAGCTTCATTGTATCTAAATTGCCAACAGGTAAACAACTGCCAAGGAATGCTCAGAGAATACAAAGAAGGCCCCTTTAATTCTCTCCATCTGCTCCTTGGTGCAAGGAAGGGAACATGAAGGTGAGGCCCCATGTCCCATGTCCTGCAGTCCCTGCCCCAGGAGCTGGCCGTGTGTGGCTGTGGGCAGCCCACCCCATGCCCAGGGGGGCTCCCAGGTGCTCAGCAACACTTCCTTCTCTCCACGGATCACTGAGCTCACACCCATGCCATGATTTATTCCAGCATGGACATATTTATACCATCTGATAAGCAGTGCCTGCTATAAATATGTCCATGCTCTCCCTTTTGCTATGCACCACTGAGGAAGGGGCATGTTGAGATAAATTGACCCTGAAATACGGTGCGTGCACATAGTTTGARAGGCTGGAAGGAGCAGGTCAGTTTGGTGTCTCAGTTGTGGTTCAGTCAGTTATTTTTAAAGGTGTCTGCTGAACTGGGGCTTCCAGGGAACATTTCCAACTTCACCGATATTTTTAACCCTAACGTGTGTCACTTGRCAAAACTTTATGAACACCAATAAATAAAAAGGACCTGAACTGCATCTCAGCATCAAAGCAGGACTCCTCTTCCCCTGCTGTGGCCAGCGAGGGCAGGGCTGTGCCCTGGAAGGGGAGACATGGGGTCAGCATCCACTGCTGCCCTGGCACCCACGGCTTCCCCCACAGGGAGAGAACATCCCAGGGGCAGCCRAACTCAGGATCCACCAGCACTACTACACACCCTGCTCAAAAACCTCCTCCAGGGAACCCACAGCCTTTCTGAGCAGGACACTCACCGGTTTGTGGTMTGCAAGCACCTTTTCACAATCCCGGCTCATTTCTGCTGACTTCAAATGATAACACAGAACAGAGAAATAATAAACCTAGAAAAAGTCAGTGGGAAGCAGCTCCCACTGGTTCAGACAACAGTCTRGAGCTGTGTCTGCTGTGGGGGAGGAGGAGAGGCACTGGCACCCAGCATGCCTGGGAGTCACAGTGTGACCAGGTGAAGCTGGGTTAGGTACAAGG
This sequence comes from Alauda arvensis, assembly GCA_902810485.1. Taxonomy (NCBI): domain Eukaryota; kingdom Metazoa; phylum Chordata; class Aves; order Passeriformes; family Alaudidae; genus Alauda; species Alauda arvensis. The sequence continues at coordinate 329,219 of CADDXX010000124.1, read as the reverse complement.
CTGCAGGATCAGGTGCCAGCTGATGGTAAAGCTGCACTGTGAAGTGGCCCTTTATCATCATTTCCCTCAGCCTTCAAGTTGCTGCTGCCTGCCTCTTCTCCCAAACAGTGAGTAACAGCTATATTTTTTCATCTTTCAGAGGAAGTTTATAATTAGGCTGGAATTCTTCAGGCAGAGGCAAAGGCCATGCTGGGTTGGGTTAGATTGTTTTGTTAAATTTTGAGAAAAACTGTTCTTCATTAAAGAATGTGTGCTGGTTTCCGGGGGAATGGCTGAGACCTTCCCCTCTCTAGTATTCAGAGTCTTGTGGAGCTCTAAACTTGAGTTTCTTTTCTGTTTAAATATTCAAAGCTTGCCTTTGCTTTTGTTTCCACAAGACTTGAGCTGAGCTGGGGGTGGCACAGGCTGTGGAAGCAGAAGCTGGGCCAGCCCAGTCTGACCTGGCCGTGGCTGTACAATCACTGCCCATGTGTGCAGCAGGGCCTGAGCAGCCCAGGAGGGGCTGCCAAGAACGTCAGGAAGAGGAATTTCATTTTCTGAGGAGTTTTGGATGGTTGGCTGTCTCTGCACGGGGCAGAGCAAGGCTCTAAGTGGGTGAATTGGGTGAGCTGGGCTCTGCTGCCTCCCATGTGAGGAGCCCTTTCTCTGCTGTGCATTGTTTGGCTGGGCCCGAGTTGTGTTTGAGCAGTGACACTCTGGTGTCTGTGGCCAAAAAGTTACCTCGTAGAATGTGTATTTTATTTTGTAAAATATTTCAGCTTCAGCAGTGTTGCCCCTGGGTTTCAGCTTGGTGACAGAGCCGCACCTGGCTCTGCAGKAACAGGGGCTCAGTGAGCTGTGTTTGTAGCTCAGCTGTTGGTGGGGAGAGCCGAGGATGGAGGCTTTCACCCAGCCTGCCACTATTAATGAGCTGTGGTGAGAGCTGGAAGGGGAGAGGTTCAGACACAAAGCCCCGGGAGCTCCGGGCCCTGCAGGGTGGCAGGGTGGGAGGCTCCTCGGCAGGAGCGATCTCTGCTCTGGCTGCTCCCTGCCCGTGCTGGGCTCTGGGAAAGCCAGCAGCCCTGCCCTCCACTGCTGGTGGCTCTTTTCATGGTTTCCATTAGCWGGGCATGGATATTAGGTGGAAAGCTTTCCTGCAAGCTCTGCRTCCTTGTCGGGGCAAGAGCAGGAGAGAGGAGTGGGGATGTTCTTGTTGGAGCCAGCAGAGAAATGTCCTTCCCACAAATGCCCTGGGAGCGAGCTGAGGCCGCGCCTGGCCCGGGGCTGTCCTGAGAATTGTCCCTGCGCTGCTGGGCTGGGGCCAGACCCCTCTGCTGGGAGCCCCAGGGCCATGCCAGCCCTTGGTGTGCCCCGGACAGGGCAGTGGGGAGGGCTCCGGGCCTGAATTCACCAGAAAATCGGAAGGGTTAAAGCAGCCATTGTGCTCTCTGCTGGTAAAACCCAGCCTCACTGGTGCTGCGGGAGTGCAGGTTTGTTTGTGGAGTCACCACAACTTTGGAAAACGTGAAAGCACTTCATGTAACCTAAAAGAATACTAGATACAAGCTTATTTCTGTGTTTACAGAACTATTTTGGAGGAAAAAATGTTATTACTAAAAAAAAAAAAATCAAGATAGAGTATTTTTTCATAGCATAACACCAAAAGGAAAGTAGTGCAGCTTTGGACAAATTAGAAACAGGCTTGAGTATTAGACTTTACATGGATGGTACTCGGGTATTAATCCATTAAAGTAATCAAAAGAGCTTAAATAAGAATCTGAAGGCTGCAATATATATGTCAATGAACAAGCTGTAAAACTTCCTGAAAAGGTGATTTCAAAGCCATATTGTCCAAGCTTGGCAAATTGCATATTTAATTATTTTGTCAGTCCCTCTTTCTACTCTAATCTTTTGGTGAAATACCTTTAGACATATGAAATCAGTTAAGATAATTAGGGTATGATGGAATTAGGTGTTACTTGATTTTTAAGAAAGATACCATCCTCTGCTTTGGTATAAAATGTGTGCAGACCCCAAAAGCTGGACTGTATTGTAATGTTTTCTTTTCTATAAAGATCAAAGGTCTCCAGCCCCTTTCAAGATGTTTGCAGAATTTGTTTCCTAATTATCCCACATTTACTTATTTGTGTGCTGGGACATCAGAGTTAACTCTTTGATTGTAAAGATGAGATGGGACCTTCCTCCAGATGACTGTGGCCAGCAAAGCCTTGCATCTCAAAATTGTTTTTCAGATTACGTGGCTGCTCCAGTTCTGAGGTTCTGGTGTGGTTTAGGATAGATGAGGTGTTGTGTTTGCTTGATTTTAATACCCCAGCCCTCCACAGCAAAGGGTTGGTTTTCTGCAGTAAGAGTTTACACCTTCATTAATATCCTTTACAAGTTTACAAACTCTTGGTAAGCAACAGTAAACCATTTAGGCTTTGATTTGTCTGGGAGTTGGAACTGTTTTCACCAAACCTTTATGGTCTTTCCATGATGTGGTGCCCGAGTTTCTTCAGCAGAATTTTCTATAAAAGTTTTGAAATTAGAATTTCTTGGCTCACTTCATTGGCTTTATTTTTCCCCCATCTAGAGAAATATAAAAGACTGACAGGACACCCTAGAAATGTGAAAACAGGCTGTAAGTTTTGCAGTTTCAGTTGTGAAGTTACAAAAATAAAGTTGATTAGAATAGCATGAAATCTATAAAATAAAAAGTAAAATGTTTATAGGGGAAGTCTAATATGAAACATTTTTAAACAATGTGTTTTATTTACTTTTTATACATTTCATTTCTCATATTCTTTTGAACTKTTTTGAATCTTCTCATATGTTTCCTAATTACATTTGCCTCTCGGACTCCTGTCTGTATTTCCCTCAGCGCAGCGGGGCTGAGTTTGTCTCGGTTTGTGTTTGTTCCTTTCCTTTGTAAAATCCAAAGCACCGAGTTAGGATTTCTGCGGGAGCGTTCGCAGTGGCAGCGCTGGGCTCGGTGTCACGGGGAGATAACGAGCGCTGTGATAGCAGCTGAAGGATGTGCCGGGATCCCGCACCTGTGAACACCGCGGGGCTCTCTGGGGAAGAGGTGCTCGCACGGTGCCTGCTGCGCTTTGTTCCTTGTCTCAAACCCTGCTGCCTGGCTGTGCCTCAGCCCCGGGCACGGCTCCGGCTGGGCAGGGCCCCCTCACAGCCTGAGGGAGAGAGGGCAGCGGGCTCTGCTGCTCATCCCGGGACAGGGGTCCCTGTCCGTGTCAGGGTCCCGTTGTGCCCCGAGCGAGCACCTGCTGATCGTGACTGCAGCCCTGGGGGCTTTATCTCCCCTGTCCCCCCCAGGCTGGGGCCAGCTGGGACCCCCGGCMGTGCCACAGAGCCGCCGGCAGCTCYGGGGCTGTGCATSCTTCCCCTGCCCGGCAGCCCCGGGGCTGTGCATGCTTCCCCTGCCCGGCAGCCCTGCAGTCCCGGGGGGCTGCGCATCTCTCCCCAGCCCTGCTGGGCTCCCCTTTCCAGCTGTGCCTGCCCCGGCCCGGCCGGGATGGGAGCTGGGCTCAGGCTCGGGCTCAGCTGTGCCCCGGCTCAGGCTCAGCTGTGCCGCCTCCCGCGGCTCTGCTCCCGCATCCCTGCCGCAGGGCACCCCGCAAAACCCCAGGGATCCCCCAGCCCGGCGAGATGCCCCGGGATCCCCGCGGGTGCCGGTGCCGTCCAGCAGCCCCTGGGCATGCCCCCAGCCCGGTGAGATGCCCCGGGATCCCCGCGGGTGCCGGTGCCGTCCATCGGGTGCCGGTGCCGTCCAGCAGCCCCGACTGGGGCTGTTCCGGCGGGGTCAGAGCCCGGCCGAGCGCAGCCCCCCGAGCCTCCTCTGTGCGGGTGACTGATGTGACTGATGTCCTTAAATGCTTTCCTGATTTTGCCGGGCYATTTATTTCTTTGCCATCTTAGCTCAGGTGTGAGGTTACTTATTGTGAGTGGTTTTGTTTGGTTTTTTTTTTTTCTTGTTCCCCTGCTTTTAAAATTTTTAGAATTCACCATTTCCGTCTTTGCTCTTAAATTGGTGTTTTGTTCCCTTTTCCTCCCCCTGTTATTTATCCACTATAGGATTCTAAATTTCTCTCTTTCACACACTTTGATAGGAATAGTTTTATTCCTCGGTAATCAGTATATTACTCGCTTCCTTAGCACCCCACAAGAAATCAGCATTCATTTCAGTTTTCTACATTATGTACCCAGCTAAGAAAAGTGTTGGGGGAAAGGTGGGGGTTTTTTTTAACTAAACATGCACTAAAATACGTCTCAGATTCCAAGACCTATTAATAAATATTTCAGGTGATGCTCTGGATTGAATGCATGTCCTTCAGTCTGGGCAAAACATTTAAGTTCTTAGTTTTCCATGAAGTTACACATTTTTTAAAATGCCCATATTTTAAATGAAAAARCATCTTGGGTGTTTTAGTGATAGACTTGTTAAAAATCTAGACGTCTCCTATGTACTTGGGTAAAAATTTAAAACTTGAACTTTAAAGTGTTTCAGGAGCTTTTGAAACAGTTTTTCAACCAAGGGCTCACTGAGGGGATGTGGTGCTGCCCTTGCAGCTGCTCCTGGTGCCTGCAGAGAAGACACTGGAGAGTTTCAGACCAATTTCATACCATCTCATCTTGGAGATTTCTAATCTGAGCTGCTTGAGGTCTCCAGAGCTGTTTGTTTGGCTTCTGGCTGCAATTTTGCCCTGATAACCCTCTAATAGAAAACAACATTTAGAAAGGAAAAAAAAAATAAAAGAGGGGAAAAAAAAGGTGTGGGAGAGGAAGGAAAGACAAAGATTTTACTGAAGAGCTTGTGTAAGTTCTGGATTTTGAAACTAAACTCAGAAATTCCTTGAAGTCACAAACTCTGTTGTATCGCCAYGAACAGCAACACAGAACATGAACTCCCAGCTCCTGAGTGAGCTCAGGGACCTGGCAAAGGCAGCAAGCAGCTGCAGCACACACAGAGCTGCTGCTGGGTGTGCAGGTTTCACTCGTGTTAATTACTGTGATGAGCAGAATGGTCCTCTACAATCAGCCTCCCTTGAAACCATAGATACAGCTCTGTGCAATGGCTTAAAAAATATCACTTTCAAAGCTATCCTCATTGAAAAATCCAATATATGTTATTGCTGGTAAGAGTAAGCAAAACTTTGTTTTTACTTAAYTCTAAGCTGATTAATAACATATAACAATAACACATGAATTCCATGAAAGACCTCGCCCAGATAACTCCCTGCTGAGGAAAAGGAGATGCCACGCTCCCTTCCCTGTGCTCTCACGTGCTCTCCTCTCATTGCGATTTACACTGCAGTTTTAGCCAAAGCAGCAGCACATCTATTTGACTCTCTATCCGAAATGCAGCTCACGTTTCAGGGTTAAGCAGGTGAAACACGACTGGAAAGAGGAGCAGTTACCTGGCAGTGCTCGGCGGTGCCCCGGCGGGAGGCGCGGAGCGGAGCCGGGGAGCCCGGGAAGAGCCCGTGGAGGATTGGGGTGTGCTCAGCCTCTCCTCAGACAGGTGCACAAACACTTCCCCCTTTTAGGTGCTACCTGCTCTTTACTGGACGTTTATTACAAGTCGATGCAATTTCACAAAGCACCTGCATGCAATAAAACCCTATTACATGTGTGAGGCCTTAAGGAAATTAACGGTTCCTCCCTAGGGATGCATATTTTGTTAAGATGTTTATTACAGATGAAGTGGTCCTGGGGTAAAACATTAACAAGTTGTAGAGTGATAAAAGGAATTTTATCATTTCTCAGTGACACAAATAGGAAGAAACCTTTAACTAAATCTATAAAATTCCTGTTTCCTAATGAATTTGCTTTAACTATTTATTAACTGGATGAACTTACACAGGCTGCAATTTGGGTTTTTTCTTCCTCATCCCCTCCCAAAACTCAAGCAGAAGACCTTGTCTATGAACTGATGTGAACTCTGATGCTCTAAAAAGAAATTCCAGATCAGTAACTTTTTTTTTTTTTTAATCAGTTATTTTCCTCTGTGGGTTTAAGGCAGGGCCCTGAAACTCAGATCRTTCTTGTAATACTGATTTTAGAATTAAATGCAACATTTAAATTCTGTGTTATAATAATGTTAACTCATATTACTGAAATTACATGTTGTATTTTAGGGTTCAGTCCAAGGAATTTATTTTTTGTTGCCATTCTTTTTTTTTTTTTTTTTTTTTTTTAAACAAGACGGCACAAGATCTACAAAAGTGACCGAAACGAAGACGTGTGCACCTCCGATTAATGAAGTTTGCTCTTTACCATTATTAGAGATGAAAGCAGGAGCACTGCTTTGGACTGAGAATGCTCCATCTAATTGAATTATATGAATGTAGTTAAATGTCTACTTCAGAAAGGCCATATTCACTTTCAAGATTAGTTACTCCAAGAGTTAATGGCCTATTTAAGCAACATAGTCCAAGAGCCAAACACAGGTGGGCTGTGTTAATAACTTTATTTAAACCGTTTTTTCCCCTTTTGAGAGGCACAAGCCATCCATTAATGCATTCATTAGAGTTTATGGCATAGTTCTGCTTTTCTCCTAATGACACTATCCAGACTCAGGCTTGCTTGGCTAATTTAGCCCAGCTGCCCTTTGCCTCTCAGCAACAGGTCCCTTGTTCTTTGGTCCTACAGGCTGAAGTGTCACGATGATTAGTTTTTGGTCATTGCTGCCCTTTGCGATATTGTTTGGTGTTCTCTCTGCATCAGAATTTAGTTTTTCTCCAGGCTTTTGGTGGAAAGTTTGTGTGCAGCAGCTGTGGAAGGGGCAGGGCAGTGCAGAGGCATTGCAGCCTCGCTGCAGCCCTCGCATTCCAATGTGATTGAACATTGTGGTTTATGGCTTGACTCTGACCAAACAARCTCACAGGTTTTAATATCCAGCTCTGCCAAAGGTATTTGTGGAGGTTCCTCGCAACTGCAGCGTCTGAGCTTGCCTGGACTTTCCAGTTTTAGGTCTGATCCAGAAAATGCCTGTTGCTGATGTCATTCCAGCTGTAAAAGGTGTGACTGTGTACAGAAGTGCCTGTTTCCTCCAGTAGCTGCAGTGGAGGTGACCTGTGTGTGTTTAGGAATGAATTCCCCAGGTACTAATGAACATCACAACAAATCAGAATGACCAATGCATCACTGGGAGAGGAAAAGCCAGGGTGGGTCAGACCCTGCACCGGCAGCTCCTAACACTTGCAGAGGTTTTTTTGGACTATTTAATCAGTTTGGGCAKGCATGCCTGATGTTTCTGGGAGTCKTGTGTTAGCTGTTGGCTTCCAGTCTGAAATATCACCTCTGATAAACTTGTGCAAGCAGCGGGGGTGGCCTTGGCCATCCTGAGATACTGCAGCAGCCAGTCCTGAGCAGCCCCCSGTGATCCTGGCCGGGTCTCAGGGTGACAGTGCCACTGAGCTCCAGCGACCACAGGGATGGGCGTTCCTAGGTGCTTCCTARCAGCTGGATTTGTAGGAAATAGCGGTTTAGAACACTTCTGTGCCTGCACCTAGCGGCAGCAGCATCGCTCCAGTCGGGTGGCAGTGATAACTGCAGGTATAGCACYGTCACTTCTGCACGGGCTGTGGGGACTCACTGCAGCCTCTACCGTGCAAACTGCTGYGCCGAGGTGTTTCCTTTTACTGATCTTTAAAGCGGCACGTGCGCCTCTAATCATCATCATCATCATCATCGTCATCACCATCTCTGCTGCCCGCTGATCGCTCTCTTCATCACCCGCTTGCGAGCGGTGCCGTGCGGCGTGTTCTGCCTGTTCAGGGCTGCCGTGCGCCGGCCCTTCCCCTCCGGGGGCCGTGTCCGTGTGTCCCCCTCCGGCTCCGTGTGCCCCTCCCCGTGTCCGTGTGTCCCCGCCGTGTCCCCGCCGTGTCCCCATGACCCATCTGTCCCCCTGCCGTGTCCCCGCCGTGTCCCCATGTCCCGTCTGTCCCCCTGCCGTGTCCCCGCCGTGTCCCGGAGCGGCACCGCTGCCGCCGCCCTGCGTGTCCCCGCACGGCCGCCAGAGGGCGGTGTCACCGGCCCGGTACCGGGTCCGGGCTGGGCTGGGCTGGGCTGGGTCCGTGCGTGCGACACCGGGACAGATCCGTGTGTGTGACACGGGGATAGATATCTGTGTGTGTGTGCGACACCGGGATAGATGTGTGTGTGTGTGTGTGTGACACCGGGATAGATATCTGTGTGTGACACCGGGATAGATATCTGTGTGTGACACCGGGACAGATCCGTGTGTGCGTGTGTGTGACACCGGGATAGATCCGTGTGTGTGACACGGGACAGATACCTGTTTGGTGACACACCTGCCTGGTAATAGGTCCGTGCTGGCTGGGATAGATACCTGTGAGTGGCGCTGGGATAGATACCTGTGAGTGGCACTGGGATAGATACCTGTGAGTGGCAACGGCAGGCACACCTGCCCAGTACCGGCTCTGCTCACTGCTGCTCCCATCAGCTCCTGAAGGAAATAACTGGAAAAAGGTTCTTGCAGCTGCAGGAACACATCTGGGTTTGTTGGTATGTCTGAGGGCTGCTGGGCAATGTAGTGAAAGAGTGGTCCTCCYTCCAAAAAGCATTTGGGTGCAGTTGCAGCTCTGCTTGGCTCTGCAAGGACAACTGCGACCAGAGACAATTTTTCATCGTGGACAAGAGAATTATGAGGTACAAACGAGTGTGCACACGAAAGTTCATAAATTACAGGGGATTAGCATCAGTGATGGGTAGATCTGCTGTGTGCAGCCTTCGCCTGGCAGAACAGGCAGGATCCTGCACAGTGTTTGTCACAGATCAGAAACAACAGCCCTTTGACAGATGCCACGTAGATCTTCATCTCCAAATTCACCCATCTGAGAAACATCTGTGTGCTTAGGCTGGCAAATCTCAAGGAATGCTCTGCCAAGCAGCCTCCTTCCGCTTCCATAGCCCCGTAATCCTCCTTCCTCCTCTGCAAGGAGCAGGAGCGTGTGCAGCTCCTCAGGAAAACTGCCTGGGTCCGGGAGGAGTCTGCCAGGAAAAGATTCATGGCATGATCAAAAAGCACCCAGGCCTTTTACAGGCAAGGCTCAAGAGGTGCTTTAAGCAGTTATAAATAACAGTGAGGAGTGAGGGAGCAGATTAAAGGGCCCGGTGCTGAGGTCTGTCGCGGGCTGGGGCAGGGACAGAGAGCACAGGATGGTCCCAGTACCAGGGACAACATGGGCTCTGTGRTCATTGCTGTTGTCAGGCCACAGCCCAGGGCTTTGGGGCTTGGCTCAGGTATCTCATGTTCCAACAGTGTGGCTTTTCCCTGGAAATTCATCACAAAATGAGCACATCCCTCAGAGTGGGCTCTGCCCCAAGCCTGCCCATGCCCTCTGTCCCCATGCTGGCATGGCCCTGGAGCTGCAGGGATGGTGCCTGAGGAGGAGAAGCAGAATGAGCACGGGCACAGGTTCTGGAGCAGGTCTGGCAYAGCTTTTCTCCCCCATCACAGCCTGGGGGTGAGTCCCCCCCAACACCAGCTCCCTTCTGTGCCTCCACCCTTTGGAGTCACCACCTCCTGTACTTGTTACAAAACAAGGCCCATTTCCCCAGGGAATTTTGAATTTGAAGTRATTCTGGGAAGTCTGTGGATTTTGCATAGTCTGCAGCAGTCACCAGGGATTTTTTTTATAGTTTTGTTTTTTGTTTTATTTTGAGAGAAACTTTTRGAGAAGTATTACTTGCCTGGGGGCTGCCCCAATTTTTTCCATTTGTGCAGGCAAAAGAATATTGGTGGGGAGGGGCACAGACACACACAGTACCCTCAGGGCTAAAGATGTTTCATAGGAAATTGTTGCTTTCAGACAGATGAAAGCAGAWCCCTTTAGTTTTTTGTTAGTGCACGCAAGGAACAAAGTGCAGTTCAGGTGTGCTGATGTTATCCCTTGGGTCCAGGCTAGTCTGGAAATGAAATGCTRAAGAGTAGCAGAAGCATTTGTTTGTAAAGGAGTGTCCCCTGCAAATGGGTGCCAGCAGCTGGAGGTGCCAGCAGGGCTTTAGCTGACTCTCCACTGTACCCTTAAATAATGGAAGTGTTTCCAATACTCATCAATGCCTCCATTTGCCATAAAAAAGGCAGARTGTAGAACTGTTATACCTTGGGCTTCACAGGGGATTCCCTCTGGATTTAACTGGGATTCCTGTAAAGCTGTGCARAACATTGCCAGTGAAACTGGAAACCAGGTGAGCTCTGGGTGAACCTGTGTGAGGTTTGGGATGAGAACCAGGCAAAATTCACTGATTTCACCTGAGCCTTCTTTGTAATTTTGAATTTTCTTTACTTGAAACACAAAACCAAATCTGAGGATCCTCAGTTTCTCTGTCTGAGGCTTTCTTGAACAAGGCAGGCTGAGAACCAGATCTGAGGATTAGGCTGTTTCTCCCTGGAGGGTCTGTGGTGATCTCTCAAGCTGCCCCAAGTTGGCACCCAGTCACAGCAGGCAAGTGACATTTCCTCACTGTCCTGTGCCAGCTCAGCACAGGCCTGAGCTCTGGCTGCAAACAAGAAAAAATCATCAAGAGAACAGGAAATCAGGGGAATAACAGCTACTATTTAATGTCTTTCCTCCTGTTTAAGGCTACTTTACTGGAGTGGGGAAGGAGAACTCTTTTTTTTTCATGCTTGTGTTCAGTCAGAGAAATATCTGATATTCCTATTTTCCTCAGAGAAGGAAGCTGTGGTTTAGTAGTACAAACACTGTAAGCATGCTAAAGAAATGCCAGAAACATTCAAAACACRTGTATGATCCTGTGTCAGTTCAGTCCCAGCTGAAGCACRTCAGGAAGCTGCTCAGGGCTCTGGCTGTGCCCTCGTGGATCCCCCCTGGCTTCACTCCTGTGTGCTCAGGGGGGAACTTGGAGGTCCTGGTGCCCTCACTCCATGCCAGGGAATGTCTCACCCCTCAGGTGTYCCCACACAGCCCAGGGCTGGGTGCTGGTGCCGGTCTGGGGCATGAGGAGGTCCCCAGATGGCACTCAGGGGGTTAACAGAGCAGGTGGAGGTCTGGGGTTGTGTCTGTGCCTTCCATCTTAAAAAACTCTGAGGTAAAATCCAGATTCCAGGCCAAACTCTGCCAGTCTCAGCTRTTTAAAGGTATACAAAGGTATCCCACAGATTCTGCCATCATTCCTTGGTGGGAAGGAGGGCACACAGGATGTGCTGTGCCAGAGCACAACAGGCACACMTGCACTTTCTGCAGTCCAGAGCATCACCTGCTCCTGCAGCAGCCCATTCTTGGGATTCCCCTGTGCATTGGTACAAGCTGTTCAATCTTTTTCTGTCTGGGAGCCAAAGCATCAGGAAAGCATCTGGGCAGAGCAGCTCATCCCCTGGCATGCAAACTATGCACGTGGGGAAAGATGCCGAGGGAAAGGAAAAAAGCTTGGAATTTCCACTGGCTGCAAGTCATGTTGCCCAAAGCAGTCTCAGAGGATGAGTGGTCTAATGAAGCACAGAGCAGGAAACCTTTTCCRGGGCTGCCACAGTCACCCCATCCTCTTGCCCAGATCTTGGCTGCACAGCATCACCTGAGCTGCATCAGCAGGGTGTCCAAGGCACAGAAACTTGGGGGGTTTGCTCCTTCTGCTTCCTGTTGTTCCCCTCTCTGTGACCTTGTGCATTTTCACTCCCTGGTCTGTGTTTGCATCCTCACAGATCTCAGGTGGCCAAAGGGCCCCATTCAGTTGTGCTGGAGCAGCTTTAATCAAACCAGTCACAAATGCTCCGCTCTATGTGCTGTGGTAAACAAAACTTCAGGCAAAGAGAGAAAAACTTCTTTTCAAGCCTCAGGAGGGAGTCACCTCTGAGGCCTGGGAGCATCCTGCAGGTCTGTGTGTGGCAGGAGGCTGCTCCTTCTCCCACCCCTCCACAGGACTCCCGTGGCCCTGTGCTGTCCTGGGAAGGAGGAGCAGCCAAGCCTYTGCTGTTCTGGCTGCCAGTCGTGCCCTCAGCCTGTTCCTGTCACTGCCCACTGCAGTGAGTGGCCTTTTCCTGCAGCTTCATTGCCTCCCTGCTTCCTCCTGTGCCCTGAGCTTCAGGAACAGAGGAAGAATCTGATCTTGGCCAGGAATTAATAGATAGCAAAGCTTCTCTGCTCTAGCTGCTGACATGTTTCCAACCTGGAATAATTAAGAAGTATCAAGCATCTTGGAAAGCAGTTGACTCCCATTAGGTTTCCTGCCTGATCTCCAAGTCAGAGGAATCAGATAAGATGTGGTGATGTTGGGGAATGTTTATACAAACCAGACTCACCCTTCTCACATGCTGCATACATGAATCCATTACAGCACTCATCTTTCAGCAGACATCTCAATAAATAGCCTCTAATGTATAAAATAATTAAATCCTCCTCATCTCCCTGTTAAATCCTTCTTGTGTTTTCTCTCCATTGTGCYGTTCCTTGCCTTCTGAGCTGCCTTGCTGACACAGGCAGGACTTCTGAGAGATCCCAGCCCACGTGTGTGGTGTGAGCAGCTCCTCTGTGCCCTGTCCTTGCCCTCTCAGCCCTGGCACAGGTGGTGGCTCTCTGGGCTGGGGCAGCACAGGCTGTGTCCCCAGGAGTGCTGGTGGCTCTCTGGGCTGGGGCAGCACAGGCTGTGTCCCCAGGAGTGCTGGAGGAGCCCTGGGTGCTGTGTCCATGGAGCTGTGGGTGGCAGCAGGCTGCTGAGCTGTGCTGAGGCCCTTGTGTCCTAGGGTGACTGTATGATGCTTCTGCCAGGGGCTGGCAGAGCTGGGGGCAGCACACAGCAGGTGCTCAGCTGCAGGAAGAACCTCGGACCTGGCTCTCCCAGGGGAGGGGCCCATGGCACAGCCTCGGGACGAGGTGGGTGCTCCAGCAATGCAGAGGTGGGCAGCAGCTCCTGGCCACAGCCCCCTGAGCTCCAGGCACTCTGCCCTTCCCTCTTTTAGCCCCTGCAGCCCAAGGCACAGCAGTGCAGGGGCAGGCTCCGTTGTGTACCTGCAGGCAGCCCCTCGTGGTTCTCACACCTTTCAGGCTGTGACAAGAAACACAAGTGCTCTGAGGTTTCTCTGTGTCTCACACGCAGGACATTTGCACGATATAATTAATTGCACCCACAGTGCAAATAGCCAAGAGGAAATAAATAGTTTTAAAGGTGCATAATGTCTGGGAAGCACGCGCTGATCTCTGGGGAGCAGCTTGATTTCCTGAATGCATTTTGAAACTACCACTTCTGACAGGTCTCAGTGTTTCTACAAGCCATTTTCCCATCAGTTACAGAACCCACTTCAAGCCCGAAATAAGGTTACCAATGTTTTCTAGTATTTTTTTATTAACCACCTCCACCATCTTGTAATTTAAAGCACCTGTCCATTTAAATTTTCCTCCTGACCTACTAAATAACCCTGCATGATACATACAATGAAACTAATGGCTTTTGGATGATGTTGTTGAAAACTAGCTTATGAAAAGTGAGTTGAAGGAACCACACTGCAGGAAATCCTTTTCATACCCCCTGGAAAACCGAGCTGGAACACCTTTCTGGTTCAGCGTGAGGGGCTGAATTCTTAAACAGTTATCACTCACTTTGCACTTGAAAAATGAGGACTGTCCTGTGATTTCTTGTGTTGTTGGTGTCGCTGTGCAGCCCTTCCCATGGTATTTGTGAGGAATGCCAGAGGCATGGCACACTCAGGAGCRCTTTGCCCACTGAGGACAGCCATGCAGAGACTGTCTGCTGCCCTCTGCTTCACCTACGCTTGTTCTTACAAAAACAGAAAGCTTTGCCTTTTGTCGAGGGGTAGTGAGTGGATTTTCTCCCAGCCAGGGAAAGAGCAGCCCTGTGCCCTCCCTGCAGTTCCACTTCAGTGTTTGTGCATCCCGAGGCAGGAGCCCGGGGAGCCCCTGGGGGGATGAGGGCAGCGCAGCAGGGCGGTGACCACTGCTCGTGGTGCTCCAGGTGCTTGCACAGGAGTTCCTGGGGTGTCCCGGAGCTGGGGATGGCAGGGACAGCGCAGGTGTGAGGGGGGCACAGCTGCCAGGAGGCCACAGGAACAGGGACTCTGTTTTTCCACCGAGAGCCACCTCTGCTGAGGGGCAGCCAGGCGTCGTTATCCACATCCTGCACGGGCTCGCCTCAGGCCCCCGAGCTTTGCCATGGCAAGCGAGGGAAGGATGGTTCAAGAGTTAGGTAATGATGTGCTCTGAGAATTGGAGACTGCAGAGATAAAAGGCAACTGGTAGCAAAGCATAAAGACTGACACCACTTAAAAGGGCAGGAGAAGTAAAATGGCTAGACACATCATAGCCCTAATGGGAAACACATGAGAGATGTTGATCAGAGAATGCTGGCAAACAGATGAGGTCTCTGAAAAAAAAAAAAAAAAGAGAAAAAAAAAGAGGAAACAGAAAACAAGATGGAAAGATAAAATTTCAAAGCAAGCCCTAAATGGATAGCAGTTCCTACTAATAGGAAGACCTGTAGTGATTTTGCCAAGTAGTACACAGAGAAGCTGATGATCATTAATATCTTGATAAATTTATTATCAGACAATTCAGTCCTGTCAATGTCAATTCCCTCCAAGAGATTAGAGGTGGTTAATGTGGGTAAAAGCAAGTGAATTCCTAAAACCACTGATCCTCCTTGTCTGCATCTCCCTACCCATGAAGTTCAGAGTTATAAACTAATGCAGCACAGAATCTGAAAATATGAAAGCAGGAACTTAAGGCATGAAAACACTCAGGAGTTACCAGTGAGAGAGGCACAAGGGCAGCCACCACCAGCTTCAGTTCTGTCACCTTCCTCATTCTTGTGCCAGCATCTCCTGTGTCCCCTCCTGGGCTGGCACAGGATTGGGACGTTGCCCACTGGATGGGGAGTCAGAGCCAGTCCCTGCTCCATGGCACAGCTTCCCACCCACAACAGTTTCTGGCAAAAGCCCTTTGTRGCACCTGCCCTGTGCACCTGGAGCTGGGGGGACACCTCTGTGTCCCCAGTGCTGCTGTGGGGAGATGTCAGCAGGCTCAGGGGAGGCTCTGGTTGTGTGCATGTCCTGTGTGATGCTGCCAGCTGTCCTGCCATGCAAGAGCTGCATCTGCACAGCCCCCCTGAGCAGGGACAGCAGCCACTGAACCTCACRGAGGGAGAGAGAGAAAACTGAATTTCAGCACTCCTGTCTGCTCCTGCCACCACCTGGAGAGCTGCTCCTGCATTTTGCCCATTGCTTTCTGAAGGATGTGTGGRCTCTGAGCCTGTGCTGAAGTCATTCACAGGGCAGGGAGTCCCTGACTTGTAACTCACAGCCAGTAAGACACAATGAAAGCCCAGAAGTTCAGTGAGAGCCAAAGGCTTGGCTGTCCCACAGGCAGCACAGCTGTGACACCGTGCTCTGCACTCCAGATACAGCCAAGGCAGAGCTCTGGGAGGATTCCCACATTGCCTTTATGATGTTTGATATACCTTAATTTTTTTAAAAAAAGTTAATTACTCATGCCTTACACATCTTTGCAGCCAGGCTGTGACACATTTTAAAACTAAAAATACTCTTCTTACACTTTCAATCAGGCTTCATTATGAATGGCAGATGCTTGGAACTAAAGTGAAAATCATCATCAGTTGTATTTATTGGCTAAATTCCTGCAACACTCAAAGCTTGAGAAAARTCAAACATGTTTGACAGCTGGCAGAATGAAAGGAAAGGATAAATCTTACCCTGACAGCATGCACCATATTTATCATAAGCTGTTAAACTCAGAAGCTTCAGCCTTGCATCAGAATCCCATCCCTGCTCTGACAGGGCCCCTGAGCTCCTGAGCAGCTGCTGGGGGAGTGGAGTCCCTGCAGCTGCTGGGAGCTGCTGTGCTGTGCCACTGCAGCCCTGCCCGGCTCTCTGCTGGGCTCTGGGGGCACGGYTGGGCTGGGCAGGGCTCTGTGTGARCMCTCGRGCAGTGCTCGGGGTGWCCCTKCCCTTCCYGAGCACAGCCTGGGGGTGCTGGGGATGTGACTGGGCTGGGCAGGGCTCYGTGTGARCMCTCGGGCAGTGCTCGGGGTGWCCCTWCCCTTCCYGAGCACAGCCTGGGGGTGCTGGGGACGGGGAGAGCTCCTGGCTGCTCCTCAGCCTCCCGCGTTGTCCGTGGGCAATGTGTGACAGGCAGGATGGCTCCGGGGGCTCCAASAACGGGGGCTGCTGCCAGGTCCAGCCCCCCGTGTGCGGGACAGGAGCAGTGCGGGGCGTGGTGGAGCTGTGACAGGGCTGGGGACAGCCACCACCGTGTCCAGGGCAGCTGCATCTGCAGCTGCAGTGCTGCTGCTGCACAGGGACAGTGCCCAGGGAGCTGCAGCGCTGCCCCTGCACAGGCAGCCACCCTGCAGCCCTTGGGTAGGCAGGGGAGGGTTGGTATCTCTTCCATCGGGGCAGCAAGATGATTTCCCAGTAATTTAAGTACAGAAAGATAAAGTTTCAGCTAACTTGTTAACCTGATTGGWGAGCACTAAC
The DNA here is from genome assembly GCA_902810485.1 of Alauda arvensis. Taxonomy (NCBI): domain Eukaryota; kingdom Metazoa; phylum Chordata; class Aves; order Passeriformes; family Alaudidae; genus Alauda; species Alauda arvensis. The sequence goes on along the minus strand of CADDXX010000124.1, from coordinate 312,736 downwards.
TCCAGGGTCACATTTCACCTCCCAATAATTGGGGGATTGTGATTTGCATTCCTTCCCTCTTCACCTGTGGGTCAGAGGTCCGTGGCATGTCCTACAGCATTTGAACAGCTGGTTTGAGGTAGTGCTGGTGCCTCAGAGCTGCCTGGGCAGGTTACATCACTGTGGGCCACCTCTGCATCCCACCTCCAAGCACGGGGTGGCTCAGGGTTGATTCCTCATCACCAACAGTTGTGTGACTCCAGAACRCATTTGCAAACTTTTTGTTGATATGTGTTTGTTTTATGGGCTAATATTGCTTGAAGGCTTCTGTCTGTAAAATGTATTTCTAAAGAGAACACTGAAAAAAAATCTGTCTAAAATAGAAATGCATTTGTTACAGAAAAATCCCATTTTACAACCAGAAGTTTACAGATTATTATTTAGGCCTGTTTTYGCTTGATTTTACATGATGCAGATTTATTAGGTTACAATTAAATATTGGGGCAAAATAATTCTGCAAATGAGTGATTTACTGTGCTTATAACCTCATTATCTGTGTCTATAGCAATTAGCATGTTACAGCTTAAGTATTATATTTACTTTCTACTGAATGTAATCAATCCCAAATTCTATCATCTTTCATTAAATATACATAAAAAATACTGCAAAGGGCAGTAGAAGTGGCAAACTTTGTCTAACCCAAAAATGAACTACAACTTTACTAAGWATCAACCCATTTTCCAAGTAGAAAACATTTTCTTTCCCCAAGCATCAGCACTGATGAGTTTCCAGGGGGTTTAGAAGACACAATCCACTACAAAAGTCAGGAAGCCCTACATGAGTTAGACTGRCCCTCATTAAACAGGAATATGGGTAAGGGAGGCTTCTTCCTGATCCTGGGGCTCCTGATCAGGGGCAGTCATTTCATGCCTGACTCTTCTCTGTCAGAAAGCTGCTGCTGCTGCTCCCCTGCAAGGCGTGGGGCTGAGGAAGGCAGAGAGGCTCCTGCTGGGCAGGGAGCACAACTGGTGCTGGGCTGGTGCTGCTGGGGCTGGGCTGGTGCTGCTGGGGCTGGGCTGGTGCCGCTGGCAGGGAGCACAACTGCTGCTGCTGGGCCTGGGGTCCCCTCCCCACCGTGGGGCTCACAGTGGCCTGTGCTGCCACTGGGCCTCTGCCAGCTGAGCTCAGTCCCCGTGGGCAGGCACTGTGGGACCTGCTGGGGTCACTCACCTGCTCTCTGGGGTGGGCTGGTGGCGTGTCCCCTGCCCATGGAGCAGTGCCAGGCACAGCAGGGCTGGGGAGCTGGGTCTCCCTGCCACTCTCCTGTTTGCAGGGCAGTGCTTTATGCAGAGCCATGGCATAGACAATATGTAAACTGTTGGGAAAGAAGAAAATGATTTGGGGTTGAGAGCCTTGTCTGAACTTTGTCCTTTTCTCAAGCAAAAGAAAATATTATTTCACCTTTTAAAGAGCCACACATAATAAGAGGCAAAATGTCAAGACCAATGTTGATATAAACCCCCAAGGAAAACAAACTCTATGTGACTCCTCCAAAAGGTCTCACTTCCTCACCCCTCTCCCCTAGTTTAAACAGATTTAGTAACTGAGGAGGAAGGGGGGAGGGAAGGCTCTCCTCTGGTCACTGCTGCAGGTCCTGTGCATGGACCCACGTCCCTGGTGCAGGGCCCAGCCCCACAYAGCCCCTGGCACTCCAGGGTGGGAAGGCTGTGACTGTCCCAGGGGAGCCTGGCTGCAGGGGCAGAGCAGGACAGAGCCACAGACCCACGTTATCCATGGGCAGTGCAGGYTCTGTGCCTCTGGGCAGGACCAGGGCTCCCTGGTGGCACTGCTGGCCCTCTGTCATGGGAGATGTCACAGCACAGGTGGGCACAGGGACAGCCCCAGGCTGCTGTTACCTGTTTGCATCTGCTGGCTTCTCCAAGGAGCTGCACGAGGTTAAAGCTGCAGCTTTAGCACTGAGGAGTGAGAAATGGCCTCTGTGCAGGGCCACCCTCTTGAATTACCCTCAGCAGCAGGTCCCAGGCCCCCAGAGGTGGAAGTGCTGCAGGTTTGCAGAGCACATTGCCCACTGCCCCTGCCGTGTGTCTGCACTGCTGCTGCTGCTGCTCTCAGCTTCCCCCTTGGGCTCTGCACTGCCCAGCACCCTGACCCTGCAAGGCTCTTGTTGTCAGTGGCACGGATCTGCGTGCTGGGGACAGGTTAGAGCTCTTCCTTAGCCACCCAGCAGTTAGCCTGGAATCTGGAATTCCCAATGACAGTGCTGTCACTGGGGAGCACAGACACAGCCATTCCCACCCACAGCCACAATTACTGTCACGTGCTGCAACACAAAGTACAGAAATTAATAATTAATRGCCTTGAAGAGGCTTCAGAAGAGCTGTGTTATTGCGTGCATCAGAGCCAGGATAAATCACAAGCAATTCAGAAGTGAATTCCCAGGTTCACTCATAACCAGCATGGTATTTGGAGTCGCTCTGGGAGCAATAAATGACAGAGAGTCCACATTATAAAAATAAACATGAACTTAAGTGGCAAGGATTCATTTAAACCAAAAGGGAAAAGACTTCTCTACTTGCACTATCAGTTTAACATAAGTAGAGCAAGTTTTACCTTGSAATATCTGCCCCATGCTTGGGAGGAGGGGAGCAGAGTGGAGGGAACTGACTGACACTGGCTGCTTCACCTCCAAGGTTTTTAACTAAATTCTCCAAATGATGAGCCTCAAAATGCTGTTCCAAATTGAAAGTAAAAGGCAAAATGCAGCTGTGTTTGTCTCAAAGCACTTTTACTCAGTCTTTTCTTAAATGTGGCTGTGACCCCCCTATACCCAGTACTGGGGTTTTATCACAGGCAGGATGGCATTCAGGACAGCCTTTGGAACTGCCACCCAGGGCCCTCAGTGACATTCCCTGCACTGACATTCCAGTCCTGGCACTCACTGCCAGAGCTGCCTGTGCCCCTCCTGCTGCTCTGAAGGCAGGAGGAACTCAAACTTGATTTATTAATTGTTTCAAGCCACCTGAGTGGATTTTAAGAACCTGGTTTGAAGCTTTTTGCTGAATAAAGATTTCAGCATTTTGCCTRAAAATGCTTGTTGAAGTTTATATGATGACAGGCTTTTCCAGTCTGACATTCCTTCTTTTTATCCTTTGGTAAAAACAATCTTACARTGTCCTCCAGCACAGACCAAAAAATGCCAATCAAACAACCCCAGTCATTTGTTCAGTCGGGCCAGATGTGAGATGCCCTCAGCCCGTGGCTGGAGGTGCAGGGAGGGGCTCAGTGCTCACCTTGGCACCACMGAGAACGCTCTGGGAAGGAGCAGGAGCACGAAGAGAGCCCGCACTGCTGGAGGCACTCCTGTACCAGTGCTCGGGGAAATCACCCAGAGGCTGGAGCCAAAAGCCTTCCCCTGGCAAAGCAGCTCCCCGTGGGCACCCTGCCCCTTCCTTGCTGCTCCCTCTGTGCCCACAAACACCACCCACCCTGATCCTCCCTGCACCTCCCTCCCGCTGGCGGCTCCTCCTCRCAGCCTTCGCTTCAATTAGCTCCCTAAATAAATACTATTTTGATGTGTGGTCTCATAGTGGGTTATTAAACTGGCTCCAAAATGCTTTTCAGCGAGAAGCGGCTCACTTTCCGCTGGATTRTCCCACTTCACACTTCTGATGTAAAAACCCCGCAGGGTAAACACATATAAGCACTTGTCTTTTCCTTCACAGCTGATTTTTTCCCCTAATCTCTTGAAGAATTAACCTTGAAGCGATTCTCGGCGAGGCAGAGCCGTGCCGGGCTCAGCCCGTGCAATCTGCGGCGGCAGCAGTAGATGGAGCCAGGCGAGAAAGGAAAGCTGCGAGGAGCGCAGTCCTTCTCCCACGGTGCAGGTTTAGCGCTTGACTTAACTCGATTAAGAGAAAAAATTTCATTTAGTTCCTGATGCTTTGAAGGTAGTTCAGGGAATAATCATGTGTAGCTCTGCCAGCGCAATACCCAGTGGAAAACCGCGATTTTTGGAAAAGTAACGAGTTGGAGACAGTTTATCTTGAGGGGTGAAGTGGAAGGGAGAGAGGATATTTGTATTATTTGTTTGGGAAGTTGAGAGATGAGGAGAGTAATCTGGGAGGGTGGCAGTGGGGTTTTGAGCACTGAAATGTTCCTTCCTATTCTACAAGTCCTGGGCAGTTCCTCAGCTGGGCAGGAGTTCTCCTCATGCCCAGGGATGCTCTGGAATGTTGTTATGGGCAGCAGGTTCAGAGAGGCCGCAGCACTGGTGCCATCACACACTGCCCCACAGACACTGCCCTCTGGTCAGCAGCAGCAGGAGGCACACGGGAGGGGACGTTTGTGCTCACAGCGGGCTGGCACAGCACACGGGAGGTGACACTCCTGCTCACGGTGGGCTGGCACAAGCTGAGGCCCTCTGTTCCGAACACAGTGTGGCTGGTGAAGGTGAGGCTGCCTTCTCCAGCCATGGCCACACACTCCCCGAGCTGTGGAGGTGGTAAATGYTCARTGGAGTTGGAACAATGACATCTTGYCCAAGGCACGTTCTAGAATAAGTGCTGGCTTGGTGTAGGATGGTTTATATCTGTGTTTTGGGGAAAACCTCGAGTCAGGTGCTCACCAGGGCCCCTGGTTTTGGTGCAGGATGGTCACCAACTGACCTGATGGCTCCTCAGAATTATCTACTGAGGGGGCAGAGCTGCCCCCAGCCAGGGCTGCCCCACCCTGCACTGGCTGCTCTGTCCCAGCCAGCTCTGGGGCTCAGGTGTTGGGGCAGGTGAACGTCCAGGTGAGAGCTCAGCAAACGCGAGGAGAGCGTTTTCCCAGTGTCCAGTGCCCCTGTGCCAGGTGGAACTTGGCCCTGGGAGCAGGGGCTGGCTGCCCAGACAGAGCAGGGACAGCTGGCACCTGCGTGCCTCCAGCAGCTCCAGCAGCTTTTGTAAGAGGCAGTTCCTGGGGCTGAAACAGGAAAAGATGAGTGAGACCATATTGAACCCTCCCTGCAACTCTCATAAACCATTCCCTTGTTTAATATTTTAATTGGGTTTAACTCATGCTGAGTGTTGCTGTATATAGACGCTGTTTATTTGGAAGTTGCTGCATTCTAGTGGTCAGTGAATACATCTCTGTGTGCTCCAAGTTCTGTTAAACATCACATGGAGGAAGGTGATGGAGAAAGACAAGATGTAATCTAGTCCAGTTCCTTCTGTTTCTGCATTTGTTTTATTTTCAGCATCTGAGGTTTAAATTCTTACCAGGAATACTTTGTGTGGGAAGAACTGAGAAAGACAAATTCCTTCATGTTATTCCCTGCTTCCTCTGCTCTTGCCTGCCTTTCTCCCTTGCTGGGGCTGTGCTGGGAGTGGCAAGGCCAGYACTGCTCCACAGGCAGCTCTGGATTCTCACCAAACACTCTCAGTGCGTGTCMAACAGATCCAAAGGAGAGGAATCAGGTGTTTTCAGGAGGTTCAGAGAGCTGTCAGTCTGCACAGTTCAGTAAATACTTGAAGCAGTAACTGTGGGGGATGTGGGGCCCCTCGGTTGCAGGAGAYCTTGGGTGGCAGCAGGAGGGCTCAGGCGCCTCCTCCCTCACCTGGGCAGGTGTCTGGGGGGGCTGCCCAGGCTCCTCCTGCCCGTGGCACTTCCCATGTGCTGAGACAGAAACAAAAGGGAAAGATCTTTTCATGCAACCAGGGGGAAAATATGAAAATATTCTATTCTTTAAAAGGTATTCAGAAGGTGAATGAAAACATGGAAGTGTAGTTTTAAAAAAGATTTAAAACTCCAGCCTTTTCTACAAACRCACTGTGCCCATGGCGCTCCAATGTCAATCAGTCAATGCAACTGGCAAACAAAACAATGCTTTAGAGTTGTAATTACCTAAATGTTCTACACTTAGCACATAAATGTTAAATCCTCATAAATAATGTTGTCAGGTCTATTTGATTTCAGCTGTATTGTATTGTTGTKAAATGAAACAAACACTATATTTAAATTTATTCCCCTTGCAGTCCCATTGTTCAGCTTTATTTTGATTTCTTTTCAAAGACAAAGAGAAAAGCACATCCATCCTAGGAAGAAGGCTACAGCCAAAACAAATGCACATCAAGTATGTTTATTTAAGCAGATGTGCTCATAAAATGTTAACAAGACATGAGATAATTACAGGAAAAGGCTAAAGTCCAACTCAGTATGGAGTCCAAAGGTCTGAGTTTTATTTAAGACTGAGATCAAATAAAATATGCACTGACAGTGTAACACCAAGTCTTCTATCAGTAGTGATGCAGCCATTGTTTTCAAGGCCAATAAACTTTAATGTAGCAGTGGAGTTGTATCCAAATCACATAAAATGCCTGGCCGTAGAACGTGTAGAACAGCCTAAAATGGGGGTTATGTGCAAAATACTGCCCTCGTGCAGATTTACTTATTGCCACTTCCATTTTCACATGGGAGCTGTTTCTTACCTCGAGATGGTGCTCCAGGTGTTGGTGTTTCTGCTGCAAACACACCTTGGTTCTCTGCATTTGCCTAAATCAGCAGTCGGGTGATGCAGACCCCGAGGTCTCAGCCAGGACCCCTCACCAGGCAGCKGCCGGGACCTGCCACGCTCTTGGTGACAGGGACACAGCCGCGGCAGAGGCAGGGGCGGGCTGATGCCCTGGGGAGGGGATGGCAGCAGGGCTGGGGCTGCCTGTGCCGCCTCTCCATCGCCGCTCCTTCGCACTCCTGTGCCGGCTCCTTCTGCTCCGCTCTTGGGCAGGAGGTGCCCTAACGCTTGCTGCGAGCTCCAGGGCCGAAGAGGCTCTTTGAAGGCCCTCAGGCTCTGAATTAATGGCTCATCCTCTCTTTGTTTCTRCCCTTTACTTATGGAAAGAGTTGAATGCTCTCCGTCTCCTCTGAGAGAGCTCAGCTCTCCCCGCTCCTGGGCTCTGGGGGCTGTCAGAGCCCGGCAGAGCAGGGGATGCTCTCCCCTCAGCCCAGAGAGCTCAGCTCTCCCCGCTCCTGGGCTCTGGGGGCTGTCAGAGCCCGGCAGAGCAGGGGATGCTCTCCCCTCAGCCCAGAGAGCTCAGCTCTCCCCGCTCCTGGGCTCTGGGGGCTGTCAGAGCCCGGCAGAGCAGGGGATGCTCTCCCTCTCCCCTCAGCTGTCCCCGCAGCCCGTGGGTGCCCCAGAGCCCCGCAGGGCGGTGAGTGCCCCTCCCGGCACAGCAGGAGAAGCTCTGGCGTCTCCCCGCTCCTGGCTGCTCTGGGATGGGAGCTGCCCGCGGCTGGAGGGGACGGGGTCCCTGCCAAAGCCAGAAGCCTGCCCTGGAAATGCGGGAATTAGCGCTGGCTCTGGCTCTGCCAGGGACACACATCCGACAGGGATGTCTCGGCTCGGTCTGTGCAGAATCCACCCGGGATGCTCCGTGGGGAGAAGTTCGGCTTTTCCCCGCTCTCRCGCACATCCTGGGCAGTGCTTTAAGGTTAAGAAAATTCTTTTTCCGGCTGCAAAGAAAACTTACAGGAAGGACCCTCTGCTCTGGCCACTAGGAATGAAAATAAAGCGTGGTTTATGATGCCGTGCTTTTCGACTGCTCCTGTGAACTCTCTAAAGTTAAGCGATGGATTTTGAGCACCTTGGCTTTGTGCTACCAGAACTGGTTTCCCCTCAGTGATTATTTTATTTCTATTAATTCACTAACAATGGGCAGCATTCCTGCCTCCACCTGCTGGAGACGTGCAGGTCTCAGTGTGTCAGGGAAGAGAAATTTGGGTTACATCTTCATTCCAAATTACAGATCGAATAGATACAATTTGCATGCAATATCTGTAAATATTCCAGATTGACGTTGTAGGATGGTGACCAAAATGTGTGTGTTAGCAGATGCTCCTTTTTAAGTGTTTACTGTAGTGAAATTCATCCTTTTTTCTTTTTTTCTTCTTCTTTTTTTTTTATTTTTTTAAGATGCCTACCTGATTTTGTATAATTTTAGAATATATAAACAAACTTAAATTGGTTTCCCTGGACACGGTCGGGATTGGAATAGCAGTCTCAGAGGTGAAAGTCTTGTAATTAATACAGCATGCCAATCAAATCCCATCAGTGACGCGTATTTCTTTAATATCACTTTTTTTATTGTTGAGCTACATATAAACATTTTAGCAGTTCACATCTGTCTCTCGTAGAACAATTCTAATTGAAATTAAAATGCTATTTTTTCCAACGTAATTATATTTTAGAAGCACACACTCTTGCTCGAGGATACGTTTTCAGCTCCATCTCTCACAGCGCTGAAAACTCTGACCACCAATAGCAACGGTTCTGTGTGTCCTTCACCTGCCACAAGGAAACAAAATGCTGCCCTGAAAATTCCTCTTCATCCCTATCTGCCCTCCATACCTCCTGCTCTGGCAGCAGAGATGCTTTAGGACTCCCCAGCAAAATGGGTTTCTCTGTCTTCTTTGCGGAATTGCGCTTGGAAATTCAAAATCTTGCAAACGTCACACCTGAKGTTGTTTTTTCCCCATTTAAGAGTAGCATTTTAATATCTTATAAGTACTATATCTTATTAATGTCTTGTTTAAATGTATTGTTTTACTAATTAACCGCAACTTTTCTTAGCCTTTTTGATCGCAACTCTCGCTCCCCACACAAGGGCAGGGAAAAGATTCTTTGGCGTAAAAGGTGTCGGAAACGAAATTCAGAAGGCGCTGCGGGCTCTGTGTGTGCCGGGAGSGGGCTCAGGGAGGAACCCTGCCCTCCATGTGCTCCGCGGCGAGATTCCCCTGGCGGTGTGACCCCCCCCGAGTGTGTGACCCTCCGAGTGTGTGACCCCCCGGCTGTGTGACCCCCTGACAGTGTAACCCCCTGACTGTGTGACCCTCTGACGGTGTGATCCCCTGAGTGTGTGATCCCCTGAGTGTGTGACCCCCCTGGCTGAGTGACCCCCCTGGCTGAGTGACCCCCTCAACTCTGCCCTCAGCTCCCTCCTCAGCGGGGGCACACGGGGCTGGGGTGCCGCTTTAGGGGCTGCATCGGCCCCCAGAGCGATCTCACAACCCTCCTGTACAAACCCCTCAGCATCCTCGGTCGGTTGTGAGCACCGGATTTATTCCTTGGCGCTTATGAGAGTTCAGACCCGGGAGCTGCTGTGCTGTTGACAAGAATCTGGGCTCGGTCCCAGCAGGTCCCGGCTCCGTGTCAGGCCCGGAGCTGCCCGGGGTCCCGCTCCGCTGGYCCCGCACGCCGGGGAAGGTGCGGAACGGGCAGCGGGGCAGGCCGGCTCCCTCCTGCCTGTGCTGCTGTTCATTTTAATTCTGAGCCCCGGCGGGGCAAAGCCGAGCGGGCTGCGGAGCGGGGCTGGCTGCGGAGCGGGGCTCGCCCGCAGCCGGAATCAGGACTGTAAATGTATTTATCGATCAGTGAGTGTGTATGATGGGCTGCTTGGGACCGACGGGTTGGGGATTTCTGATTTCTAAATCGGGCTTAAGCAACGCTGAAGAGTTGAGCATGCACGGAACTCGTTGTATTGATTGTTATATCTCTGATTGAACAAATCAGAGTTTTTGCACCAGAATTCGCTTCGCCTAAAGCGTGAGACCATTCTCGCCGGGGTGGTTTGCCCCCGATCGAGCTCTCAGGTGACCGCGGCTGAAAACGCCGATGTGTTCTCATCCACAGGGACCACATCGAAAATCGCACTTTGAAATTCTTAGTCCAGTCTTTCAGTTCTCCCTTCATGGTCCCTTTCAGCCAGGTTGGAGGGATGCTCCAATCTGTTGTAAATGTGACTGTTCGGGCACGCGTGYGTCGCGTTCCTGGGGAACATCTGTCCCTGTCAGCAACGCAAATACCGAACTTCAGAAACACGCAGGGAATCCCTGCGGAAAAGGCAACGCCAAAACCGCCCTGGGAACGGGGACCCTGCTCCGTCCCGTCTGACTCTTTCTCCCCGCTTTCACATGCGGAGCCTGGAGMCACCAAAACGCCTCCACTGGGGCAGGATCGGGCACCGCGACTCCAGCGAGGAATGCGCAGCTCCCTCGTTTTGGGATGAGCAGGTCCGTGCTGTGGGAAGGGGTGTCTYATGGACTCCTCTGACCCTGACTCACTGAGGCTGAGGCTGAAAGAGCTGAAAGAGCTTGTTTTCCTTGATAACTTTTTTAGCCGCAGGATGAGAAGGGCTCTTTTAGGAAAAGACCTGGGGAAAGGGATTCCTCAACAACTCGATGCCATTGAGTTTACATAAATTTACGTCTAGAGATAAATAGAAATAGTAAGCAATAAACTGGGCTTATTGATAATGGGAGGAAAAATGAACCGTGTTCCTCCCCGCCCGGCCGCGGCAGSGGGGGCGGCAGCGCTGCGGTCCCGGAGCTCTCCCAGGGCCGCTCCGGGTTTCGCCACGCCAGCACCCAGCATGTCAGGTCACCCAGATAGGCAAGGAAGGAGGGAGAACAAGGAAACGCTGCCAGAAGAGCCTGCAGCCTCAAGTGCGTCTTCCGAGCGATCGGCTGGCAGCAGGTGAGGAATCCCACGCTGGGAATTGCATCACGCACCGCGGCGAGCTGCCAGGCGCGAGTGCTGGAGACAGCAGGGTGTGAGGGGAGCGGGGCAGGAGCGGCCCCCGGGGCTGCGCTCCGCTTCGGGGGCGGCAGGGACGGCAGGGACGGCCTCCCCCGGCTCGCTCTTAGCCTCTCTCGGGGTTTGCCCAGCGTTGTCCCCGCTTTCTGCGCGGCACACAGGCTGCAGCGTTTTGCTTCTCTCTTGAAGCGCGTGTTTCGAGTCCCGAAGAAAATCCTTCCACCCCTGCATTCCTTAATGACAGCACAATCATCGCTAATAAAAACCAGAGCGGAGCGCTCCGCTCAGGGCTGCGCTGGCTATTCGCTCGGCTTCTGATATTTCCCGTTGTTCGTGATCATTTTCTATTGACAAAGGCAGCTCCGGGGAGCCTCGGCAGCCGCTGCAACGCCGCCACCCCCGCCTGCAGCTCCTGATACGAGATGCTGCTCGYATCTTTACGTAAAAGCGACGTCGTCTGCAGACAGGGTCCTCTCTTCTCTTCTCCTCTTCCTCCCCAACGCGTTTTTTCATGTCTCTTTTCAAGAAGAGCGGGGGCTGAGCGCTGCGTGGGCGCGCAGAGGGCGGCGGAGCGGGGTCTGAGCGCTCCCGCCTGGCCCGGGTGCTGCGCTGGCCCTGCCCGGAGCTCTGGGCTGGCCCGGGGAGAGGAGAGCGGCTCTGGGCTGGCCCGGGGACAGGAGAGCGGCTCTGGGCTGGCCCGGGGAGAGGAGAGCGGCTCTGGGCTCCCTGGGAGAGACGGAGAGCGGCTCTGGGCGGCGGCGGCCCGCGCTCCCCTCGGCACGGCGGGGGAAGCGTYAGTCGTAACGGAGAGGCCCCCAGAACCAAAAAGAAAAGATTTCTCGTTGTTGTTATTTTTTTTCCCCCTG
>CADDXX010000124.1:222337-294211 GCA_902810485.1 Alauda arvensis | reverse complement strand
GGGCCCGCAGAACGGCGGCTGCCGCTGCCCGGGGCTCGGCGGGGCCCGGCCGAGGGGAGCCCGGCGCTGAGCTCGGCCCCGGCCCCGCCGGTTCCCCCGCTCTCTCTTATTCCGGCTTTATCCCCAAATGTCAGGCGCTGTCGGGAGCGGCCCCCGCCGCGTCGGGCCCCGAGCAGGGACGGAGCCCGGCCCCGCGTCGGGCCGCCCTCCCCTGCAGAAACCCACTTCATGCTTGTCACCTAAATTGAGGATCCTTTTTGTGCCGGGAGGGGGGCGAACATGGGCATTTCAATCACTAGGACATAATATGGCTCTGCTAGAAGTCTGGCAACAAACAAAGAACAACAACTATTGGTTTGCATCAACTTTTGTCAGGCATTCAGCAGGCATCCAGAAAGGCCTGAAGTGGCTTAGTGGCAACAATGTGCATTTCATAGCTACAGCATGAAAATCCATCTCCATGGAAACGGGTAGTAAATGCTAACATGACATGCTGAGTATAAATATTGTGAGGGTTATAACTCTTGTATAAATGGCCCAGATAAATGTCCCCTTGTTTAGGAATTACAACAAAACATGTTATTTCATGCTGCAGCCCTCGCTCGCTCGCAGAGAGTCCTCCGCAGCCCGGGCACTGCGCATGGGAATAACTCCAGGCTTGCCCGTGGGCTGCCGCCATCCCGSCCCTGTGGGCTGCGGCCCCTGTGGGGTTCCCCCGTGCCCGCTTTGGGGACCCCGTCCACGGGCTTTGCCTTTCATTTCTACACAAAATAAACCGCCCTGCGGCAGCTGTAGTTGTAGATCGGTGGAACTTCTTTTTCTGTAGAAAGTAACACCTTACGTAGTTTTGTTAATTAGTAAAGAATCTCGAATAGTCTTCAGGCTGCTTAAAAAAACAYGATTTGGCAATGTAAATATTTACATTAATTGCAAATAAATGCACACTCTAAGTTCCCAACTTCAGTTTCTGTAAAATAAAGAATTGTACTTAGTGACCTAAAAAGCAGGATCAGACGCTRTTGCTTTGTCAAACAAAAATACTTTTCTGCCTGAAAAGAGAACTGTTACTGCTTCAGAACTTCCCGTATTACCAAAAGCGTCCAATTGTAGAGGGGTAAAATGGGGTATCCAGGCTGCCGAGCAATAAAAAGATATCAACATGTTGGCCTTTGTTGCATCGCAGCACCTAGTGTGACATGACATGGTGCCCTGCTGCGAGTGCCCCCGAGGACTGACAGCGGCAGCGGCTGGCGGCCAGGGGAGGGGAGACACGGTAAATCAAAATTTGTTTTCTCTGAGATTTCATTAGCCCGAAAGAGCAAACATGTGAAACTGTGCTGACACGGACTGCGTGCCCTTTCAGAGCCGGGGAAATATTCGTTTATGGTTGCTRGAGGATAAAAATAGCCGTGTGTCCGTGCAAGTGGCCCTGGGCTGTGCGGCAGAGAGGGGCACRTTTATCCAGCAGATCCTGGGCAGCGCGGCCAGGAGCGGGCTGCGAGAGGCAGCTACAGCCGATGCTGGAAGCWCGGCATGGGAAGCGCCTGTGAGCTCAGGGAGAACGCCTTGGGGTAGCGAGAGGGGACGGAGCCGGGACKGAGGAAGACAGGGATCAGCTCTATCAGATACTTTTTGTTATCCTCAGTCCTATTTACAGATTTCTGGGAAGAATTAAWTTTTTTTWAAAAATTACTTAAATATCTCAGTTCCTGAAATTTGCCTTAAATAGATTTTTCTGTRTGTAGTAACGTAATTTTAGAGGTCAGATTTCTCCAGAACTCCCAGGACTATAATCAAGTGCTGTGTATATATCTTTGGGAAAATGGTGTCTCATCTTTCTAATGAAAGCAAGCTTCTGATGGGTCAGATATCAGACCTTACACCTTTCCCTGGGTCAGGAGTGATTGCTGCCCATCCTTGGATGAGGGCATTTCACATTAGGGGGAAAGGTGAAAACAGTTTTTCTTTTTCTTTTTTCTTTTTATTTTTTTAAGAAAACTGTTGGCTGTGTGAAGCTACCCTTCTGCTTGGAATGYTGCAGCAAGTCCTGGGGGAGGTGGRTTAGTAGCCCAAGCCCAGTTTGAAGTAGTCAGAGGTGCCTGATAAATGTAATTTATCACAAAAATATCGTCAGGATGTCRGTGGGATGAGCTGGGCACGTATTTTGGTCTCTTTTTAAAGAAGGAATTCAACACATTCTTGCATGATGTTTTGAGTTAATGCAAAGCACTTATTTTGCTAAAATTTAGGATTTTGAGGGTCAGGTGCATTTGATGGCAAGGTTTTTAGAGAGAAAAAAAAAAAATTCCCAGTGCAGTGGCACCAGGGAAGGCTGACTTTCACAAGCGCCAGTTAAGCAGAATCTATTTGATTTTAATTAGAACTTTGCCAAATTGCTGCACTTTTGGAACCTTACACTTACACTGTGTTGGTTTTTGGTTTTTTTTTTTTTTCCTTTAAAAGAAGTTTTTTTTCTGACAAACTGAAACCCTCAGAATTAGTGGGTTTTTCGAAAAATGGAAGGTTTGTGGAAGTTGTATTTTGGTTCTTTGATTAAATTAATTTACTTATTGTATCATTCATAACAGTGCTTTCCACTACAAGACGTTAGTATTTATAAATGCTACATTTCTCTTCCATTTGTGTATTCAGTAGGTTTTTTTCCTTTTTTTTTTTATTTTGTTTTTTGGGGTTTTTTTGTGATTGTGCTTTTCTGGTTTGTTTTTCTCTCAGTGCCCAGCGTTATATTACGATTTGCCCTAGTTCTTGCTGATAGTAAAAAAAAAAGATATGTATGTTATGAAAAATAACTCTTCCAGGATATGTATTTCGTATGTAAGCAATGCATATAATTTAGAGAAAGATCTGTGTTCCTGTTTGGTTTTGGAAATAAAGGCTCTAAAAGAGGTTTTTATTCGAGGGGCCAGGTAGCAAACACCCACAATTGCTATTTCATAATTTTTCATTAATCCATTTTAAGTTTTGCTTAGGGTGAGAAAGGGAAATATTCAGGCTTTTGTTGTTAGATGTGTCAGGTATTGTTTTAGCATCACTTCTGGATGCTGTTAAAAAAGACCCGCCATGTATTTCTGTTCTTCATCTTCGAGTCCGTTCTTGTGGGTGGCTGTGTTGGGCTTTGCTGAGCAGCAGCGCGGAGCCCCACGGTCCCGGCAGGGAGGAGAGGGAGCCCCACGGTCCCGGCAGGGAGGAGAGGGAGCCCCACGGTCCCGGCAGGGAGGAGAGGGAGCCCCACGATCCCGGCAGGGAGGAGAGGGAGCCCCACGAGCCTCGGTGCTGCGGGCGAGCCTTGCCCTCTCCAGATTTTGGGAATGTTTTCACGCGAGCGTGACGCCGAGGCTGGTGTTTGTCCGTTCAGTTGCGTTTCAGATTCCAAATCCAACAAAGGCTCCCCGTCAGCGAGCGTCTCCCGGGTGTGTGTGGCTGTTGTTCCCCGCAGAGCTCGGGCTGTGGAATGCGGTGGGAGCCCGGCGCAGGAGGGACCGCAGCCCCCGGGCTCTGCTGCACGGACAAAAGCAGTCAGCTAACGGCGGGGTTTGGGGTGTTTCCAGTGTTCCTGGTTTATTTTTAACGAGGAGCTGTTGGGCTCTGGGCGCAGCCCGCTGTGAGCTCAGCAGAAGCGGGGGATGCCTCCAGCTGCCCTCGCCCTGCGCTGGTCCCTGTGTGCGGCTCCCCAGCGAACAACACCGAGGCCAGGTGAAACCTAGGGACAGGAGCAGCCTAAGCACATGCTCAGGACGTGGAGTAATGATTAAACTTATGTCATCCACTAAAAATGCTTTTCCAAGTCACTGGAACGCTCTGGAATTTTTTTCCCCCTGAAAATCCCACCRGCCCTGCGCCATCGGTCCCATCAGCCCCGTAACAAATCCTCGGCACGGTGAGAGCTCTGTGGCGTCYCGGGGCAGTCCCGGAGCGGGAGCACGGAGGAAATGTGGCTGTTCCAGCCGTGACGTCAGCGGGGTGGCCGTGCCGGGGCCGGGCCCGGGTCCCGGTGTGGGCTCTGACCCGGGGTCCCGGTACCAGCTCAGGCCCCGGGTCTCGGTGTGGGCTTCGACACCGGGTCCCCGTGAGGGGTCAGGCCCCGCGGCTCTCGGTGTGGGCTCCGACCCCGGGTCCCGGTATCGGCTCAGGCCCCGCGGGTCCCGGTGTCGGTCCCGGTGTCGGTCCCGGTGTCGGTCCCGGTGTCGGTCCCGGTGTCGGTCCCTGTCGCGGTCCCGGCCCCGCCGCCCCTCGGCAGCGCTGGCCACGGGCCGCCCGCTGGGCCGGAGCCGGGCTGCCCGAGCGCCGGCCCGCATCTGGCATGGAATGTGTTCTGAGGATTTGGGGAGACATTTTGGTTTGCTGCTGCGATGGCTGTAACGTTGGACAAAATAATTGCGATGGAAAGGCGCGATTTGCACTGATCCGTGGCAGAAAACGATTGGGAAGATCTTTGCGCTGTACAGGCAATATGCAATTAAATTAACAGGAGTATAATTTATAATGCTTTACTTCTACCCTGAGAAAAAAATACTGATAGGTGTGAAATACATTGCAAAAATTTCTTCACTTATTACGACAGGAATATTTTGCCTTTTGTTTAAAAACTGAGTCTGTTAATTTTAGCTCTAAATTTTTGAGGAAGTTCAAAGTCATACATCCTCTTTCCAAGTATCAATAATATATCATGATAAAACATCTGGATTATAATGTCTCTTTTTAAGATAATGATGTTATTAGTGTATTTCAATGGTAAATACACACCCCTGTCACTTCCCTCCGAAAAACCCGGTGTCTCCTGAGGTGCTCACTGCTCTGCTGAACCTGAAAGTGAGGGGACAGATTTAGCCAGTGGCTGCTTCATTGGGTCAAATATCTGGGCAGAAATATTCGGGAGAAAAAGGAGCACGCTTTTCCTAACGCAGCTCTGATTTTTTTTTCCTTTTTTTTTTTTTTTTCATTCCAGACAAAATTTGGATTTATACTAAATCTTGCTGTTTCTTGCAGTAACAGGAATTGATTCAATTTTATTTAATCTCTCTTTCCTCTGGAATGGCGAGTGCAGCAGATTGAAGGGGTTGATGAGAGGAGAGCGGAGCCCGCTGCGAGCTCGGTGTGGAGGCCAGCGGGAGCTTTGGGAGGTTCGGGAGCTTTGGGAGGTTGGTTTGGGAAGGTTCGGCGCTGGAGGAGCCCCGGGGCCCGGCCGGCTGTGAAGGAGCACTCCCCGGAGCTGTGTGGGCACAGCGACCCCCGCACCCCGGCACCCACCCCCGGCTGCTCTGGGGGGATTCCGGGGCAGGAGGGGCTCGGTGCCGGCTCGGTGCCGGCTCGGTGTTTGGCGCTCCAGGCGCGGTGTTTGGCGCTCCAGGCGCGGTGTTTGCCGCTCCAGGCTCCGTGCCGGATCGGTACCAGGGTTGTGTTCGCCGCTCCGGGCCCGAGCAGGGTCCTGCCCGCCCAGCACGGAGCTCCCCGCGCTCCGCGGGGCCCGAGGCGGCTCGGGGGGAATGCAGAGTGTAAATATAACTGCAGCGGTCCGGGGCAGGATTAGAACAGGGTTTTACACCGCTCGGGCCGGCCCGGCCCACGCCACGAGTTGCGTGAAAGTGCAGAGCCAGGGAAAAGCTGTGGATTGCCATCCCAGCAGGGTGGGAAAGGCCGTGGCTGTGCCCTCTGGAGAAGGTGCACAAGGGCGAGTGACAGACTTGCAAAAGCCAGAACAATTCTTCTCTTTGCCTACGGTTTCCCCCCTACGTAATAAATCGTGTTAATGCTCAAGTGAGGTAAGAAAGAAGCAAATAAATAAATAAAAAGCTGAAGTGACTTGATCAGCAGTGAAGGTAAACAAACCAGGTAYTGCTCTGGGACGGTTTGGTGTGGTAGGAAGGGGTTTTGGCATGATTTGGGGTGATTACACTGCTCACAAGGCAAAGATTGACTCATAATGAAATGACAGTTTCTTGTTCATGGCAAAACATAAAATTTCCACATTTGTTTTGAAACAAAGGACAAGATTAGTTATAAGTCACAATGTGTTGTGAGCCCCAACAGCTGAGACTGCAGCAGCCAAAGCAGGGAACTAGAGGAGTCTCGAGATAAATGGGTGCAATCAGGAACAGAATTTTCCTTTCTCCAGGTGAATTGAAATAACTAAATGAAGTGGGCAGGAAGTTTTTATTGAATATCCACCTTGCGGACTGTGTAGTTGTGGTTTGGTATAGCCAAAGCTATGAATGAAAACTGATCCTTTGGATTCAAATGTATTAGAATTTATTTAGAAAGCAGACGTGTTTTCTGAGTTATGGTATTTTATAAAATGTAACAGAGATAACCTCATTTTGTAGCAGTGGAGCCTTAACAGCACTGGTTACATTTGGGAAGGAGACATCACTTTTCTCCATTAGTAACTAAGTAAAAAAAAAATGCATTAACAGCTTCATATCTAACTTAAAATAAATGTTGAAAGTCAAGCTAGGCTTCCAAGTCTGAGAGGAGAAGGTATAAAAGAGRAAAATGATTAAAATACTCATGAAGTAAAATGAGCCTGAGTTTTTGTTTGAAATGCAGTGTTGGTGTTTCTAACATGCATACTAATACAGATCTGACTCTTCAGTGCCTTGTTCAGGCAAATTATTCACTGCTTTTAGAAGCCTCTTTAAATTCAATACAAAATTGAGACAGAAACTTGACGTTTTTCCTTTCATACAAAACATTATTTTTTTACGTGTCAACCTTACATTTACTTCCCATTGCTGGACTTGCTTTAGCTAGGCTGATASCTGTAAAACGCTGCCTTACCCTGGCCTGGCTCCTCGGCAGCCCCACCGAGGGAGCCAGAGCCCCCAGGTGCTGCAGGAGCCCAGGGACAGCCCCGGCCCCTGAGCGGGGTGGGAGCACCAGGGCTCTGCCCGGGGCCTCACCAGGCTGCTCTCAAAACAGCCATTTTGCAAAAGGGACTCTGCTTGTTAAAAAAACAAATTGCTGSTGACTGTTTTCTCCTCCTGTATAACCAACCCATAACACCCCAACTGGAAGCGCTGCCAGGGCCCTTCTCTGTGTGCTGAGCACCCTCAGGAGCACCAGCACCACGTGTGCTGCTGTGCAGTTGTAATGCAGATTGTTTTGAAGCAAAGCCCTTAAAATGAAGAATCTGCAGGCAGCACTGAGTGCCTGCTGTGCCAGAGGGTGCAGTGGGGAGGCCAGCACTGGCAGTGGCACACAGCTCTGGCAGTGGCACACAGCACTGGCAGTGGCACACAGCACTGGCTGCAGCAGCCCAGCCCACCTGTGCAGGGCTCATCACATCACTCCCACAGAATGGGGGTTTCACCTTTCAAAACCTATTTGCCTGTGGGCAGTGAACAAGCAGWCTTTTCTGAGATTGTATTACACTAAAGGGATTGTTAATATRAGTAATTTCAGTTCATTATTTTCTTGGGTTTGAAATTTTACAGTGATCTTCCTCAYAGATACAGCWGGACTGCTGCAGCACAGATTGATTAAATGTCCTTGATATCAGCATAAATAAGAAACAGCACATTTCTTTGGGACTTGATAAGTGTTTGTGCTCTGATTCTCCTGTAACAGGCAAATACCACACTTGTCACGGAGGTCATTTCTTTGCTTCCAAAACACAATATTTTCTTTAATGTGCACAAAATTTTCCTCTGCAAACATTGACATGAACTTGTGAACATGCAACTCCTATTGGCTCCAGTGAGAGCCATCCTCGCTCATCAAAGGAGGGAATTTGGCTCTTGATTTTACTGCAATCAGTGTTTTATTTATAATGTACAAGAGTGCACGTGCACTCTCCCAGTAAGAGCTGATGGGATTTATGTGCACATGCTGAGGACCAAATCCTCCCRGTAGCTGTCAGGAAGTTTACTTTCACATGCTTGTTCCTTGGTGTAACCTGAATCACCATTCACTGATGGCAAAAACAAAACAAAGCCAAACAAAGAGCAATTGTCTACATCAGTAATTTTTTTTGCAGTTGTTACTTTCATCATGTCAGTATTATGATAGGRAGCAAGCAAGCTTGAATTTGCAGAAGAAACTATGAGTATTGTTCTAAAGCATTTCTGGTTACAGCCAAAATGACTGACAGAGAGAAGCACACCACTGCTGTTTAGAGCTGGCACTGGTGCATTCCCTGGGTGTCAGTGAGGGAGCATGAGTGCTGCAGCCTGTGCATGGGGACAGTAGGATGGGGACAGCTGGATGGGGACAGTAGGATGGGGACAGCTGGATGGGGAAGCTCTGCAGCCCCCAGCAGAGGAGCTTGGCAGGGTGCTGGGCTCTGCTGGTGCAGCTGGAGCCCAGGTCTGGCAGCTCTGTGGGACTGCACCCTTGGGCTGTGGCACAAAACCTGCCACAGCTCATGGGAGAGAAAGGCCAAGCTCTCCTCAAACACCCCCAGAACAACTGCATCTAACCTGAGAGCCTGGCAGAAGGATGTGTTCAGGATACTGCAGCTGGGGTGGGGTGGCTCACAAGGGTCCAGAGCCACAGGCTGTGGTGGATGGGTGGCAGCTGGCACGGGGGAGCAGACTGGTTCTCCCTGCCTCGGTGGGCTGGGGTCCTGCAGGTTACCTGTACAGGTGGGTCTGCTGCTCTTCCAGCATTTCTGACTTTCCAGAAGGGGGAGAGCTGATTCTCCACCCTCCTCYACCCCGATGTAAATAATCATGGTTTGCAGACTAAGTATCTGTTCCATGAATGTTTGTGTGTGTGTGCAAGCTTGAGTCAGTACCTGCCACCCCTGTGCAGCCTCGATGCAGTGTGCACAGCAGGTGTGAGTGCCTGTGGGGCTGCCAGGGCACTCCAGCAGCCAGGGACAGTCCCTGCACTCAGGGGCTGACACTGCCACCCGCCAGGCCCCGGGCAGGGGCTTGGGCCAGCAAATCCCTGCCTGCAGCAGTGCCAGGAAGCCAATTGCCCCGGCATGCAGGAGCTTGCAGTGTCAGGCAAGGTCAGTTTACCTGGCAGGGCCTAGTGAGGGCTCAGGGGAGCTGCTCACTGCAGTTCTTGGGGATGTGGCTTGTCACAGGCCTAAGCTTTTCACCCACCCCGTGCAGAGGTCACAGTTTAACTTCGTGAGTTGTCTTCACAGCTGGATCTTGGTGTGGGCGTCATCTGGCAGTAAGAAAAGGTTCCTCTGTGGAGACTGACCCTGTGGGGTCAGGTCCCACTCACACCAGGGTGAAAGTGTGGTGGGACCCTACATGAATGTGAGCACCGGCAGTGAGGCTGATTATTGTTAAGTGTGCAAAAATACAAATGGAGTAAAACAATGTGAGGGAAGAAATGGCAGTGTAATCTTGCAGCAATGCTCTCTGCACAGCATTATTCGTTTGGACCTGCCAGGCTCGCTGCTTGGAGCTGCAACAAACCCATGATTCAGCTGATGGGAGCAGAAAGTGTTAACAGCACTGAYAGCTCCCCGGGTAATGGAGGAACAGGCGGATCCTGCTAGCAGGGATTCCCGCTGTGCCCTGGCTGCTCCTGGCCGGAGCTGCTGTGGAACAGAGCCCCACGGAGGAGGCAGAGTTTGTATTTCAGCAGCAGTTTTCCTTCGTGTTTTGCACTGGGGCTGAACTGCTGCGGGTGTCCCGAGCCGCAGGGAGCTCTCTGGGGTGTGCAGCTCCCTCCAGCTCCTCYGACCGTGCCTCACCTCCCAGCCCATGCCGGGGCCGGTTCCCAGCACGGTTTGCRAGTGTAGAATAAATTAGCCATAATGGCGCCTGCATTAATTTGATGTGGGAGAATCCCCAGGGATTCCAGAGCAATCRCAGGGAGCGCAGCCTTGCCCAGCGCTGCTGTTCCCCGGAGAGGGAGGCAGCAGCGAGAGGGGACAGGAGGGCTGGGTGTCGCTGCTGCAGGGCTGGCAGYTGCAGATCCCTCGTGGCACAGCCAGTGCAGGGAGCGCTGTGGTCCCGCCGCTGGCCCGGGGCGCTGCACTGAGTGCCAGCAGCCCTGGATGTGTCCTACAGACAGGCTGGAGAGCAGGCCCTGGGCGAGTGGGCTGTCTTGGCTTCATTCATGTCCCTGAATACTGGTTGTCTTGACTAATTGAAGTCTGTCCCATTTGTGGCTTTTTCCTTTAGAAGCTCAGCTCATGCTCTGGCAGGGGTTTGTCTGTGTGTGCAGCGGATGCATTCAATGACAAGAGTTACAACATCCAATTTGTTGGATGCCACAATTAAACCTCAGGTTTTTCACCCAGCCATCCCAAAGCCAATTGGACGTTGTCACTCAGGCAGGAATACACACAAACAAGGGCGATCCACGGCCCCGAATCCCAACAACGTGATTTTCATCACCTTACCAGCCTTTGGGGAGTCTTCAGCTTCCATCTGGAAGTACCTCCAACCCTTTCCACCTACAGATCTTGAAACAGCTATAGCAGAGAGAAAACCAAAATTACATGGAGTTTATTGCCATTTCAGAAGGAAAAAAGTGTTTGAAAAAGTTTATTCAGGAAGCCAAGGGAAGTTAAGTAGGAGACATTTGCCATTTCATCAGTCTGTTGGTGATAGCCATTCATGTCATAAATGGCTTGTGTCATTTGATGCCAAAAATAACACAATTTTCCTCCCCAAAGGCCTATAGGGTTTTTTTGCAATAAATGTTTATTTGTTAATAATATACTTTAAACAGTCCAGYCTTGACCTCAAGTCTCCAAAAGAATCCATCTTCTCTCTGAAAAATCCTGCAAAGTTTGTGTAATTTTTTCTGGGGAGGTGTAATTGATGGCGCAGTGAAGGGCAGTGTGTTTGCTTTAACTACTGCAGCTGCGTGGATTAACTGTTTATAAGGGCCTACTGTGCTTTGAATGGCCACTTGCTTAGATTTCAGGCTTTAGTTGACAGCACTTCCTAATTGTTCCTTGGATTTGCTTAAGTTCAATCAGTAAAAATAAATTTCTGCACTGAGCTCACCCATCGTTCTTCCCTCGCTGCTGCTTCCAAACCTTTGCAGTGCTCCCTGGTAGGAGTTTGGTTCCATGGATCACCCTGCAGCCCTGGAATGGGGTGACCAGGATGGGGCTGAGGGGGCTGGACTTGTTCTACATCTCCTGCTGATTTCAGAAAAAAATGTCAGAGGAATTTGTGTGCCAAGCAAATAACCTGGATGCAAATATCTTTGTCAGGCTTTTGGGTGCTCTACTGGGAGTCTCTAGAGTCCAACATAGAACTGACAGATATGAAAGGTAATTAAATCTCTCAAAATGTAACAAAGGATTTTGTAAATATCTGTGATGTAGAAACTGTTGTTTTGGGAGAAAATAGTAAGCAAGGTAATTAATTTATAATATGTTRCACTGTTTTGAAATTGCCCTGCCAAAAGCTGGAGTTGGATTTTTACTGGCAAAGTGTTTGTGGAATGCCAGTGACATGTGGCCAGTACCACAGTAAGGCAACAATTGTCTCTTCACTGAATCACAACTACCGCTGATTTAACCAGTGYTAAATCACATTTATCAGCTGGTTTTGTTCTGCCATCAGCCACTCTGATCCTTCTCTTACGATTTTTCATGTGAACTTTCACTAAACAAGCAAAGTATTAAGGCATTTGTCAGATACTTTTTTGTTAGTCCTTAAATGAAAATGTGGTTTTCTAGAACTCTGGAGGACTTATTTCCTTTAAGATCATCTGAGTTGTAGGAGAGAGTTACACATTTAATTTCTCAAAGCAGTTCAGCTCCCTGTGCTAGTTTGTTTTCAGTTCAACAGGCACTTGGATAAAATAAAGAACAGTATGTATAAAATGAATGGAATTCATTTTTTCTTTCTCATTTGTGGAGCTAAATCGTTTGGATGACATGGACACTCAGGTGCTTTGTATGAAGCTTATTTTAGTGGGACTCCATAGCACTAAAGGGCACCAGTTGTTTGCTGAAATACATTTGTARTTTATTAATTGTAACAATTACATGATGCTTTAGAAATCTTTATTTTTAGAATCAAAGCTTCTGGCTTGGGCTGCGCTCCCACATTTAGAAGTTGGCTAATTTTTCTCAATCTCCTCGAGTGCAATTTCCAAGGCAAAGTCACACACACCACTGGTGTGACCTTCAGGTGCCCAGGCTGTGTGGTCAGTGATCCCTGACTTCCCAGGAGCATTTTCTGGGGCACTCAGGGGCTCAGAGAGCTGAGCCAGCCAGGGTTTGGCTGCTCACAGGATCCCAGGGTGGGTAGGGCAGGAAGGGACCATGGTGGGGCACCTGGTCCAACCTCCCAGCTCCAGCAGGGTCACCCCAGAGCSCCTGGAGATGCACCCAGAGAGTTCTGTGGTATCTGCAGTGAGGGAGAGCCTGCACTCTGGACAAYCTGCTCCAGTGTGAGGTCACACATGCAGTGAGGAAGTTCTGCTCACCTCCAGGCAGAATTTCCTGTCCCTGGGCTCCTGCCTGCTGTCAAGGGCACAGACTCGTGTGGCTCCTGCACTGGCTCATGCAGGTGACCCCGGGACAGCAGCAGTGCAGCCCCCAAGTGACCCAGGGACAGCAGCAGTGCAGCCTCCTCCTCTGCACCAGGCTCTGGGCTCTGTCCTGTCCTGTCCCCTCCTGTCCCATCCTGTCCTGTCCTGGCTGCCCCTGCCGAGGCTCAGGGGGCAGAGAGAGGCTGCCCGGGGACACGCAGGGGGTGCAGACACCAACCCTCCCCGAGCTGCCCCTCCCGGCTCCCTGAAGCTTCTCCTGATTCATTCCCAGGTGATTCACGCTCCCAGCATGGGCTGCCTGTTTGTGAAACTGGGAAGAAGCGATCTGAAAGTGAAACAGATAGATTACTGAGGCTAATATGGACTTGCTGCTGTAAGAGGATGTTAAAAGTCCCTTTGTTGTACAGAGACTGAGCTTTACCATGTTTTAGTCTTTTTGTCAGCTTTCTTTGGTATTAAATCAAGTGACAAAACATTCAACTTTATCCCTGTGCATGAGCACTTGTGCTAATTAATTCAGTAACTCTTTTGACCTCCTGTTTAGAGGATCACAACTGCTGCTGTTGCTGCCCAGACACCACCACCCCTCAGCACCCTCGGGTTCGTGCATTTGAAGCGTGGCTGTGGTGGGGATGGCTGGCACCCGTGTGCTGCTGTATTCTTGTAATAGCAAACGTTAAGAAAGTTAAATGGACAAATGAATAAAAGTAGAAAAGCCAAGGAGCAATTAAATGTAACTTTTCATCATGAAAAGGATTTCACTGGTTTATCTTCTAATAAGATTATGTCACCGACACAAGTACCTCGGAGCCGTGATTGACGGCSTCCTGTACTTTTATCAGGCAGTGTGACACTAAACCTCGGGGCCTTTTGTCCCTCGGAGTGAGCTCACGGAAACTCCCAGTCCTAATCCCCTTATTCATGTCAGGCACAGAAAAGAAGTTCTGATCAGATGGCATCTTACAAGAGTGTCACCTCCACCCCCTTGGTGCTGCAAGGACGCGGGACATGGGGGCTTTGTTCAGGCTCTGCCCAGCTCTGCCCGGCACAGCCACACTCTGCTGAGGGCAGGACAGTCCCACAGGGATGGCAGGACCATTTACTGCCTGATTCTGCTCCTATTCTGTTTTTATTCCTCTGAAGGACGTGAGAGCTTTAAAGGAAATGCTTCCTTTTGTGCTGTGTCTGTCAGATCGCGTAGTGAAATGTCTCACTGAGCTTCTTCAAACTTYGCACCCAGGCAAAGGAGGGAGTGGAACTAAACCCCCTGTCTTTTCAGAAGCACAGGATCAATGTTGTAGGAGTCAGCAATCGATCCCAGTGCTGGTATTATAAGTTTCATAGCTCCAGCCCTTTCTTAGTTGCAGGAATTCCTTTGTGCATATCCCTGCGGTAACCTATTGCAAATAGTGGTTCCCTGTGGTGCTTTATTTACTTGTCCAACTGTTTGGAAGTCTGTTAGTCTAAAGATCAGATGCTCTGAAACAAATCTTATTACCTTAACCAGCTCTGCAAATTCTTCTTTCTCCATTTTTATTGACTTCTTTTCAGCTAGAACTAATACATGTGCAGCAGGTGGGCAAGTACATCTTTCAAAGTTTAGTCCCTCAGATTTAACATGAGAAACTATAAATCTTTTTGTTTTCCCTGGAAAATGTGGGAAACCACAGGTATTTGAAGAGTTGCCTCCTCAGTGGATTTGTGAGGTTTATACTGGTTGCTGTAATTTTTGAAGCAGAAGTCTGGGAAATTCTGAAAGAATGCTGCATTCTGGGGCATAGTCCAATTAATTACTTTTTTCCTTGCATGAAGTATTTTTTTCAAGCTGTAATTAAAAGCAATGGAATAGGGAAGTTTAAAGATTTTTTTTTTTTTTTCTTTTCATCCAGCCTGGCACCACTGGCAGAGAAACTGAATCAAACTTCCCCCAACCTCTGCTCGGAGCTGGTTCTGTCAGTGCTGCTCACCAGTCCCCATTTGGGAAGGCGTGTCCAGCTCCTCTGTATTTTTCATCTCTGTGCACATTTTTAAAGCAATTTTAGATGTAAAAAGGCAGCGCTAATTAAATGTTTTAAGAAACCATCCTGCAGGAATTCCCCTTTCCCCTCCCTGTCCCCCGCCCCGGCTCGGCGCTGGGTGCTCACATCCCATCGCGGGCAGATGCTCCATCTCTTGTGGCACTTTGCAGATGTCACAGTCCCTGCRGAGCCCAGCCCGGGGTTCCTGCAGGCTGGGGCCTGTCGCAGGCTGGCTGATCCCTGGGACACACCATTTCTTCCCATGTGTCCTTGGGACCAGGCTGCCAGGAGGGGATGGGAGCGATCCCAGTCTGGGGCGTGCGGAGCCATCGCTGCTGCTTTGCCTGTGTTTGTTTTTGCTCTGTGAGCACCAGCGGCTGCCAACGCCAAGTGCAGAAGGGAGCACACACAGGAKCTCATCTTTAAAGGCCAGCACGCAAAGGAACCTGCGAGGCTGGGGCTTTCCTGCAGCAGAGGTGTTTGCTCTGAGCAGCCAGCCCTGCTGGGAGCTCGGCACTGCAGCCTGCTGTGCTTTGCTGTGGCCTCCGCAGCACAGACACGGCTGGAGGTGCTCTGCTCAACAGAGCATTGTGTACCCTGCAAATCTGTGAGGCTGGTGCGGCCCAGGAGCGTCTGGAAACTTCTCAGGTCAATGAACTGATAGGTGAATTGAGCAGACAGTGCAATGTCAGGGTGAGCTGYGGGAGAAGGTTCAGTAAAACTGTAAAGGGAACCAAAACACTGGCAAAAGCCCTGYTGAAACACCGGGAGTGTAACAGATCTGAGGTGTTAAATGCAAGCAGAAGCGATGTGGGCTGAAGCTGTGTGCATGTCAGAGCAGGGGACTTCAGAAAGCACCTGAGATCCTGGGAGTACCCTGGGTTTGAACCTGAGGGCTGTTTTCCACTCCCTGGGAGCTCTGCCAGCTGTGGTGCCCGTTTGGGGTGTCCTGCCCTAACACTGAGCAGCTCTGCTGCAGAAAGGTGTAGGAAATRAAGGGAGGGAGCCAAGCCTCACTGTGTGCCCTGACACTACACAGAACAGCTCCTCTTCCTTTCCTTGATGTGTCCTGCCCTTCTCTGAGCAAGATGATCAGTAAACAAGGGAAAAACATCCACCCACTGTGAGTCTGGGCTGGTATTCCTGCATTAGCAGCACTTGCAGCATTCTTATTGAAAGAAAAATAACATTTGTTTGGACCAAAAAAAAAATCACCAAAAAAACCCCAAACTAACAAAAACCCCCCCTTTGGGGATTGAATTTCAGAGCCTCCCTGCTTTACTCTCAGCCCCCTCTGAAGGCTGAAATGATTTGTGAGCCAGGTCCTGTGACCCAGGGAGTCATCAAGCAGCAGAGAAGGGAAACATTTGGAGTTCAGAGGGACAGTGGGTTTGATGACCAGTGTAAGACAATGCAGATGTTTCAGATCATGAAGTCTCTCAGGGTGATAAGAAAATGCCCCAACAGCCTCTGGGCTGGTGTCTTCTCTGCAACCCTTTTTCCTTGGTGTAATGTTGTCTCATCTCACAGGAYTGCATTTTTAGGGTTTATCATGGAAGAATCTTGGTGCTTATTGCATTAGGTAATGAGCAGGGTGGGATTTTAATTTCCCACTGCTCTGCTCCTGGGTGGTGGCAGGGGCTCCCAGAGCAGTGGTGGTGGGGCTGGGCTGGGCTGGGTGTGCTGCCAGCCCTGACAGTGACCCACGGCTCATTTTGGTTGTCTGAGCCAGAAGAGCAAGAGCTTTTGGACAAGAGTCCAACAATAATGGCATGTCCCATTGTCTTTCCTGATATAGACAGAGATTTCCTGGAAGGAGGACAGGTTCTGGAACAGGGAAAGAAAAATACTTTGGAGGAGGAGAAGGAGGAGGATAAATCATTCAGGATCCTGGCTCAGCAGTAGGTCTGCTAAACACCCAGGCACTGACCACTGGCCRTGGTGGCTCTGTCCATCCCAGGCTGTGGATCTTGGTGCTCCTGCCCTTGGGAGGGGTMGAGAAGAGTGGGCAGCACCCACCCTGTGGACAGGAGCTCTGGGACCTGGCCCCAGCGCAGGGATTGGAACCTGCTCTGCATCCAGGGCAAAGCATCCCCCAGCATCTCTGCTGGGCCACGGAGGCGTGTGAGTCTGACCCCGGGTTTGGGAAATGCAGGCCAGAGTTGTGCACTGAGCACCAGGAGAGCAGCCAGGCTGCGGGGCCCAAGCTGGAGAAACAAACCCTGATTCTCTCTGGTCTGATGCTCGTTAGGTGAGGAACAGCAGGCAGCAGCCTGTGCCKGGGTGTGTGCTGCTGTCTCTGCTGCTCAGGGGCCGTGTCTGTGCCCAGCYCAGCGCAGGGCTCAGGGACCAGGGRYGGTTTTATTCCCAGTGAGATGCCCAAGAGCCCACCCCGAGCACCAGGGCAGGGGTGCAAAYCCCTCATGCTGTCCCCCGTCAGTCCCAGCACGGCTGGAGGTGACAGTGGGCACCTTTCCCTGATTCCAGGGAGGAAAGCCCCATCCTGTGCTACTGCCAGAGGATGTGAGCAGAGGGCTGGGGCTGGGCTCACCTCTCCGTGTGCGCTGCAGCCGCTGCTGCCGCAGCAAAGCTCCAATTACATCTGCACTGAGAAAATAGGATACAGAATTAAAATACTGGGTGCTTTTTGTTTGTTTTTGTTTTAAAAAACCCCAACAGCTGCCTCCCAGGGGGGCTGTGCCCTGCGGCAGCTGCAGAGGGGATGGGGAAGGGCTGCGGCAGAGCCGAGCTGCAGCCCCGCTCCCGAGCCTGCCCAGCCCGCAGCGGGCAGCGCTGCAGCACCGCGGGCAAGGCTGCAGCTGCAGCTTTGCATCCCGGCACTGCTGCCAAGGGGACTCTGCCTGGAACACGGCCCGCGGACGCTGCCAAGCTGGAGCCTGGCAGAGGAGCCAGGATTTCCTAACTGTGACAAATGCCTGCCTGAAAAAATGCGTGTTTATCTGTCAGTGGTGCGTTCAATTAGCCCGAGCTCTGGAAAAGGTGCCTCATTGCTCCAGCAGCTCCCCTGCCGYTTGAACCACCTCTGCTGAGGAAAAGACCAGACAATGCTCTGCTTTTAAACATTGAGGAACCGCTTATKTGTGGTGCTCCCCTTTGCAGCCCAGCTTTGCCTTCTGATGCTGACTGGGACGGGAACTGCCTTCTTGGCTGTGTGTGCTATGGAGAGCCAAGGTTTGGGGCCTTTTGTGTCTGATGGTAAGTCACTGTTTTCTTATTGGCTGTAGCTGAAAAAATGAAACCAGAACTTCTCCCCCAGAGAACTCCTGTCACAGGGGGTTTAATGGAAAGGCCGCGTCCATGGTCTGTGATTGTGATAAAATTTCCTTTGTGATTTGGAGAGGTGGCTGCAGGCTCAGAGAGGTTCCCCAGCAGTGGGACAGACACAGTTTTGCCTTTTGGCTCTGGCGTTCGGCTCTGGGCTCAGGATGGAATCTGAGCAGGGCCTTTGTTGTCATTATGGTCGAGGGAGCGTTGTTACAGGCAGAACTGGAGTTGTGTAAGCATGTGCTGGAACATACACTTAAGATATTAAAAAGAGGTTTTCAATAACAATCGTGTTTAGAAACAAATGACTTTGGTTTTCCATTTCTGGGCTGTTCTGTGTGAAGCCAAATGATCACTGTTCCAGGGATGCAATCTGCTGCACCGACTTTGGTGTTTCAGGCACAAGAGAAGCAAGCTGCCTACTTTAAAATGGTGCTGAGCTAGCAGCAATGCTTCTGCCTCCAAAACAGCTCCACAAAGTACCATCTCTGGTAATCAGCTGATTTTTTTTTTTTAGGTCATATGTAAATTAAGAACACATCTGCTTTCCATATGTCTTACATACACAGCTTACATATGTTTTTGGATGTATTATCTTAATCATATTTATTGGCCAAAGCAAAAAAAAAAAATTCGAATTTTAAAATCTTTTTGGATTCATAATATTATAAAATCAACAACTATAAAGCAAATGAGTCATGTACTGCACTGCAGTTACAGTGTGCAATTGCAACAAGTATTTAAGGGCTGTATCAAAATCTATAGGCAACTTKAGTATCTCTCCTGTATTTTTGTCTAACAGAGATCTAAAGAAAAATTAATTACACTTCTCTGACTGATTGTTATTCTGCTGAAGTATGGTTCTAATCCTTATTAACATTCTCTAAAGTCATGCATGAAATATGACTTTTGCACCACACTCTGTGGCATATGTTTTCTCTTTCCAGTGTATTTTTCAAACTATCTTCAACCCTCACTGCTGTTCATTATTTTAAGATAGGTTTAAAGTTTGCCACAGTCTCAAAACTGATCCAGTACAGAGCATTGCAAGGAAAAAAAATGACACATCATTCTGCTCATGAACACAAATTGCTTCTGATTATTTAGCTTTGAATGTTCCCCTCATACTGTTTTTATTAAAAGCCCCAGTATATTTATTCTTGATAGTGTCTTCAATTAAATTAAAAAGAGTCCCTTTTCTATAGCAGTATGTAAAGAAAATAGTTGTTACAACCGCAGAATTACCGAAAAAACCTGGTTCTAGTAAAGCACTACTTCAGTTCAACAACCACAGCACGAAGTTTGCTGTTTTCTTGTAAACTTTCCAGCCATTAGACAAACAGTGTCTGTGTCCTCACTCAGAGCTGCACCCTCACGTTGTTTGAGGACAGTTGTTTTCCTGCAGGTCTCTGCAAAACGCACGATCCMTTAATCCATTTACCAGCACTGGGAAATGTTTGGATGCAGAGTGGCAGTGGCCAGAGGGGAGCAGGTCCCTGCTCCAGGAGCAGCTGGTGTCAGGCATTGCTGGAGGAGCYGGGCAGAGCCCTGCAGTTCTGCTCGCTGCCTCCCAAGTGCCATTAATCTGAGCTGTGACAAGGGGAAGGAAAGTTGTTACAAGTGGGATCCTGTGACTTCTGCACACATTGCACACAGCCAGGAATGTTTTCCTTTTCCCCTTATAAAATAGTGATTTAGGAAAATGGTCTAACTTTAGCCGTTTCTGCAGCTTCTGCTCTGTTTGTTTGACAAGAACTGATTTTTTAAATTTTCTTTTAAACACTGTTTTTTGGTGTTGTGATGTCACAGCCCAACGTTGTGCAAAGGTGTAACTGGACCAAACATGTCAGGAACATGTCAGGAACTTTCCATAAATTATTCAGCCTCTTTGGGAAAACCCCTAATTATGTGTTAGCTCATTTTCCACTTCAGAGAAGTTTTGTCTTGAACTTCAGAGTCCRATTGCTGGGAAGCTTTTATTTATTTATTTACCTCTTTATTCAATTTTCTTAAAAAAATTTTTGGGAGGTTGACTGTATTTCTGCTGAAGATTCTTTGTGTGTGAGCTCYGACAGAGGAGTGCAGGGATCTGGCAGAAGTAGGATGTCAGAAATCAAAGAGTGGAGTCGCTTTAAACTCGTTTACCAACAGCCCTGGGAGCTCAGGATGCAGAGCCCCGTCCCCGCACAGCCCCGGGCGGACCCCGACGTGCTGCAGGCAGCAGAGCCGCTGTGCTTTGAAGGCCGTGGGGCATGGGGAGAGGGGCTGTTTGAAACGTGTCACTTTGAACTGTGCAGGAGGGTCCCGGGGAGCGGCCACCTCCATCCCCCGAGGTCTGGTTCCAGTCTGCTCGCCCTGGAGCCAGCCCCTCGTCTGCTCAGGTGGCCCCACTGTGAGATGTCAGGCTGATAAGTGAAAGTAGAGACTTTCGAGGGAAGATCAAGAGTTTACTGCTTGCACTGCATCCCTCTCTACGTGTAAGAGTTCAATATGGCAACAAAAGGGGTTTCCTGCCTGCAGACAGATGCTGCCTTTTCAGAATGTTGCTTTGCATTTGAAGCCTCAGCACATGCTGCAATAAAGGCCATCCTGAAACTTCAATGGGTTGCATCATGAGGAAATTCAGAGAGGAAGGAGCTTTAGGTGGAGCTGTGGAATCTTTTATGAATTAATCTCCCATGAAAAAACGGGACGATCAAGTTGGGGTCAGTCACAGCTCARGATCAGCTCTGTCCTGTGTTTTAGCTCTGCTGCCATTCCTGCCAAGCTGTCTGCGTAGGGAACAGGGGCTGGAATGCTGCTGAAACACCCAAATCGTGGTGCTGCACGAAAATAAAAAAGGAACTGTTGATGGCATGTTTCCTGCCCGAAGGGTGCTCTGTCCTGTCAGCTGSCCCACAGAACTCAGAGAGGTGCAGGGTGATGCCACATTTGCTGTACCGAGAGGTGGGAACTGATGGACTCTGCCTTTGGAGTGAGTCCCTGTGCACCCTCTGTCAGCCGTGGGCACTGGGCTGCCCTGTGCCACCCTGGGTGCAGGTTTCTCTCTCTCTCTTGTCACAGATCTGCAGAATAGGGAAGCAAGGCCAGGGGCAGGGACATGATCCTGACTCCCTTGCTGAGGGATGCTGGGGCAGCACTCCCTGTGTCCTGGGAATGGGRATCAGGGAAAACATTTCCCTTGGCTTTTTGTTTGAAAGCAGTTGTTTTCAATATGCTTCTGCATCCTGTTTCTGAAGTGGGCTGGCTACAAGCTTTACTTGTACAAGTGTTTGCGAAAAGCAAAACAAACAAACTATTGTTTATTCTTCACAATTAATCTCCCAATGTGCATTTAGTAATGCTGGAATGGGAATGGTTGGGAACAGAGGTCGTCTAAAGCAGCWCATGGATGCAGGGTGCGGTGGCTTATGGTGGATAATGACCAGAGCACAAATACTGGGGTCAGAACATGGAAAATGTGCAAAAGAGAGACAGAGTAATTGTGGTGAGGAGCACTGTTCATTTTCGGCAATTTGCGTGGTGACAATGGTGAGTGGGAGCAGGGCTGTAAATTCCTGTCGGCTTTGGGACTGACAGTAGGGAGCAGTGCTAAGCTGGCCAGCAGGAATCACGTGGCTGCAATGGATCCTCGYTTAGAAATGTAAGGAGTTTTAAAAGAAAATATTTTGTGCCAGGAGTTTGAATTMAGATTGTGTTATGGTGGGATTTTGAGAGGTTGGATTCGTAATTTCCCGGTGCAAAGTTTATGCAACTTCACCCTAGCTCAGGCCTTCCAGAGCAGGGCTGTCAGATGAATGTGAACTCTCAAGCCCCCAGTAAAGGTGCTGTTATTAAATATAAATATAGAGTAGCTTTTATTAGCTATAATTAAGATGTGTTATAGTTTTAAATTAACAAAAACCGGTTTTGGTGGCGGTGAGCAGCTCGGCCCAAATCAGCACTGATCCTAAAGTGTTAGGCTGGCTCCAGAGGCAGCGTGATCGGGGCACGGGTCCCTTGTGCCGGGCTGCAGCGCTGCGGGGCTGTGCTGCACTGGTGCAGGGGCAGGGATGCACGGGTGCCGGGCTGTGCTGCACTGGTGCCGGGCTGTGCTGCACTGGTGCAGGGGCAGGGATGCACGGGTGCCGGGCTGTGCTGCACTGGTGCCAGGGCAGGACTCCGTGGATACTGGGGCAGGATTCTGTGGGTTCCCGGACAGCACTCGGTGGGTTCCCGGACAGCACTCGGTGGGTTCCAGGGCAGCACCCGAGGGTTCCAGGGCAGCACCCGCGGGTTCCAGGGCCGCTGCACAGCCCCTGGCCCGCTCCCAGCTGACGGCTCGCCAAGGGAGCCGCCGCTCGCTGCGCCCGGGCCCGGGGGCTCGACGCCGCGGTAGGCATGCAGGAGCTCACCGCGCACGCTGACAAGATCAGGTTTCGCACAAAATGCAGCAGCAGCCAAAATCTTCTCTTGCAGCAGTGCCGGAGGAGGGGCCGGGGGTGCGCCCCCCTCTCCTCCCTCCCGCAGCGCTCGCTGGCGCCGGCTCCCACGGCAGCAGCCCGGGCACGGCTGGGCAGCCCCAGCACCTGCAGCCTCGGGCACGGAGCCTGTCCTTGCTGCTGCCCTCCCCGAGCAGCCCCCGATGCTCACCCGGTGACTGATCCGCGGAGGGTGAGCGTGGGACCTGCCCCTGTCACCCCCTGGCTCACAGGTGAGGGTTCTCCRGGCTGGTGAAAGGTGTGAACCTCTCAAGGGGAGGGGAGAGCTAATGTCTCCCACATCTGAAACCCACAAACTTGCAGTCCACAGATTTGGGGAAAAAAAAAAAAAGTAATTTTTTCAGGTTGAGGCGAAGGTGTCTCCGTAGGACCACACAGCTGAGCCCCAATCACTCTTTGCAGTGTTGTAAGATAGCAGACATTAACGTGAGGAATGAGCAGCCCCTCTGCACTGCTCTCGGCTCTGTGTGGAACTGTCTGCACGGGGTCTGGAGGTGCCATCCCCTGCGTGCTGCACGCTGTGAGGTGTCACACACAGCCCTGGGCACAGATCCCTGCGGTGGAACCAGAGTGGGAGAGCACTGCAAAGCTCTTCCCTTCCTGAAGGATGGGGATGTGGGGTGAGGAGAGGACTCAGCAGGCTGGTGCCAGCTGGGGGTGACTCTGCACTTGGATCCACACTGGCACCGGGACTGCTCCCACACACAAGCTGATGGGATGCTGCTGCCTCAGTCCTGGGGGAAATAACTGGTGTGCACGTGCGAGCCTGCCAGGCTGATCCCTGCACGATACTGAGCAGGATTCCTGAAGCTTCCTCAGGACAGGTTGAG
The DNA here is from genome assembly GCA_902810485.1 of Alauda arvensis. Classification (NCBI taxonomy): domain Eukaryota; kingdom Metazoa; phylum Chordata; class Aves; order Passeriformes; family Alaudidae; genus Alauda; species Alauda arvensis. Next base: position 271,153 of record CADDXX010000124.1, on the reverse strand, counting down.
TGTCAAACAGCCTCTGTCAGCATTTCCCAAGCTGTTGTACCCCCTGTCCCATTTCCAGATAAACTTGACTCTTACACCCCCACATTTCTCAGCCTGGGCACAGTGCCGTGCTGACACGGCTGTTCCAGCTCCAGGAGTGAATCCAAAGCCCCCAAGCACTCCCAAATCCTGTCAAGAAGGAGTACCCACAGTTGGAAAGTATTGGCATGTGTGGAAAATACTGGTTCTGTGGTCTGGAGAGCTCCTGGAAGCTGTAATTCCTGCTGATGTGCACCAGCACTGGCAGGCTGTCGGAGAGGTGCTCATGAGGTGAGCAGGGGGATGGCCAAGGGCCTCCTTGTCTGAACCTGTGTGCCCATGAGCAGGGGGGGCAGGACCCTGCAGGGGTTAACAGGGAAATATCTCAGTGTTTGGAATCTCCAGACCCAAACATCATCTCCCTGTGTGTCAGCACTTGGTCATATGCTGTTTACTTTCCTCTGTCCTTCCCATGAGGACACCTGTGGTTGCTCTGCGTCCTCTTTTGATGAAGTCCTTGAACTACCAACTGCACATTCAAGAGGCAAGGTTGGRAAAAGGTACAGAACAAGAAAAAGAGCACTGTGTTTGCCCTTTTCTCTACAGGAGATCATGACGTGTTCACTGAGGAAATGCTTCCTTCTCCCTTGTTCATTGACATCATTGCTGCCTCATTCATGGGCGACACCAGCTGTCTGCTGACTGTTTGTAAGTTGGCAACTTGTGGGCACAGACTTCCTCTGGACACARCCTACATAAAAACTAAAACTTCATTTGCCACTTTTTCCAAGCCATCAGTTGTACTCCATCTACCAAGGCAATGAATGTTCCACATACAGGAGGTGTCAGGGATGGAGCTGATCTTTGCAGGGACTTTAAACGAGGCATCCAGCAGAGTATCGTGAGTGCATCTTGAACCACTCTGGGACAAACACCTGATAATGTCGTTACTTTTCCCTGAGCCTCTGTGCCTCTCCTCCCAAGAGATTCAGGTGAGGGCAGTATCTCCTTGTTCCTGGCTTCACCCGCTGCCAATTTCCCTGGAAGTTTGGGRAGGGCAGCTCCACCCTGGCTGTTTCCTGGGGGCTGGGCTGGGCTGCAGGGCCGGACTGGCTGCAGGCACAAGGGCGCTGCTGCTCTTCGGGGCACCCTGAGTTTCTGGGCAGATAAAAGYGCCTCAGTCTAAGAGTGCAGAGGAGTTATTTGTGTGATCCCGGTGCAAGTGCTCCTCAGGGCCCGTGGGCTGGCAGCTGCTGGGCTGCTGTGGCATCGAGGTGGAGCTTCTGTGCAGGCACTGAGTGCCCTCCCCGCTGCTGCTGGACCAGGGTCAGCYCGGCACCAGGAGCGGGACCACAGGAGGAGAAGAGCCCTGGGGAAAGGCTGAACTTCAGGCTGGTGTGTGGTGAAACCTCCCAGGAGAATGAGTCGTGGCATTTTGCTGCTGCTGCAGACAAGGTACCTGTGAATTTCTTGGTGAATCCTTTAGTCTCTGGTGGTCTGTAAATAAGCATAAAATGCGTGTTAGTTTTGGCTTAGGTTTCTATTCTCAGATGAATGAATTTGAATGAACTTGTCTTATCTKTGGAATCTCTCTTGGAACTGATGTTTGCAGAGAAGATAAATGTGCTGCTGCCTGCCTGCTTGTCCTGACTTAATCTGTGATGCACCAAACAGTGTCCCGGGGGAATTAGGAAGGCTGGAAGCAAGCTTGGGATGTCAGGCTGCCAGAACCTGGTGCTATGACCTGTATCAGTTTCTCTGTTGATGATAAGGCTGTGGATTGTGTGTCAGCAGTAGAGCATCATGGTTGCAATGTTTTCCAAAATGATTTTTTGGAGGGCAGCGTTAGATACTGGTGTTCCTGTTAGAACAGCATCCTGATGAAGACACACACTGGATAAAATGTATTCCCCATYTGTGTAGGGCAGGCCAGCAAACCTGCCCAGGGCAGCACATACCAGCCTGGTCTGCCCTTGGAGGGAAATGCTTTTCAGCTTGTTATTAGAAAATGTTAAACCAGCTTYAGGTGAGCTGGACTGCTTTTCCAACTCCTTACTTACATTTTCACTACCAACAGCTTGTGAAAATCCTTAGTGAGGGCTTGCTGTGTACTGCAAGTGTCAAAGGCATAAGTTATATTTGTAAGTTGTAAACCACAAAAAGCATGAAACTATTGAAACTGTTTTATAATAGGMGTCCTTAACGATGAATCCAAACTTGGATTCAATATTCTTAAAGATACAAAATGAGCAACATGGTCTCAAAATTTCATTGTCATATAAATGAAGTGTTCTACCAGAGAATTGCTTAAGCATCTTTTAGTCCAAGGATTAATTCAAGGTGGAAATAAAAAGAACCGAAAATGACTGAGGGGTGAGCAATGAGCAGTCCCCATAGGCCAAATCTCAGTAGGAGAAAACACTTAAAGTTTCTTTAGTGCTGGCAGGTTCAAAAGTCAGGGCTGGTTTCAATTAGCTTGGGAGAGTCTCAGTGATAAACAATTCCTGTGGTCTTGAAGCAAAGGACCCTGCTGCATGCAGCCATCCGAACTACTTGAGCTGGCCCTATTCCCTCTGCTCTGGGAGGAACTGTCTGTTTGAATGAAGCATTTGTCATCGTTTGTRTATGAATTCTTCTGAGTTTTTGAGAGCAAGGAAAACATGAAGTTTTCTGGTTAAGGCATTTTTGGTCTGAAAATCCCCCAGGGTATCAGTTTAAAATATGCACGACGCTCATGCGATTTATTTTCTTTAAGGGGCTGGAAAATGTGAGTGTGTGCAGATGTGTTTGTGTGCACATGTGCTCGTGGCTGTGGGATCCTCGGGGGGGTGTGGGGCTGCCCCTGGGCAGTGCAGCCCCTCAGGGGAGGGGTGGCAGTGCCCTGCAGGCAGAGTGGCCTCCCCAGCACACCCTGCCCTGTCTGTGTGAGTTCAGGAGAGGGCACAGCACAGCCTGCTCAGCTCTGTGTGCGGCTCAGAACCATCCAGGCTCTGAGGCTGCACACCCTGGCAGAGCCTGGGGTGCCAGCAGGAGCAGCACAGGGACCAGAGCAGCTCCACAGAGCTCAGCAACTGCTGGGAGAGGGCTTTAGGTCCTGTACGTGGCACAGAGGGGTGAAGCGAGAGGCTGGGATGAGAAATGCTCTGCCTCCTGTTCAGGAGGATCATTTCCTCAGTGCACAGGGCTGCTTGGGCAGGCAGTGAGGYGACAGTCCATCTGTCATTGCCTTCAGCCTCACTCAGGGCTCATGGCAGTTGCTTTTTTCCTGCCTGCAGAGGATGATGTGCCTTTCCAGAAGAGCCCTCTTAAAAAAAACCGCTACACTAAAATCAATCAACAATATTTCAAACAATCTTAAAAAGAGGTCCTGGTACCCAACTCTCAGAAAACATGAGGGTGAATGTATTTTTTTTTTTTTAGAATCACCCTTACATTGTTTCAATTTTAAGAGCATTAAATAGCCAAATCCATCAAAGAATGCAAACAATAGCCCCTAGTCTCCTGTTGGAAATTTTTAGCATGTTTTGGACATAGCTGTTTTGATTGCAGACTTGAAAAGTCTGAACTCACACAAAATACTGCTGTGATGTTGGATACCTCTATTCAGACTTACTGTTAAAAGATTTATGGCAGCATGCTTAGGGATGGGTTGTATAAAAATTATGAACCACCATATGCTTTTACTCCTTAAAACTTTTATTTTTAGACAAAATGCCAAGGAGCATAAGCTTTCCTGTTGCATTTGGGAGAAAGAGGCTGTGTTTTCCCTCTGTGGCCAATTCTGCATCACCTATTCAAATGAATCTTGGGGAAAGAAAGGAATTTGTGACAAATACGATTTTTGTGCCGCAAAACAAAAGGCACAGGGTAGTTCAGTGAGGGCCCTTAAATCACACACAGTACAGATCCTGTAGAGCAGGAGGATCTATTTTTATCATGTGACTTTCCATAGCAAAGGCTGATTTAACTCCTTAGGGTGAAGTTCATGGCAGTGGTGTCTCAGTGGAAGCTGAAGCTGCAGAAATGGGGTGTGCAGGGGAGGGCAGAGGCTGGGCACAGCCACTCTGGGGTGCTGGGACCCCTCTGTACTGCTGGGACCTGGGTCCTGCCCTGGCAGGGACAAGGAGTCAGGGAGCTGTGCTGAACAAACTGTGGCACTTCACCTGTGAGGAATGAACCCTTCCCTCTGGGCTCTTTGGAGCAGGAGGCAGCTGAGGAGCTTTAGGAGCTTTACTCTGTGGGGGCAGCAGCAGTGAGAGAGTTCAGAGGTGTGAGGATGCCACGGAAGGGCAGCCCCCGAGGGCAGAGGAGCCCTGGCTCTGTGCAGGGCTGTGAGAGCCGTGCAGAGCCCTGTGTGCTGCTCCTGCAGCTCAGCACCAGGCTCCAGCCACTGCTCCAGGCTGCCATGTGTGCACTGCGATCTCTCTACAAGCTGTGATCCCCTGGATCACAACACAAYTTCCCTTTTTCTTTTTTYTTTCTTTTTCTTTTTTTGAGCAAGTGTCTTGGTGCAGCTTCCAGAGAAGTGGRACATGGGGAGGGATGGGGGGAGCTGTGGCATCACCACGGCACCTCAGCCACCAGAAGGTGGTTGGTGAAGGAGCTCACACAGAAAGTCTGGTTTGGGTGTTGTGTTCTCTCCTTCGTGGTATAACACAGGTTCTGCCAATTAACTCTAAAGATGGATACTTGTAATTAAAACATTTGCTTGAGGTCAAAAATGTGAAAATCAACAAACAAAAATAAGATTAGCTTTGTMAGCAAATTAAAAATAAAAGTTTGCTATTAAATAAATACAGAAATTAAAAGATAATTCCACCAGCCYATATCTTGCTCCTCTCACTACAGTAGAGCTTGGTTCTAAACTTTATTTCAAGTTGGACTTCTCCTGAAGATTAACTTTAGTGTGCAGAATTTCTTYGGGGAGTTCTGCTTAAGGTCCCTAGAATATTAACTGGTTTTAAACACGAGTTGGGTTCCACAATCTCTAATCAAGTAGGATTCCCACAGAGTTCAGGGYAGGCTGTGATAATTTAAAAATGCACAGGATTAATTCCAGCTTCAAGAATTTGACTTGTGGTGTGTAGGTAAGAATGGAGAGCAATGTGCAGGCTCTGCTGTTGAAATGGCTCGGGGTGTCAGTGTTGAGTTGTGCAGAGTGTATAAATCATATGTGTGTGTTTCTCAGGCTGGTACCTGGGGATTTGCTTGATATGATTATACACACTGCTCTGCTCACTTAGTTCATTTCACGGCTGCCTCAGGAGCGACCTCAGGAGGCGTTTACATTGATTATTTCCTTCACAACAGCCAACACAGTTCAAATAAAGCAGACTATGCATAATTAAAGGCATCATTGCTTTCTCACTCAAAATAGTAATGGGGCAGTGGATCTAATTTCCTACTTAACACAGCAAAGCTGTGCTTATTAACTATTCCTCTGATTATTGTTTACTAAACTAATTTTAATAATGGCTTGTCGTGTGTTTTTTCTCCTGGAAGACCCAAGCTGTTCTGGTGTACTGTAAGAGCATGGCAGGGATGGAGAGGAGGGTGGTGYACACCCCTCAGGGCTGTGCAGGTGCCCGGCTGGGCTCTGCAGCCTCACCTCGGTGCCGTGCTGCAAGGCAGAAATGCTGCCACACGTGCGAGTGCCAAACAGAAAAAGTGTGTGCGTGTGTGTGAATGCCTGCTTGGAATTGCCGGGGAGGCTCTTCAGCCCCTCGCCTTGAGGGAGGCAGACAGGGCAGCTCTGGCTCGGCTCACTTGGGGCAGTTTTGGGGCAGCTCTGGGGCAGTTTTGGGGCAGCTCTGGCTCGGCTCCCCCCGTGTCCCCGGTGTCCCCAAGGTGCCGGGCTGCCAGCCCCGGGGCTGAGGGCAGCGCTGCGGGCTCTGCCCTGCCCGCACCCAGCCCGGCTGAGCTCCTCATGTGCCGGGCAGCTGCGGCTGCTGACAGCGCCGTGTAGGAGCCGCCCCCTCTCACAGCCAGCCTTGTGTCTGTTTTTCCTGTGGGAGAAGCTTTTAGCGCTGCCCCTGGCCTCTGGCTTGCGTGCTTCAGAGGGCTGTTGTGTTCTGATTTCATTAGCATCATAAAATCCGCACCTCCCGGACCRTCCCAAAGTCAGAATTCCCGGCTCACCCGCTGGCACCGCTCGTGCCGCTGGGACAGGGGTGAGCTGCTGAGGGATGGTGGCAGGAGTGTGGCAGGGAGAGGTGTCCGAGGCAGGCAGGAGGTGTCACCGAGAGCCCTGATGCAGACTCGGTGCCCTCGCAGCGATTGCACCGCGCTGGGCTCCTGCTCGGGCAAGGCTTGCGCGTGGTGTCGAGCCCTGAATTATCATCYCTCCAGAAACAGAAGAGCTCAGACATTCTGTAAACTGCTCTTATCAGCTGGTGGAATTATCAAGCCCAGGGATCCTTTGGTAAAYTAAAAACCCAGGGAAGCTTGGGGCTGAATTCTGGGTGAATTCAGCCAGAGGTGGCAGGGAGCACGCTCAGCTTGGGGCCATGTAGTGAGAAAAYGTTAATCTGATCATTTTCTCATCTTCAGCTTTTGCTGATCCTTCCCAGGGCTGCATCATGCTGGGGGGTGTCCTGAGGCCAGGCTGGCTGGCATTTGCAGTGCTCACTGCAGGGACACAAATGACAGTAACTTTATGATGACTTCAACATGCTCTCACATGTTTGAATTGTTCATATTTTCTGGGAAAGAGACGCCCACCCTGACAGCATCTTGCTTCTGATGAGTAGGACAGCCTATAACCTGTGATCCTTGAGAAAAATCTGTCAAACCTCATTATTTCCAGTGGATGAGCACTGTCAGCTTTCCTGGTTTGTACTTCTCTGGCAGAGTTATTAAATTTCTTATAAAATGAGGACACCACTGGTTGCTTGTTCTCCTGCACCCTTGTCCACCTCACCCTGTACCAGAGCTGTGCCCTGATCTGGTGCAGATGGAGGCCAGGGAAGTTCCTCACCCATTCCAGTCTGCTGCCTTCCTGGAAAAACTGAGTTAAACCAAAAGCTGATGATTTTAAGAAATAACTGACCAAACTTACGTGAAACAAGTCACAAACTCAGTTTGCTCYGTGAGCTGTTAAATATCTGACAAACTTCTGGTTAGCTTTAGGAAGGACCAACGACAAGGGGGTTATTGCCATTGTAAATTGTATCTAACAGTTTAATAGTTGTARTACCTGGTATGTTCTGTTTAATCACGAGTGTCTGCAGTGCTGCAGAACAGAGAAAGCATCTGGATCTAGAGCAGCTGAGGTAGAAAGTTGTTTTTCTGTTTACAATATGACTCTCTGCTCACAGAAATGCCTCTGGTGTGCATTGGCTGTGTATTTAGTGTGTGGAAAAGGTGTGGTTTTGTGTACCAAAATTAAGATTGTAGTGATTTGGGGTTTTCTTAGGATTGGAAATGAAGAAACATACCCAGTAACAAGCCCATGTTATTAACACTGGAAAATGTCTGTCAGCTGGCTGCAAGGTTGTTACTTTGAAGACAAGGAGGTGAGGGATGTCCAGGCCTTTTTAGGTTCTCTTTAATTGAATAGCAGCGTGTCCAGCTGGGGGTAAAGGGTTGGAGATGTGGCAATTCCATCCCTGACTGTGCTTTGGAGACTTTCCCCAACAGCTTCTTTTACAGAGGAGATGTTTTGCTTTAACTGATAACTGAGAGGTAATAAATGGGATTTTACAGAGCTTGGCATCTGGTCTCTGCAAGATCAGTTTTGGAATAGGTGAAAAGGATTCAGTTTAGCTCAGCCTGATGAAAACCAAAGCTGTGCAGAGGGATGGGGCTTTTTCAACACAGCCAGAGTGGGCCGTGGTAGAACTACAAGGAAAGGCAGATGAGACACTGAGATGGGTCAAAAACAATCAGCTAAAAACGAGCCATCAGTGAAACAAACTGAAACCTGTTTCATAACTGAGGGTGCTCTGCCTCAGATGTGGTTTGGATTCCCCAGTGCRGGGTCCAGCCCCCAGCACTCTGCTCTCCTGGGGGAGAGGCTGCCCGGTTCAGCAGAGCCACTGATCCCTGGTGGGGAAGGGAGTGTCCCCCTCTGTGTGTCCCCGTGTGCCCCACTGTGTGTCCCCGACTGTCTCTGTGTCCCCCTCTGTGTCCCCCTCTGTGTCCCCGAGCGTCCCCAGCTCAGGCAGCCCTGGGGCACGGCTCTTACCCCTCCCTCTCTGGGATGGAGAAAGGAGGGCTTGCTGCAGGCATTCCCTTTGGGAATCCCTTGGTTTGTCATGAACCCCCCGGCATGATGGAGGGATAAAAGCAAAAACCGTTTTACCAGGACTGTTATGAAATGGAAACAGTAAAATAATTCCCAGGCTGGGGGTGCTTTGCTTCCCTCTCTCCTTCCCCTGCAGGTTTTTAAATGTCCTGTTGGGAGGTGGAGGACCAATCCCTGGTTTGCTGGTGCCTGAAGCTCATTTTGGGCAGGGCTCCAGGCAGGGTTCCGGGGCTGGCAGAGCCCCAGGTGCAGCTTTGCTCCCTCACTGCAGCGGGCTGGGGCTGCGGTGCCCTGCCCGGGGGCATCACCACAGACCGACAGAGAAACAGAGACAAGAGGGCATTTTAGTCCCTGCGGAACTCCAGTCGTTGTCCTGTAAATGAGATATTTGGGGAGCAGGCGTGGCAATTGATGTTTCAGTGAAAAGTGGAAAAATCAGAGGATTTATCAGAGCAAATTGCCTCCTGTAGCCTCTTTATTCCAGCCAGCTGCTAGTGTTCACCCTGGCCAGATTTCTTCCTCTTGCTTCAAAAGGGTATTARCTAAAGTTTTTTTAATAACAAACAAATGGTTTAATCACAAACAAATGTTTGAGAAATTTGTGGGGAATAGGAGAAAAGCCCCTGTGTCACTCCCCTCTCTGTGGGTAGATGGGAGAGGGCTGGGTTGCCCCAGGTTTAGACTGGTGTAACTTTTGTCATTGTTGTTGTCAGTGGCATGAGCCACTTGGCAACTGGACTCTAGAAAAGGATCTGGCTAGGTGGTTACACAAATGCTGACACCTGCACTTATGATTTCATGCAGTGAATTCCAGCTAAAAATCCTGTGATGGGYAGTAGAGGTCCCTGGCCATCAGGCTTCTGCCCCTTCACAGGGATGAAGTGATGCTGTCTGATTTTGACAGGTTTTGCACAGGGCTCACAGACCAGCCATGCACCAGGTGAATGGGATTCTCCCCAGCCATTCGGGCTGTTGTTTTTGCCTGTCCCCTCACCAGGAAAGGTGCATGCACTGTTGTGAGATGGTTTTTGTCAGGACTGCAGGCTGGCTTCATGTGGGCTGCTGGTTTCCAGTTGATAAGCTAATTGTGGCTACTGCTGGTGTTTGGTATGGAGCATTTCTTCCAAGCCTGTAGGAAGTGATTCCTTGTGTTCCTGATTATCAGCTGTGGTTGGAGACTGTCTCAGTGTTCACAGAGCTGAGGTGCAGATCCCTCACCTGAGTCTTTAAAAGTGCATTTACTTTAATTTGCACACTTAACATTAATCACTTAATGCTTGTGCTACCTCACAGGGTAGGGCTGGAAGGAAAATGGCATTTCTCTAAAACCTCAGGAACAAACGGTATCAGCAGTATCCAAGCTCAAAGAACTGCTCATAKGGAGGCAGATGCAGTTATTGGGTCTGTGATCTGCTCAGTCCTGAGATTATTCCTGGAATCAAACAAGTGGAATTGACTTCTAGTAAGTGTCCCTGTAGGCCTAAATGGAACTTGGTTTTCCCAGATTCTGKATTTGTGCTGGTGTTAAATAAAATCACTAATGTATCATTTGAGGATGTTGACACAGGAGTGGTGAGGGSCTGGATCGTGGTCAGCCCACTGCTCTGCCAGCAGGGCTTTGTGCTGGCCTTGTTCTGCAGCTCACAAAAGGAAAAATAACTGAGATTTGTCTTGTCTTGGGCTGACAGTACAGCCAAGTGATTGCCAGTCCAATTTGGCAGTTTTTAATCATTTTATCTCTGTTCTCCTCTCTCTGGGGAGACAGGCAGTGTTTAGCAGTCTGCTCAGAAAGACCTTGGGGCTACTTTCAGCGGCAGTGGCTCAGAGCTCTGATTATTAGCTCTGCTCTTAGGAGCACACTGCGATCCTTCCCAGGGGAGTGGTGTGAAAAATTAACACAGGCTTAGAGCAGCAGTGCAGCAGCAAGCTATGTAACTGTAATTACTCCATTGATATTCCTCACACAATAACACTGTCATCAGTCATTTACATAAACTTTTTCTCCATGAAGAGGGAATGGCTGCTTATAACCCTATTGGGTGCTTCCAGAGCATGCATTATACATTTTATTTGTTCTAATTTCAGACTCGAGGCCTGTAGGAACAGAGTGAGGAAACGTGCAGCCTTTTTGTTGTTTTCTTTTCTCTTGCAGCAGTAAGCGTGCCACTCTGCATGTGTGAGCATGCAAGCAGGCAAAAATGTGTCTTGACAGGGTTGTGGGAACTAATTTGAGGATTGGAAATGTTCAATGYAATTTCAAGAAATACAATGGTATATTTTAAATATTTTAAACRTTTTAAACAGTGTAGTAAGCAAGCTCTGCTCCAGGTCCCAGTGTTTTGGTTGGGCTGGATCCACAAGCAGCTCTGCTCTTGGGCTCCTGAACTCCTTGGAGACACTGCATTTATCTAGGTTCCTTTTTCTTCCACAAGCACATGGCATGGCTCTGTGCACTCTGCCTGTACCAACTCTCCTGTAGCTCTRTTTCTTTCACTGTCACCAGAAGGAATGGATGTTTAGGCCAGAAAGGTGCTGCTTCCTGCCAGCAAGTGAGCCAAGGAAGCAGCAGGAAATAAGTGGTTAGTAAAATTTAAAATTTGTACCATCCTGCCTTCTGCCAGGGACAAGAATTTCTTTTGTGTCCCTCTTACCATGTAAAAGACAGAGCCACACAAGGCGGGTTACCCTTCTCCAGGTGAGAGCCAGGCAGGGATGAGCATCCCAGACCTTCTGGCCCCGGGGGAGGCTCTTGGGGAGGGCACCACGCCCGGTGCCTCTCAGGCACAGGAGCCACTGGGTCCTGGGCAGCTGGGCAGGCTCCTGGGCAGGGTGTGCAGGGTCCTGCTGAGCTCCCAGCTGCAGAAGGGGCTGCAGGGGAGGCTGCTCAGTGCCCGGCTCCACCAGGGACACCCTGTCCCTGCTCTCCGAGCAGGAGCCTTCAACTTTTGCAGATATTACACTTCCTCTAATTAAAGTCTTCGGAGGTATTCCTGGGGCCAGGACTAATAATGCATTCAGGAGAATAATCGGGCTGTCTGTGCTGCAGTGTGTTTATTGATGGCACCCGGAGCTGCCCCTGAGCCCTGCGGGGCACAGCCGCCCACGCCGCCGAGCCCCGAGCGCTGCAGCTCGGCACATCCAGTGGGGGAAAGGCACATGATAGTCAAATTTCAGCTGCTGAATATTTAATGAAGCCTGCAGTGTTTATTTGGTTAGCCTGTCGATTTTTATCGTTCTGTCAATAGCTTCTCATATGTGGCACGGTGATGATCTTTAGCAGCCTGTCCCCTGGGAGCCCAAGCGCTAAATGCAATTATGGATTTTATACCGCAATGTGTTTGATATTTCCAGTGATCTAATTTGCAGTCTGGTAGTTTATTGTTTGGCATTTTAATGGCGTTCAAATGCTACGGAAAATTTGATTTCTCTGTATAATTCATCCTAACGTCATTAATGCTGGTAGCAGAATGGCACGGATTTGAGAGGGCTAAATATATGGGAAAGTCATTTTTTTAATATGGACCAAAACGAACAGAGTTTTAACTAAAAGGAAAACCGTGTTGTATTTYTTCACACTTCCTCTTTGTCACTTTACATTAAATATTAAGATTACTTTGAGGAAATGGTAAAACAGATGCTTGACCTTACCAAACAAAACACAAGTGCTGTGTGATGGAAGCTTCACTGTRCAGCTCACAGCTCCTCAGGAGCTCTTTGAGAGAGAAACAGAATCAGAGTTATTATTTTTAAAAGTCTTTCCTGGCTGTTTCTCTCTTCTGTTCCAGACCACTTGTGATTGATAATTAATCCTCCCTGTATACGTTTTCCTCTTTCGTAGCTCACAGAAGTCCTGAGCCAACCACTTGAGCAGATGCATCTATTTCAATTTAAAAAACSCAAACCAAAACAAAACCCAAGCCCACCACCAATCCCAACCCCAAGCCACAGTGAGGTTGAGTTTTGGGTTGGGGCCGTTGGCAGAATGAAGGGGCACACAAACCCGTGTGGGGCGGAGTGGCTTGGGGGAGTTAATCATGGTGTTATTTTACACATCTACAACACTTTTATTGTGCAGTAACTCATGAGTTATGGGTCCTCTGCAACTGCAAAATAAATCCTTTAATTAACCACCTACTCAGAAACAATTTAACCTCCTCAGTGTATCTCATAAACTACATTAGCCCCAGATTTATTTAGAATAGTGTTGTGCAAGTGTGATCTATTTACATTAAGGAATATATGTCCTTTGTTATGTCAAGGGTTCTGGGACAAACAAATCTGGTTTATATGGTTTCATCCATGGCTTTTAATGATTTCCCAGAGTGTTTCCCAAAYAGAAGCAAACACCTTTTTGCACTGWTAGGTGGAATCAGACAGGGTGACAACCATTTCACCTGGGCAGGCAGCATGTGAATTCACTGCTTGTTGTTAGGGCTCTTTCACAGAGAACGCGTTAGAGAGGAACGTCACTCTCCTCTGCTGTCCAGTGGAGTCAAAACACACAGTGGCATGTTGACAAGAAATGATTCTTTTCCTTGAGTGTTGAAGAATTTGTTTCTGTCTTTCAGCAGAGGTGAACACAAGCCCCGTTTGTGCAATACATCTTACAGGCTGACAGGACTAGAGTCTGCTTTGTGGTTTCGGAGTTTAAGAACGTTAAAGAAGTTGAAGAGAGTTGTTCTTTTAATGTAAWCAAGTAGAAAAGATGACAACAAAAAGGAGCCACAAAGGAGAGTGAACGAGGTGCCAAAATCAGTAATGAATGAATGTAGAACATTCAGCTTTGCGTTTCACACAATGCTTCAGTGTTGGGCTGACCTGTTTGCTCTCTGGATGAGGTTCCTACTGGTGCAGAGGTTTCCAGCGCCTCTCACAGCCTGGGGACAGCCTGGGGACAGCCTGGGGACCGCGGTGCTCCTGCCCCTGGCGCCGCACCCGGCAGTGGTGGCAAACCTTGATTACATTTGTAACTCATCTCAAATCTTTCCCCTAAATTAATTTTCCTTGAAAAAAATCTGATTTTTCTCTGAACTGAATGAGTGACAAGATGGCAGGTGATCATGTAGAGGAGAAAGTGCCAACTGCCCTATTTCTTCCAATGGGGCCGAAGTCCTTCGCAGGTCCTTGTTTTGTCCTGTACCTTTTGAAGCGCTGTTGGGTGTTTGGTTTGCCTGGAGAGGTGTGGAGGTCACCTGGAGTCAGAGATACCCCTGGCCAGACTCTCCTGGAACGCTGCTTTGCAGGAGGATCCGTCAGGGATCAGAGGGGGTCAGATCACAGGCAGTGACCCTTTTTGGGCACCTTTGCTGAAGCACAGGTGGGAGCAGTGGGGTGACCTCGGCAGGGGCTGCCGGGAGCCCTGTCCTGCCCTCACCTCTGCCCTGAGATGAGTCAGGGGCTCAGCTGGGAGCCCATCCCCTTCCACGGGAGGTGCAGGGTGGGCTGGGAGTGCAGGACACGGAGCAATGGGTGGCAGGAGTGTGCTGCTGTGGGAAGGAAATGCAGCATTGGAGGTGTTGGTGATGCACAGACTGCACTCACTGCAAATGGCCTAAAGCACCACACAACTGTGTCATCCTCTCCAGAAATCAAACCCTCGCTGTGTTACTCAAGCTCTGGCCCAGGATGTTCCAGCTGATGTTTTTGTTTGCAGGAGTGACAGCTAACAGGCCCTCCCTAAATTGTTGAGAAACCTTGTTAGCAGGAGAAAAAAAAAAAAAAAAAAAAGAGCCACCAAGCGGTGGTGGTGTGCTGCAGGGTAATGACATGAGGCCTGGCCCTCCAAGTGATCTGCTAGCAGATGATGGATGGATGTGCACCTCACTCAGCAGCACCACCAGCTTTGCTCCATTCTTGAATATCTGTCAAGATGTTAAGTGGGTGACTGCAATCAGCAGTGAAATAAGACCTGTGTAATCTGATGTTCCACTTAGAAAAGAAAACAGGATTCCTGCCACCTAATATGAGACTACACCAGGCAACACATAAAGGTCTCTGAGCCGGCCAGGTATCTGATAAAATCTTTACACCTCATTATCACTTGTAATTTAGAGATAGGGGCACAGCTGTATCTACAAACACAGCGTTATGACATTTCCAGGGATTTTTTATCTCTGTCCCTTTCCAGCCAACAGCTCTTCCTTCACACATATGCTTTTCTATGACTTTTAATGTGCTCTTTTATTCAGATTTTATCTGGCTGAGAAGGGAGGGCTGTCTGTTATGTCCTTTGACAATTTATGAAATTTTTTGTAGATTAACAAAAAAGGCAGCCTTGTACTGCTCGGAGGGAAGTTCGGGTTTGGTGAGTTTCATTTAGTCAAGCTGTTTTCTAGAAGGCAGCAAGAAAAGTAGCATTCACTGGTAAAATCATGGCGAGGATTATTATGGAAGGTATTGAAAAACACACGGAGTACAGAGCAGCCATCAGTCACAGCTGCACGAGGAGAAGGTCCTGCTTGTCAGACCTGATTTCCTCCTACAACAGGACAGCCCTCCTGCATGGCCAAGGGAAGCCAGTGGATGTAACATGCTGGGACTTTAGCAAAGCCTTTGATGCTCTCACATTTTCCTTCTGGACAAACTGCCCATGGCACAGCTGGAGAGGGATGGGATGGGATGGGAGAGGAACTGGCTCCTGGAGCAGGCACAGAGGGTGGCAGTGGCTGGGTGACTTCAGGCTGGCACAGTCACAGAGGGGCTCCATCCTTGGCTCTGCAACCCCTGCATYAATGACCTGGACACTCAAAACAACACTCTGAGTCTGCTGGTGGCACTGAACTGGGAGGAGCAGCCTCTCCCTCGAGGGCAGAGAGGCCCTGCAGACACATCAGCAAATCAGAGAGGGGAATCTTATGAGGAACAGATGAGGAGACTGAGGTCAGACCTCTCTGTGGGCTTTGGCATCCTCGTGAGGGGAAGCAGAGGGGCAGGTACCAATCCCTTTGCTCCCATCACCAGTGACAGGACAGACAAGTGGAAATCTACATTTAACTGGAAATAGTGATTGAAATACATGTATTTGTCATATGAAGGGGGAAGCTCTTGACTGTACAATTGTCAAAGCTATTCTATTTGTTGTTAGTATCTCTGGAAAATTTCCCTGAGAAAAAGAAGATGAAGGTTGTTTAAAGAGAAAAGGTAAGAAGGAAGAAAGAAGGGAAAGGATGAAGGAAAGGAGCAAGGTGAGAGAACAGGTTAGACAGGCCCAGGTAGTGATTAATGAAGATGTGGACTTTCCCAGGCAGCAGGATGCCAAAAGGCTGGAGCAGGGCTCTGATGGGACTGCAGATCTGAGAAGGTCTGGGTGCTGGGGAGCTGATGGCAGATGGCTGCTGCTCTGTCAYTGGTCTCCCAGTCCTGCATGTTTGATGTCTAAAATCTGTCACTCTCTGAGCTGAAAACAGTCTGTGTCCCATCTCAGGCACTGCAGTCCAATGTACCATGAAACTGCTTAATGCTGTAGAAAATTGCTAATGCAACAAAACAGAGCCCCTTGAAAAATCAGCTAATGCCTCATGGTGCCTTTCGGGTCCCTTCTGACCCCACTCATGGGAGCATCACTGCACACAGAGGAGCTGAGCTCCATGTGGCTGCTCCTGGGATCCTGGAACACTGAAAGGTGTCTCTGAAGCTGAGTCCAAACACTGCACTGAGCTCCCCAGCAGAGCTCAGAGTGTGTGCTGGCCAGGGGAGCCCAGAGGAAGCTGTTTCACAGCACAAGGAAAGCTTCCAGCACTCCCCTGCTCTGTGTTGTGGCAGTTTCTGAGTCCCTGTCATCGGTAGGTTCTGCCCTCAGGATAAGGACCCTGGAACTCCTGATGGCTCCAGCTCTCCCTCCTGCAGACAAAGCCCCCAAATATAAACAAGGTCTCCCTGGCTTAGCAATGCCAGCATGCACATCACAGCTAGCCAGGCCATAAAAATCAGATTAACAAAGATTACTGATGTAAATGCAAGGAAAAACAAAACCAAACATTGTCAGTAYGTGCATAAATACATTTCAGGTGAAAAATACAGGGACTCCAATGGGAAAAGACAATTACAGAATTTCATGCTTTCTGGGACWATGAAGGTCACTGAGAAATGTCAGCCTTTCTCAGGGCAACAGGAAAGAGCAGCAGAAACAACWGTTGTGGTAATTCCAGGTATTTTTTATCTGGCCAATAAATGTCCTAGGCAGGAATAGCTGGGTAATCAAGGATAACCTGGAGAAGGAGAGATTGGGAGAGGAGGCACAAGTCGTGGCTGCTGTTCCCAGGGCTGCTTTGGCTGCAGAAGGAGCATAAAAATGCTCAGACCCAGAGACATGTAAAGGGCTCCATGTCTCTGAAAGTCAGGCAGCACAAGAGGTGCTTGAGCCCTTCTGAAAGGAGGGGGAGCCTGTGCTTGTGTTGATAGACTTAAGCCCCTTCCAGCCTCTCTGCAGCTGGGTAAATCTCCCTAGGATTGGGCTGGCTAACAGAAATATTGGCATTCCTCAGTGCTGGGTGAGAGAGTACAACTGATTCATTTCTTTGCTCTGCAGAGTAATTCTCAGCAGCTTCTTTTTAACTGAAAGGATCAAAGTCCCTAAATGAGAATGTGGYGAACTTGATACTTCTTCACAAGCCCAACAGACATGGACAATATACGTTCTGTAACCGAAACCTTTTGGGGTTTGTGTAATACAATACCCTTTCTGTAACCCCCACCCTTCCCTCCATCCTCTTGACCCTGCTGCAGCTAAGGGACTGGACAGTAGAAAAACATGTCAAGCATGAAAAGCAGCAACTTGAGGGCAAACATGACCCCTCCACTGCAAGTTACTGAACTTCTGAAAGTGCATCAAGCAAGCAGAATCAGCTAAAAAGGGAGGCCAGGGACACCTCATGTTGTGCGAGATGGGAGGTGAGGTCTTTGCTCTTTAGAACTGAAGTGTTTTGTTTTAATCATGGGGAGAGCTGCTGGCTTGGCACTGTGTGAAATAGATTTAGAAATCCTGAGGAAGGAGGAATTTCTCAAAACAGTAAGGAAAACAAAAGTCAGCAACAGGGAAGAATTGGCCAGCATTTTTACAACAGGAAATGTGGAGGATACTGAAAAGAGAAAATTAATGGCACTGGGAGTATGATCCTGCTAACCGTTATTGTTGACACCTCATCATTTCCAGRCTGAAATGCCAGCCCAGGCCATGTTTCACTTCACACTATCTTAGGTCATCTTTGTCTTGCTCAGAGAAAAAGAAAGCCCATAATAAAAATGGGGCACGTCATGAGAAACTCCTGTGTGTGTGGAGCCAGCTCAGCAGCCAGGGCACGGCTGCAGCAATCCTCTGCTTGATTGCACCAGGGATTGTGCTGCATYGGATTTTCTGGGGCAGAGGAAATGTTCCGCTCTGAGGAGTGGAAAATGCTGGCTATACCTATTTTAAACACCAGAGTAATGCTTTATAGCCCATAGAGGGATAATTACAAAGTACAAAATCACAGATTTTATAGCACAGTTTCCCGGGAGTGCAGTTAGGAGAACAGCATGTGTCATGTAGCCAATTTAGATAATGATTCTGATAAAGATAAACTGTATTGTTTATGATAAGTAATTGGGCTGACAAAGGCCCAGAAGACACGGAGCAGTGTGGGAGCTGCAGCCCTGGACCGTGGGCTCCTGGCTGCAGCTCACCAGGCTCAGGGCTGCGGGACACTTCACCTCCTCGGGAACAGAAAAGAGACTAAAAATGCTTCAAAAGTTCTCCATGGCTGAGATTCCGAGGCGGTGGCTCCCGTGGGGGTCTGTGCTGGTGAGGGATGTGCTGGGCCGGGAGAGACAAGACCTGGGCASCCAGCAGCCTGAAATCAGGGAGGGAAAGCAGAGCCTTGGCTCCCCTGCTCCTGAGCAAGTCCTGGGGCCTGTTCAGAGCTGAGCCATGAAGAATACTGGCCTGGGAAATACACAGTGGCACTTCACCACAGGCAGGAGATTACTTGTTGAGTAGATTATCTCTCTTGAGATAAGGCAAAATCCTTCAGATGCAGTGGAGTATCTTGCCAGGCCTATTAGCACATGACAAGATGCAGTTTGGGTCCAGTGAACCTCTATCAATCACAAGATGAAGTAAAGCCCTAATTATCATTTAATTGCTGCCTTCAGCCTGAGCTGCCCTTCTTCACAGCTTTCTGCATCCATTGGAGATTAGGTTGTACTAAAATGAGAACCGTAAAGGGCCCGGCCAAGGTGTGAAATTCCCTGGGTAACCGAATTAATGGCAGCGGGTTCTGCTGCTGGGGGGGTTCTGGTCTCTCTGCAGACAGGATGAGTGAGGGCGAGGGCTCTAATGGGCAATTGGAGGCGATCGCTCTCAGCGGTTTGTTCACAAGGAAGAATGACACAGAGCGAGCGAGTTCGGCCAGGCTCAAGGGAACGAGGCAAATACCGCTCACAAACGCTTGTTTTTATGCTAATTTTGTTGTGAACTATTCTGTTAAATAAGAAAAAGTAGCGACGTGTTCATGTAGGCTTGTGCAGGGAAGTRGCAGAATACGAGCACGGGTAACTGCTTATTTCTGGCCGTTCTGAAGCGGATTGACACAGATTTGGGGCATTYGGGCTCTGGTTCAGTTTTTAAGTCGGGCTCATTGTTGATCCGCTCTCATATGCTCTGCATGGCAGGTGTGTTTTCTAATTGCAGCATCAGAACAGTTTCTCATGATGAAACTCTGACATCAGTAGGAYACTTGTCTGTGCTGTGTAACTTTGCAACATCAAATCCAATTTCAAAGATAATTACAGGCCATTAGTGCCTGACACAGGGTTTAATAACAGAGTAAATATTGTGGTGATCTTCGGAAATGCATAAATAAATAAGTAAATACACAAAGTAGAGTCGTCTGGCTTCAAAAATGAGCTCTTAAAACTGGTATTGCCTGAGAAACAGGCGTAGTTGGAACTGGCCACTTAACCTCATTAGATGAAAGAGAGCACTATAAATCCATCATTTCACCCGTCTGCCTGGCAAGCAAATGCTCCTCTTCCCGAGCAGGACCTGTTTGCAGTGCCTGGGCTGAGCTGGGCAGCAGCCCCGGGGAGCTGGGGTGCTCCGGGATAAAGCTGTGAATTCCCTCAGTGACTTTCCATGGAGCTGCAGCCCTGCCGGGGCACTGGGAAACCCGGCCGGGGTATGGAAAACCCGGCCCGGGCACTGGGAAACCCGGCCGGGGCACTGGGAAACCCGGCCGGGGCACTGGGAAACCCGGCCGGGGTATGGGAAACCCGGCCCAGGCACTGGGAAACCCGGCCCGGGCACTGGGAAACCCGGCCGGGGCACTGGGAAACCCGGCCCGGGCACTGGGAAACCCTGCCGGGGCATGGAGGGCTCTGCCCCGTTCCCTTCAGCCCCCCCTGTGCAGGCACTGCGGGTCTGGGTGTCTCAGGGGCTGTGTCACTCACAGAGCTGTTTGTGCCTTGGCACAGCGTCCTTGGGAAGGGCAGGGCACTGCAGAGACTCTCAAATTATGATCAACAAGAAATGAGAGTTACACAGTGACTCTGGCAGGTAAAAACACCAGAAGGATGGCGATTACTTCCCTTGCAATGGAGCACAGCAGTTCCTGCTGGCTGCTGGGACAGCAGAGGTCACTCAGCAGCTCTGACTCTGCAGCTGGGGCTCCAGGAAGGAGCTGATGTCTACACTGAGGACTTGTGCAAGTTTAAGGTAGAAAGACTGGATCAGTATTTAGGAAAATTGTACGCCTATTTAGGATCTCAGTTAAAACAGAGATTTATTTTWGCTTTAGCTGCAGCATCCCAAGGACTTGTATAATATATTGTCCTTTTTAAAGAACATAAACTATACAGCATAGGTCTGGATTACTAATTCAGAGGATATTTATCCTTTAAATGCTCATTTTATTTTCATAACTGAGATTTCTTAAAAGATCTTAAGAGAGAATATAAAAATAATTGTAAAAGGAAAAGAAKAGAAGCTGTGAAAGGTCCTTCTGCATTTCAGGGCTCAGTGCAGTGGCCATGGATCCTCCTGCAGGCCCATCACTGGCAGGAGCAGGGCTGGGCAGTGATTAATTGCAGCATGGTTATTAACATTGCACAGGTACCTTTGAACCTGTTCAGGTGTTAAATAGTGGGCTCAGGTCAAGTGTGAAAGCCAAAGAGTAACAAACACGACTCAGTGCCTGAATTGCAGGGCAGGTTTTGTTCTCCTTTTTTCACTTCASTGTCTCTGGTGGGGAAAATTGTGCTTACAAAACCAAAATGCAATTAGAAGTAGAGCTGCTTTGCAGCTATTGTGATAAAAACTGAAAAACRTTGTTTAATCTGTCCATYCCTTGTGCCATTTTTTCCACTCTAGCTGCCTTTTTTTATTATTGTTTATTTCTCAAGAATTCAGATGGAAATTTTTCTTAAGTCAGAATTTTTCATAGTATGAAAAATAATTTCTTTCACTTGGAGTTTGATTTGCTTACAACAACAATTTCTCATATTTTTCCTAAATAATACAATAAATAGACCATAATGGAGAATAAGGAGTTTACATTCCCAATGGAAAGAATACATCTGTGGAGATGAGTTTCTTTAAACTGTTAACAGAAACAGGGACTTTYAGAATTGATTCCATCTTTATCCAGTGCAGTCTGTGCTCTCCAGAAGACTGTATTTATGGAGTGTTCTTTATTTAAGATAAGCAAAAAACATAAAAGGAGGCCTCCTCATCCTCTTTTGCTGCTCTGGGTCAACATCACAACCTCTTGATTAGATTTGGAACCTACTAATTAGATATAATTCATTACCTGCAAGAATGAGATCAGAAATCAGGAGCTGCTTTTCCGAATGAGGCGATCCTTCCCCTCATCCATCACGGCTGTTAGTAACCAATTTAAAGTCAGACAAATGCATAACCAGCATTATTACCTTGTCATAAATAGTTAGGGAGAAAGACCTGGAATAACCTGGCATTATAAATGGTTTTTATCACATTATTTTGCAGTTATTTGTCAGCCACTTTGCTTAAGATAAATGTAGGACAATAATCAGATTCTAAAACTGAGCAGTGAACGAGGTTTTGCTAATTGTGAAGCCTCTTCTGCTGGCAGAACTCYGTCATGGGGCACGGCTTATAAATTTCCTGAAGGAGAAATTGCACTGAGCACATCTCCATGTTTGGACTTGAAAGCCTAATAAGCCAAAAATGGGGAAAGGGGTCTCATTCCCCCTCAGACACGGTGAGGTCTCAGCAGGCAGTGCCAGGTTTGTGTCCTGCAGGGCTGCTGAGCCACAGGAGGGGTCCCTCAACTCCTGTTGGTCCCTGATGGSTGCAGATCTGATGCAGAGTGCTCCATCACCCCTGGGCAGGAGCCTGGCACCAAACAGAAGGGAGGCTTCTYCCACGGGAGGTTCTCAGAGGGACAGGCAGGGTCCTTGGGCTGGGTTTCTGCTGGTCACAAAGGCAGAAAGAAGCACACGATTAAACAGCATCAGGCTGTGCTTTATGCCAGGGTTTTAAGGATCATGGGAACCCCTCCTAAAAACTTCAAACATGGAGGAAGGTTTCAGGCTTGCCAAGGGAGGCCTGAACACCCAAATCAATGGGCACCTTCCTGTGGGGTGAGACACAGAGCCTGAGAGTGGGGAGCTGGCACTAAGGCTGAGTGTTCCCATGTGTGAGGGGGGAAATGTTTTCAGAGATATCTTCATCTAATAATAAAAATATTGATTAAATTTAAAAATTAAATAAAAAATAAAAATTAAAGCATTTAGGGGAGCAATTTTAGGAGCAGCAGAATTGGTACAGTGTGGTTGAGATGACAGAGAACACCTCCTCTGACACCAGAGTGGWGCAGTACTAAAATGCAGACAGGACTCACAAAGTCAGCAGATCTGATTAACTGTAAATCCAGGTTTTTATTACACTCCCCCCATAGGTAGGGAAGGACAATAACTTGATTTTGATCTCAGCTGCAGCACAAGTAAGATCTGAGAGGAAGATATTTACTAAATTATTTACCTTATATAGCGCTGCCAGTGAAAAACAATCATGTTTGAGGTGCCATGTCAGTGCAGCTGCCCCCAGAAAGGAATACTGAGCGTGTGTTTACTGTCTGGGGTTTCTGTTCCTTTTCCTAAAGCCATGTCTCTTTGAAAGTGTTGAAATAATTGCAACTTAAAGCAAAATGTAGGAGGAATAGGGAAACTTGCAAGTGACAGACGTTTAGAATTTGAATTCTCAAAGCTTCAGCTGTCACCAGACAAGGTAGAGAACAGTTATTTTCCTTTTTAGTGGAATGTCAGTGGATTTGGGCCCTGTATCAGCAGGCTGCTGTGTTTCCTGACTGGGCTGCCAGCGTGTCAGCATCCAGGCTCCRTCCTGCTGCATTCTCTGGGAGCAGCCCCAAAGCCTCCGTGCTTCCCTGGAGCTGCTCTGGCTCCCAGCTGTGCTCCCAAAAAACACCTCCTGAAAGGCACAGAAATGGGTCCTCCTGATTTTTGTATCCCAGGACCACGTTAAAGGGTGATCAATCGCAGCCTTTAGACAAATTTTCCTCTTCTTTTTTTTTCATTTCTGTTTAGATGGCTGTAACAGGAGAAGCAGTGACAAACTGTTGGCATTAATGTACTGAGCATAATGAACACCAGCCATACAGCACATGGTGCTTGTCTGCTTATTGGTGAATTTAACTCACTTTAATTGCAGTGTTACTTAACATGATGGAGAAGTAGCCCTCAGAGGGATCATTTGAGGGACAAATAACGTATTTGTGTAAAATTAAAAAAAATAAACTAAGCAACCAGAAGATAGTACTACTAGCTGTAGTAAATTATAGTTTAATAATTATTATCTAGATAGTACTTGGCTTAAGGTTAAAAAAGAGGCACTTCTGGAGAGCAGGGTGGAAGCTTGCCTGGAGCACAGCCACGGGCTCTGCCTTTTGCGAGCGGCACTGGTGGCAGACATGCAGAGAAGCACCTGGGAATAAATTGAGTCTGCTGGGAGGGGAAAGCATCTACCCCTGGGGCACGTCAATG
This sequence comes from Alauda arvensis, assembly GCA_902810485.1. Taxonomy (NCBI): domain Eukaryota; kingdom Metazoa; phylum Chordata; class Aves; order Passeriformes; family Alaudidae; genus Alauda; species Alauda arvensis. The sequence continues at coordinate 247,875 of CADDXX010000124.1, read as the reverse complement.
GAAATCGGAGGTGACAATGAGCCCGGGGCCTGCTTGGCCGCATCACATGGGTCTGCTGATTCTATTGAAGGTGCTGCACAGCAACCTGCCCTCGGAGCAGATCTGACACCTGGGAGGTTTTCTGTGCGAGTGGGAGGTGCAGGACCTTTACCCCCTGGAACAGAGCTGGTGCCGTAGGCAGCGAGGCGCTGGTGGTGTTAGAACCTCCTTATGTCTGTCATTTGTACCCCGAACATTAAATATCTTTCTCATTATTCATCCCACCACACTAGAAACAGCTGGTCTTCAAGGGAAATTACCTAATGAATCAACAATAAGGCTATTGTGTAGGCGTGACATTTCTGATAATAAATTACTGCTTTCAGGAGGTTGACCACACTTGTCAGGGTTTTGTGAGTTACAAATTCAGCTGCCTTGTCTTATGCTGTTTTACATAACTGACAGTGTAAAACCTTGGCATTTGACTGTAAGTTATTCCCTCAACTTCTAGATCTCTATCATAAAATTTCTTTCTTCCTTCATTCAGAATAATTTTGAGCATTTCCAACTCATTGAAATTAGTTTAATTGGGTTTGGTTTGATTATATTTATTGTGTCATATATATCTTGGACTTATATATTCATTTAAATACRTTTAACTAGAAATGTAAACAGGCTATAAATGTAAGGATTGCATTTTTTAAAATTCCATTTAGATAAAATATGTGTTTGCATRCTTCTTGTATGCTTACACTTGAAGGAATACTTTTTCCTAAACCTCCCTGTGGAGGGAGGTCTAAATATTGCCTTACCAGCCTTCAAAAAATTCCTGGATGTACCTGCTTGGTTTAGAAGCTTGGTCCATATGAAGTACACTCCGAGGATGAATATTTTAAGGCATGTTTCTTTTTTCACATGCTAGTGTTGTTTTACTTTGTGCACCCAGGGATGTGACTGGTTAGAGATGAGRAGCAGAAGCCTTTGCTCCCCCTTAGCTGAATGCAAATGGCACTGAAATTCAGGCAGTATCTGCACCAAAYTGTGTGTTTATCTCTGTGGAATTCTGTGGAACCAGTTCTTTAGCTTTTAATACTGTAAGTCTTTTCATAAGTAGCCAGCAAGGAGAGAAGGACAGGAGTTCCATTTTCTGCCAGATTTCTCGGGGCAAAATGCATTCTTGTAAAGGTGAATGAAGCCAGCAGAGGTGGGGCAGGCTGGAGAGGAAGTTGGTATTCTTATGCAAGGAGTTGTGGAAGCTAAAAATGAGATCTAAAACAGTGAATACAAGTTCTAGCAAGTATACTGGGTTTCAAGAGCTCCCAGTTTCTTTGTTACACTCGTTACACTATTGTTACACTCATCTCTTTTCACTGGTACTCGATATCTTAACGTCTGGACTTTGCTGCAGCTTTGCCTCTCACAGAATGTGCTCTCATTTAATGCAGCAGGGCTTTATAAGGTTTGTATGAGGCTACTTAGGCATCAGTGGATTATTATTTTAAATAACAATTCAGATTTTCAACAGGAAGAATCTAGCCAAAGCCCAGGCAGCATCTTCTGACCCTCCTGTCAGAGAGCAATAGGAGCAGCACTGCCCAGTGTGTGAGCTGCTGGGGATGTGTGAGGTGCTGGAGATGTGTGAGGTGCTGCCAGGATCCTCCTGCCTCAGGTGCTCCAGACAGGCCAGGTGCAAGGGGAGCTACRCTGAGAATTATTGCCCTGTGCTTGCCCTTCAGCCCCCTGGAGCTGGAAAGTCCTGGGGAACCTGTCCTTGGGGAGGATCACACCCTGGACACCTTCAGAGGTGCCTGGAGACAGAATCCTCTCCGTGAACCCGCTGACCCTGCCCTGGGGSTGGCTCTGAGTCTGCCGCGGTTTGCTTTGCCTTCAGGGTGTCACCCTGTGAGAGGGGCTCCCAGGGGCTGGGGGCAGCCATTCCCAAAGGTGTGGGGGCTGACACAGGTGGCAGAGTGGCTCTGGGCACAGCTCCAGGGCTGGAGCAGAGTGGCTCTGTGCCCCCCAGCTGATGGTTCTGTGCCCCCAGAGTGGCTCTGTGTCCCCCAGCTGGGGTTTGGGGACAGGGCCCTGTCTTTGCCCTGCCACGCTGCCAGATGAGCCAGAGCTGAACTGAAGAGGGAGAGGGGAGAGGCTGAGACCTTTCAGCTCAGCATCTCAGCATCAGTTATTTTTCTCTCAATAATGTAGTTTCAAGGGATCCACTGTTGAAAGCAAATGCCTGCTGTGCTCTTTCCCTTTCTAAATAATGGAAATTCGTCTGAACCAAACAAAGGTGTGATAGTGGTGTCACATTGTCATTTCATTTGCCTCAGCAGCCCTCTGATAAAGACATGTTGTATTCAGCAGCATACAGACATAAGAGCAGTTCTGTCTCCAAAATCTGGCTTTGCAGCGTAAGGCCTGTTGAGTTTCCATGGCAATGGCCACAAATTCCTCCCCAGCTCTTCAAAGTGAAAGACATATTTGTTTTGCTGGCGCAACTTTGTAGCACAAAAGCTCTCTCTCCTTTTTCACGTAACACCTGCTAATCTGAGCCTGGGCCCTTTGAAGCCTCCTGCTGATCAGAAATTCAAATACATTTTTGCATGCTAATCTTGGTGGTAATCTAGAGTTTGTGTCTTTCACGTTGTGTCTGTGAAAACAGTTTTCTTTATAAATCACCCAAAGCGKTGGCCCTGGTTGCTGCCCACGGCAGGATGAGTGGATAGGGCTGTCACAGCCTGGATGTCCATTCTCTGCAGATGCAGCCCGGGCAGAGCGATCAGATCAGGGCTTTTGAACCWTCCTCTCGCCCTTTGTGAGGAGAAGGGGCGGGGGGAGAGGGGGAAGGGTTTTCCCAGGTCTGGTTCCTGGTGCTGTGTCGGGCTGTGCAGGGCACCCGGGCTGTGATGGGCAGAGCCTGGCACTGGCACTGGGCTGTTCCTGTGCCTTTCCTGTGCCTGTGGCTGTCACTGGGCTGTCACTGTGGCTGTCACCGAGCTGTGCCTGTGGCTGTCACTGGGCTGTGACCGTGCCTGCATGAAATTCCCTCATAGCAGAGATGCTGTGGGTGCTCTGCTGAGCCAGGGCTTGGTGCCATGCTGAGACCCCCTGTCCCTCAGTGTCCCTCAGTGTCCCTCAGCTGTCCCCTGGCTTCCCTCCATCCCCCCAGCCCTGCTCCTCAGCACTGGTGTGTGCAGGAGGAGCCTGGCTGTGCAGGGAAGGGTGTCCCAAAGCCACCAGGGATCCTGGTGGTGCTGTGGGGTGCTTTGACTGTCCCAGGGACATGGATGTGCCTCAGCCTGTGGCTGCAGATGGAGCTGTGCTGCTCCAAGGATGCTCAGTGATGTCTCAGTGTTTGCATCACCAGTACAGGATTCCCATGGTTTGCCCTTCAGGTGCTGCTGTGAGTCCATGACCTCCCTGTGCCTTGCAAAGCACATGAGACCCCCAGGTGCCCCAGGTATTCCATCCCCAAASCTCTCAGGACATTTTCCAGCGGTGCTGTGCCCAGCCAGTGCCTGCTGCAGTGCATGCTCACAGCCCAGGGAGCTCCTGCTGCTCTCTGTGCTTGGGAGCTTTAAAACAAAGGGGGTTGAGTTTCACTGCAGCTCACTCTGAGGCAGCCTCGGGGGCATGGCTGCCTTAAAGAAGTCGGTCCTTGCAGAGCCGTTGCTTGTTTAAAATGGTCTTTTATTTCCACTCCTTAAAAAAACCAAAGAGACCTTCCTGGTTAATTTCTCAATAATTCTGTGAGTAGATTTGATTTTCCTCTTGGAAGAGATGAACGCTTTTCCCACTTTTACGAGCTGGGATCCCTGTTTAACCCTTGCAAAGCTCAGCTCTGCCGTCTCTTTCCTGCAGCTGCAGGGCTGGATCAGCTGAGCTGGGCAGCTCTTCCTCCTTACTATGAATTTTATAGAATCTGAACTSTCAGAAAAATCCTTGCTTATGAAAGCTCAAAGTGCATTTGAGGGAGGAATGCAGATTTGCTGTTTCATACAAAATCACCAGCAAAATATTTGAAAGAGGGTTTTGTGTTCATTGTCTGCTGCATCTCCCTGCTATTCAGACTCTATTCTATTCAAATTTTCTTCCTTTCTTCAGGGGGAAGAGTCTGAGTGCACAAAGGGGCTGTGGTTTCTGCAAGCAGATARTATAACCATGTAATAGAAACATGGCAATGATTTCCTTAGGCCCTGTGATCCATCAGGCATGTTCAGAGCAGTTGGCAAGGCTCKGGGAAGTTCCCAGTGCTGCACAGCAGCTCCAGATCAGAGGCCTTTCTGCCTTGGTCAGCTGCAGCATCCACACCCCTGGCGCTGGAAAGGTTCATCCCTTCCTCCTTCCTGGAAGGGAAAACCTCTGCCTTTGAAGTCACATGCCCACAGCTTGCAGAGCTGACTGATGCAGCAACATCAGGAATTTACCAAAGTGGGGGGCAGGGGGGAAGAAAGCTGCAGCATAAATCTCAGTCTAGCTTRATTCTTTTACCTTAGGTTATATGTCTTTAAAGAAAAATGCTGACAACATGCTTGCTCACAAAAAACCTTTTGAGCCAGTGCCAAGAATTTGCTCAAACCTGGTAAAAAGTCACAGCTGGGACCTAAGGCCAGCACTGAATTCTACTTCCTTGCTTGATCTTAATTTTCTGGGGCTGAGGAGATGTTCAGTGTGCCTCCTGCTCTGAGGCTGGGTGAGAATCTGCTTCTGTCCTTWGGAGCAGGCGGTCTCTGGTGTCTGGTGTGGTGAGAATCCTCTGTGGCTCTRTGTTTGCTCTCTCTGTATCACTTACTCCTCAGTTTAGAAAGTTTAAACCAATATTATTTGGACTGAAATAGCACAGCCAGGCAGCAAGGGGCCTCCAGGCTGCAGGGAGGGCAGGTCCCYGTGCAGAGGGCAGCTCTGTGAGTGGCAGATCTGCAGCCCAGCACTGCTGCAGRGCCCCTGTCCCCAGCACAGAGCCGTGCCACAGCAACAGCCACCTCACCTGAAACATCCTCTGCCTTCTGCACTCCCAGCCAGCCCTGGGGGCTGCTGCAGGGATGCTGGGGCTGGTTTAGAGCTCAAAACCAGCTCATCATGAAGTTCTCAAGCATAGTAAATTAGAGGGGGYGATTTTTGGATGAGTATTGTAGCTGTCCAAGGGGAGCTGACCACACACATTTCTCTTCTCTCAGCAATCCTGATGCCTCCTCTAATCACTGCACGGTGACTGCTCGTGTCTGCAGGCAGCTATTTGTGATTTTGGTGGAGGTTCTCCTACAGGAGAGCAGGCACTTTGTATCCCCATGGTTCCAGCCGAGCCCTGCAGAGAGGGGCAGAGGGAGGAGCCACCTCTGCACCCTGCAGAGCTCCACACGCACCTGGGCAGTGTTTGCTGCGCCCTGAAGCACCAGTGTTAATTGCACAAAGGATGAGCAGCAGCTCATTGACCTGCACAAATCTTCTCTAAGAGTCACTGCCCATCCCTTGAAATGCAGYGAGAAAGGGCTGGAATTACTGMAGGGTTTGGGATGTGAATCCCAAGGAATCTCCTGCTTTCCCCTGAACTAGGGGAGGCAGTGAATGTGTTGTGTTCCCAGAGATGCCATGTCCTGCCATAGAACAGTATTCCTGGCTTTCTCCCTTGCTGATGGCTCTTCAGCCACCTTTCTTGGCTCTGTCAGATGTCTTCTTTTCCACTGAAGCTGATGGGTCAAATCCTATGTCCAAATCTTGATGCTTTAATTTAAAAAATAAGTATGTTAAACAAATTCTATTTCTAACCTTTTTACTGAAACTTAGATCTGTATGAAATTCTGGCACCCCACAACTGCAGCAGTGACAGCAGCACGGCTGTCTGTGCTTCCTGTGCTGCAGCATGCACTGGTGCTGCAGCTCCCCAAGAGAACGTAGGAAAACTTGTTAAACCTTGGTGGCCTTTGTGATCTCCCCACTTGTGATGAGGAGCCCATTAGGGCTCAATCATGTGATATAATGATAGCTCCCCCCACAGTTTATTGATCCCAGTGGGAATGAAGGGCATTCAGCACCTCTCATAAGCAGAGCCTTCRTGTCTGCCTTGCTGCTCCTTACAGAATATGAGCAGCAAGGCTGAGCACTCCTCGATTTTCTTATTCAGACTCATTTCAAGCTCCAGCTCAGACTGGAGATTTGCTGAGTAAATAGTCTCAACAATAATCTCAGCCTGATTCCAACTAATTAAATCCTGTACAAACATCCCTCTCYGGGCCAATATAGCAAAAGACAATGAAAACACAGAAAACCAGACATAGCTTTCCTCCAGATTTTGCTCGGCCCTTTAATCCTGTATCTTTTGAAAGATAGTAACGTCCATAAGATGAGGGGTCAGCCTTCCTGCCCTTAGCATCAAGCAGTGGAATTTTTCAATAATGAACAGCTGGGTCACCAGCGACACAAAAGCTGCTGTAATATCCTGTAGGCTTACAGGGCACAACAGAAATCCCAAAGCAAATCATGATGTACACAGAAAGGGACCGTCCTTTTCTATTAAGGAGACCACTTCAAACCAGTCTCAGCACCACCTTTTCTCCAGCTTTTCCAAGGAGAGATTATCCCCTGCGTATATTTAATCACACATTATGGGGTGGCTTTGATTGCCTTTTCAGAGTCAGAGAAGTTAAAGAACATAGTTTGGAGGCTGTTATTATCAGGGCTCCCTCCTCGTGCTCTCAGCCTTGTTTTGTGTTTACAAACAAGGGCTGGGAGGGGTGGGGGCAGCAGGAATGGGCTGGCACAGCTCTCACAGCCTCGGCTCTGTAACCCTGACTCCAGCCTCGTCTGGCGAGGGGGAGGCACAGGGGCTGCATTTGTGGTTTAATTTTTGTGAAACCCTGTGGAATTCATCTCCTTTTCCAGGGAAAGGAGACCTTMTCTTGTAGGGGTTTTCCTACACAGAAAAGCAGAGAGTAGACCGGGGTAACATGAACAAAAACTGAATGCTATAAAGACTTTTTAGTGAATCACAAAAGTCAGTCTGAGATGTGTGCAAGATATGCTGGAGATTCCTGATTAAAAGCAGTTTGTGTCAAGGAAGTTACCACTTGCAGCATGTAGAACATCTGACAGTGATTAACTGGAGCTAGCTATTAGATTTTCCTAAAGAAACAATACTTAAACATATCTCCACAAGTATGAAACACTTTATGTACTGTATCTGGTACACCTCATTTAAATTGACTTAGATGGAACAGACACACTAAGTCTAACTAGTAGGTTATTAAGAATATAAACCTGGTGCCCAAGAATTTACAATCAGTTATATGGGAGGTATCCTGACTTTCCTCCTTTTCCCAGGGCTTTCATTTACTAAGCATGTGCTGTAAAGATGTCACATTTACAGCAAGGGACATGTTTAGGATGTTTCTTACAAACAGTTTTARGTTACATACCTGTAGCAAATGCATCTTGCCATGCTGCAGTGTGCTGTTAGAAAGTCTGCAACGAGTCCAGGAAAATGTGGGGGAAAGGAAGAATATATGCACTGGTACAAATACATTCATAACCTGGTTTTTCAGTTTACTCATTAGTGCTTGTSGATTTTTGATGGGAAAATGACGTAAAATTGTTTTCTATAGGAAGTTGAAGTTTTCAGTTCTGTTAAAGCACTTAGAGGTTGTAGAAATATGGTTTAAATTAAGCATATCATACTTCTAATTCTGGGGAGGTTAYAAAAAGAAGAGCTTGGAGATTCATCCAGCCTGCAGTGTTTGGTGGTTGCAAATAAGCTGTGCATTGTAGGTAATTCTTCCCTACGAAATCCCTCTCTGTTTGCTTCCCCTTCCTGGCTCAGGAGGCTGATGGCTGCTGCAGGGCTGTGCTTGCACAAAGGTGCTGCTCTAATTCGGGTTCGTGCATCACAGGGGAGGAGCAGGGAGTCAGAAGAGCTGGRATTCAGCATTTCAATCGGCCTTAATTATGGATCTCCCTCCTGTCTGTGAGATGAGTGGTGAGAATTGCTGGAGTAACCACTACAGTGCTGGCAGCTCAATTAAAAGCACTGCCTCAGTGTGGGATTCGTACAAGGAGTGTTTCTGCCTCTTTGCTGTTTGTTGGAAGGTTTTTAAAAACAATTGCACTTCTATTAGCAGCCACAKGAGCTCTGCTTTCCRGGCTGGCTCCTGRAGTCCCAGCCTYCCTCACTCTGTGTCCATACAGGGTCAAACCAGGAATTGCACTGAGCTTCTCCAGAGCAGAGAGTGCTGAGGGTCAGTGTTTAGTAGGTGGGAAATCATGGAAACAGTCCTCTGGGGGCTGAGGGGTRATTTACAGTTAAGTCCAAACTTCTCTAATTTGCATAATACCAAGCCTAATAAAATATTCATGGTAGCTTCTCTCACTTTCAGCCAATTTAGGATAGACAAAAATTAAATTGGAAAATRCTGCTTAAAAATAAGAGAAAACTTGAAGACAATGTCTTCAAATATTTTTMTGCTTTTAATTTAATGATATTTTTCAGAGTTACAGAATTGTTTGCAGTTACTGCCAGGTAGAAATCTGCCTTATGCACAAAACCACAGAGTTTGATCTTTTTAATGGGAATCACAAAAACTACTGGAATTCCAAGACGTGGGTCAGGTGGAAGATGGACTTGGAGGGTGCAGGATGTTCATGGGCAGGCAGGAATGGTCACAGGGAGGGAAATGACTGTGGAGAAGCAGCTGCTTTTCTCACAGCTGGGYTCAGCTGAAATGAGCAGAGCCAGAGTTTGCCCTGATCCAAGGGATCCAAGGGATCCTGGCTGGAATTCTGTCATTGCTGTGGCCACTGCCTCTGTGGCTGTCAGAGACTGAACGTGTGGGGAGCAGCAGRAGCCCCCCAGGCTCAGCCCCGGGTGTTTCTGTGCTGGGCAGGCTCTGCCCCGTGGCAGCTGGAGCCCAAAGCAGCTCACACCAATTCTGGTGCCTGGGAGGGGCCCTGGGCAGCTCCTCCTGCACTCACAGAGACAAAAACTTCTCTTGAGCAGTCTGGGAGTTTCTCACTGGTGACTATTGCACACAACCTCCATATTTCAATATCTGTCTAGAGCCTTGTGTTTGGAAAATGCTGATTTCTGCATTGCTAGGAACTACCAAACCTGCATAATCCTTCTCCCAGTTCTGACAGAATTTAGAAATTCGTGTATATTTTCCAAATGAGATTGCAACTGCAGTGGTTCAACCCACTGGTCATCTCACTTAGATGTGTGTCTTAAGGAGTGTGGAAGGGGAACTGATTGTGTTTGTTCTTAGCATTTTTGTGCCAAATGATTTTGTTTGTATCAATTCCCTGGTGTGAAAGTGTCAGATTTCAGTTAAGCTTGTAAATTTAGTCAATGGTAAAAGTGAATCACGTTAGCATTAGCAAACCCAGGTTTTCATAGCACACAGCTGTGAGATGGTGCCTTCCTGACCAAAAGAACTGACACCTGACCTGTCCCATTCCTTGCTGCTGTCAGGTTACATTCATTTTCTGGTAAGAAAATGTGGAGCTGCTCATGGTGCAGGATTCTCTCACCTGCTTACCTGTATGAACAGTGCCAATGGCTGCAGCAGGCACATGTCTGGAAACTTTCCCAAAGCCCCCCAGGCCCCTGCAGTGTGATTACCCTCACCCACAAGGGKGGGTGAAAGCAGTTTTGTCACTGGTGCTCCCTTTATGCAGAAGAAATCACATCCCACAGTGCCAGTACAAAACACACTCCTGACCAGGAGGCATTGAAGCAAAGCCCACATTTGGGGTGCAGGGGGAGCCTGAGGCTGCCAGCTGCAGTCAGATGACAGATATTCTTGTTAGGACATCATATCTTCCTCTGATTTCCTGAGAGGTTGAATATAAAGCATAAAACAATGGACAGTGATGAAATCCAGAAGAATTACCTCTGTGTATCCTGGAAGAGAGTAAACAAGCAGCTCTGTGCTGTCCAGGTACCCCAGGCACTGTTTGGACAGCTGCACTGCCCATTCAAAGGTGTTGCTTGCCAGTGGCTTGGCAGCACGAATGCCAGGTTCATGCAGGGTTCACATCAAACTGTGCAGCTCCCAGACATTGCCATGGTAATAAACCCCCACAGCAGAAAGGTTGGATTTTCCAGTGCATACCAACTACTGATGTAGAACATGCTCCAGTGAGAATTGCTTGAAAAACTGCATTTAGTGCTGCAATAATTCTAAAAGGTCAGTTTGGATCGCACTTGCAAAAGGTCAGAGCTGGTGGAGATAACAGCCTGTGCACACAGAGCACAAGGTGGTGGGCTCCTTTTAGCTCCATCAGCAGCCACAGCTGAAAACCAGTCAGGAGCAGACAGGGAAAAAGTTTCTTCCATTTTGACTGATGCTGTGGTAGAGAAGTTCCTCTCGTAGTAAGGGATGTCTTTGGGCTTGGTAAAAATCCTAAAAAAAGGCAGAAGCATTTTTAAATGCAGCATTGTGTATCCTCAGGATGCATTGTGGTGAATGCATGTTCCAAAGGGGTTTTGGCTGCAGACTTTCATGGAATATTGTTTCATGTGACATGGYACCAGGTCTGTAATGCACAATGTGAAAAATGCTTTTCAGCTTGAACTCTGTCATAGGAATCTTGTACACATGGGGAATTTYTGTCCCCAGTTTGCTGGGAAGCTTTCAGCATGAAATGCTGGGAGTGCAATTGTTTGGTGCAGARGATACTGCATTCTCTAAGGTCAGGTTTTTTTGGGATTTGGGAAACACATCCCTCACAAGTTGCTGCCCTTCTGCAGCCACTCTGCAGCCGCAACTGCTGACAAACCTCAAGCCAGGGACAGTGAAGGCTGTACCCAATATTGCCCCTCCAGCTGTTGTCAACAAGCTGTGATGGGAATATTGCAAGCTTATTCTGGACATTGTAGCTTTTGGCTTTGAACTAAATATATTCCTGGAGAAGTTCCCGTAATTGAAGTGGTCCCAGGAGGAATTAGCATCTYTGTGCAGATYAGCTGTCTGTCCACCWGGCCCAGTGGGAGCAGTGAGGGCTGGGGGCTGTGGSRCTGAGGATCCCACCTGAGAAACTTCAAGTGTTCATCTGGCAGTCTGGGCTCTCCAGTTCTGATGCACATTGGCTGTGATCTCCGTAAATGTCATTTATCTTCGGAAATTCATTGTTAGTACACGTAGAGGCTCCCAAATGCTTCAGTGGAGGAAGGCAGCACATTTCATGGCTGGAGCCTGCCCTTAAATCCGATCCCATTCCCGGTGGGATCTCCGTCCCAGTGACCCTTGCACCATCAGCTGTGAGATAAAGCAGCCASCAGCAGTGGTTCCTGCAGCTGCTGGGACCTGGCAGGGCCCTGCTGGGCACACAAGAGCACTGAGCCCCATTTGCTGGGAGTCTCTGAAGGATGCAGAGTGATCAGTGTCTCTGGAAATGAATGGGCTTTTCATGCTGATGATTTCATTTCTGGATGGACACAGCACTTCCAGCGGGGGCGATTCATCATCCTGGCTGGGAGTGAGGGAAGGCAGCCAGCGCTGAGGCTCAGAGCAGACCCTGCAGAGAAAGCCTGGGACTCGGACAGAGCTTTCTAAATATTTGACAGAGAGCTGCCAGGGCAGCACAGAGCTATTCCTATTCCGAGGCTGCCAGCAGTGTCAAGTAAACTCTCCCAGAGAATCGCTGCTGTCCACGACGTGGCTCCAACATTGCCCTTGCTGAACCCCCTTGTTCTGCTCAGGATTTGCCTTTGCCTCCGAGGCAGCTCCGTGTGCCCAGCACAGCACAGTCCCCGTGTGTCTGGCGTGTTTGGGGCCCCGGTGCCGCTGTGCACACCCCAGACCAGCCCCGGGGCTGCGCTGGGGGCTGCTCTGCTGCCACCCGTCCCTCCTGCGCTGCAGAAGGAGGCAGAGGCTCCCCGGAGGCACTGCCCAAGCTGCTGGAGCTCCCAGGATGGGAGAAGGGCTCTGGACACGGGCTGAGCCGCAGTCCCGGCCCGGCTCGGGGGCTCCCTGGGCACTGCCCAGCCCGGGGGAGGCAGCGCCAGCCCCTCCAGGGCCGCCGTGTCCTGGCACACAGCTGGAACCGCACACAGCTGGAACCGCACACAGCTGGAACCGCACAGCACCCAGGCTTTGCTCCTCACCTTCTGTGGGACTGGGGCAGGTACGGACACAGAGCAGCCTTCCCAACTTTACAAGGTGTCTGGATGGAATATTGATGGATTTGGGCCTCAGAGTGACTAATTAGCATGCAGGGTTCCTCAAAAGGGTTAACATGGGATCTTTTTAATTGTCAAAAGAGTTGCAGGCTATTAGGGTTGGCATATTCTTCAATAATCTGTTTTATTTTTACCTGCTGGGAGCTTAATTAAAAAACAAAGAGGCTCAATTTAAAGCCCATTACTATGCTAATTTTGTAAGAACTGGGCGGTGATTAAGAAGCTTTAAAAAGAGGAGTTTAGTTTGCTCTAGGGAATGGGTTGGAGGCAGGTTTTATTTCGTTTCATTAGCTAGCTACAATTATTTATAAACTAAATGGAAATGATATTAAAGAGTAATGAAAAAAACAGCATCTATGTATTATTGAACAGCAGAACTTTTTTTAATTTAGCATCGAAGTGTGCAGAGCCTTTATTACTGCAACTCACAGTTAACACAGCTAAATGCAGTTGTTAAATATAAGAGGCTTTTAAAATACGCCCATAAATACAGAGCTGTCTGGTTTGCTTTTCCTGTAGATCACTGCAGTAAGTTTATAAAGATATCAACGTGACAATAAAGATGAGCCACTGTCTCTTTAAAAAAAATATATAGGGTTTTATATAGGAAAATTTCTTAACAGAATAGATTACAAAGACTTACTCTTTTTGTGTTATGTATGTGATGTTGTAYAATCTAACAGCACTGCAAACCTTCTACTGCCTTTTGCCTGTCATGTGAGCCCAAAATAATCCCYGCAATTCCAGCGATGCTGGAGCGCTGGGGAGGAGCTGCTGCRGTGCACAGGCGTTCAGAGCTGAGGCCAGGCAGGCACCAGCAGGGTTCAAACCAGACAGGTTACCCGGGCTGTGCTGGGGGAGAGGGGCAGCAGCAGTGGGACAGCCTGGTCCCCAGCGTGGCTGTGCGAGAGGGCAGCAGGGACACGGAGAGGCTGCCAGGAGCCTGTGAGAGGGCAGCAGGGACACGGAGAGGCTGCCAGGAGCCTGTGAGAGGGCAGCAGGACTGCAGGGTATGGCCCGGAGCCTGTGAGAGGGCAGCAGGACCGCAGGGTATGGCCCGGAGCCTGTGAGAGGGCTCCAAACCCCGGCAGTAACTCAGAACCGAACCCCCCGAAGGTGTCTGTGAGGATGTGGACAGGGATGTGCAGCCTGGTGCTGCCAGAGGAACCAGAAATGCTGCTGGGGTGCATCCCCATCCCCTCAGCACTGGGAGGAGGAGGTGCTGAGCCTGTACCTGGTTTGTCACAGCTCCAGTGGCACCAGGGCTTTCCACAGACACAGCATGCTCCTACAAAACACCCCAGCTCCTGGGGCATGAGTGCGGCTCTGCCAAACCCAAATTCACAGCGTGGCTGCCACAGTTGTGTTGGGGGGAAAGCCTCACCCTGTGGGTAAACTCTGAGCCCAGCCCAGAGCTGCTGCTGCTGGAGGTGGAGGTCACACAGCAGAATAGCTTCAATTCCTCTTCTGCTTCTAAAGGCAAAGTGAGCTCTCCGAGATCCCTGAGGTTGCAAATGTCCCTTGGCCTTCTTTTGACCCTATATACACCTTACATTCTTCCTTTAATGATTGACACTCGGTGGGTTTGTGCCTTCGGGCACACTGAAGTTGTAGCTGCTTCTTCATCAAAGCAACTGTTTACAGCTGGTTTGAGTTGGATGCCAATAAACAGTATTCTTTTTGTCTCAAAATAAAAAGCAGCTTAAGTCCCTAATGATAAGGATTTTGTGCTCTGTAGAGTAAAAAATTCAGCTAGTTTGGGACAGCCAGCCACTTAGCTTAGCAAGTTGGAGTACTTTATACTTCCTGCTAAACTGCCTTTATCTCCTCAAGTGAGCCGGCTATAGATTCTTATCATYGTGGCAGAAGTGATGAGGGTAACATCTTTAGTTGGGAATCATTGGCAACATGCGGAGAAAGCTTAAGATGTTGTCACACTTTAACTTGGTCCTAATCTGTTCAAAGGCAGTTGATACTTTCTAACTGTGCCAGCAGGTAGTGAGAGGGAGTCAAAGACCATCAGGGTGAAATAGCTCCTGCTTTTCTTTGGAGAGTTTATGACTTTCATAAAGCGGACACAAAGACGCTGTGGCAGTAACTGTTATTGTCTAAATTAAGAGCTTATGTTCACCCAACCATATTTCATTAACTTGTACACCCAAGCTTCTACATTTCCTGCCTGCTCCATGCAGTGCTAGAAGCAAATCTTTAATATTTTAGGGCCTGTKGTCAGAGGAGTGGCAGGAGCAGTGTGAGGGTCAGCCCTGGCCGTGCTGAGCTGTGCACGGTGCCAGCACGGACAGGTGAGTGCTCACCTCTCCCCCAGCCTCACCTTCCCAGGACAGGCTGCTCTGGGCCCTGGGACRTGTGCTGGTGTGGGACCAGAACAGGGAATTGTCCTCCTTCCAATAACAAACTGAGATTCTGTGAACAGCCCTGRGATGCCCTGGTGCTGATGGAGCTGATCCTTTCTGAAGTGCTCTTCCCTGGGAATGAGGATCCAATCCTCCTCCTGATGCTCCCTAAGGAGTTCTGCATCTCACTTACTTGAAGCAAAAGCTGACACAGCTTCTCCCCCCTTGTTTTTCTTTAACAGATCATCTTAAGAACATCAGAGCTCTTGGTGAGCAAACCTCCATGCATTTCAGCAAATAGTGAAAAAAAGGGCTTTGTCAACTCTGTGAAAAGGACAGTGCAATCAGGGCAGGATTTATTTTCAACCAGATATTCAACAAAGCTTCTCATTTTTGGAAACATATATAGAACCCTGAGCAACACCATGTATACAACAATTCCAAGCCATACAAATTTTCTTGCTGAAAGGAAGGAATGTGCTGATAAGATATGAGGGGATTTTGTGCACTTTTTCTCCAGCAGGCATCTCTATTTTTTCTCTCTCTGTGTGTATACAGTATATACACATACACTTAACCAAAAGTTAAGTAGTATTTAATTTAAGTATTTCAGCTTTGACCTACTTACAACTTTTCATTTAATTAAAAAAAATCTGAAAAAGTTAATAAAATGTTTAGACAAACCTTTCAGTCTTGTGAGCTTAAAGGAATAATCCTCTTTGCATGCCTAATAATGTTGTTGGTGTCTAATGGGATTTCATTTCCACACATGTGGAAGTGTCCTGTGTTATAAATGTTTGACTGCTGGAATAACTTAAAACCTGTGCAGACTTTGGAGGCAGGAGCAGGGTCTGGGCGTGCTGTAGGGCCCTGCTCTCTGATAAATCTCTTTGTATGGCTTTGGAGCATCCAGTTTACTAAAGCCTGAATACAAACACAGATGCTGATGGCTGAGCCTTAGGACTCTGTCAACCACATTTGGCCTTACAGAAGCCAGGAGGTTTTCATAGTTCTGTGTCTRATCTTAAAAATTCAGTTTATAGAGCAACTTTAGTAGTCATCCATACTAGAACAACCAGGCTCGTCTGTTCTTTAATTTAAAAAAGATGAATCAGATGTCTCARGCCTTCAAAAACCACTGTATTAAGAGGAGTATTTATTTTTCCATCCTAATATTAATAGTAAGTAATTGACAAGCTTAATAAGAGTCACTTCATGTTACGAGAATAAATTACCCTCCCTAGGCATTGCAGCAGACACCTTCAGGTACCTGAGTTCTGGGGCTTTGAGCAGTTTTTAGTGTTCCTTTTCCTTTCTCAGTGGTCCTTTTTACAAAGCTCCACGTCTCTGGTAAGAGTCTCCTGTTTTTATCAGAAGAACAAAGTTCATGAGAGAAGGACTATAAAGAGAAACCATGTGAGCTGATTGGGGGAGAAAAATTTCACCCATTAAGGGTCAGCCTAAAAGAGCACGATTTAGAGCAGAATATAGCTGGAACTTTTGTAAGACAAGCAGCAACTTTTCATGCTTGGATGGGGATTCTTGGGTTAAATTGCTATCTTTGAGTTCTGAACTTGGAAAGGTATTAAAGTGGAATTAAACCTTTACACAATCCTGCTCTTGTGTCATTCAGGATTTTTTTGGGTTCTGTTTAATTGTACATCACAGCAGGGTTCTGAGTGACTGGTGCTTTAAAGAAATGAAGGGTAGGGTTAAGTCTGCAGCCCACTGCTCCCTGCTAATCCTTCTTGTTCCTTGAAGAAGGATTTACTTTTGCTGCCAGCTTGTGAAAGACTTTCCTCCTCCCGAAGAGATTGTTGTGGCTTTCCTGGGGAGGTGTGGTTGCTATAGCAGGGAGTCACGCCTGGGTATTCTCTCAAACCCTACTGAGAATGGGCCAAAAAAGAGCCAAAGAAGAGTAAAACTGGGGATTAAAAAATGGAACAATGGGAGACAGGAAGATAGGAGTGGGAACAAATGGGAATTACAGCACCAAAAATAATGCAAAGTGACAAAAAGAGGAAATAGAAAAATAATAGCTGACAGTTGGACTGAAAAGACAAACACTACAAAAGAACAATTTATTTTCAACAGGCAAAGAACTTAAAAAGGCATCTGGGAAATAAGACACAGCCCTGTGCTGAGGACTTTTTTTGGTTCTTACTGTATTGCAAACCTACATACACCAAGTACACAGAAGTGTTTCATGCCTCCCTCTCAGTCCCACCTCTGCCATAATCTGTTTATTTGAAACAAAACCTTCTTGGGCTTTAAACTGTGTGTTTATTTATTTGCTGTTAAATGATGTCTCTAACTGTGTCTGTTCCTCAGGACTAAGGGTAGGGTAGTTCTGGGCTTTTCACATTAAATATTGTCATGGATATCAGGAGCAGAAGAAAAGATYCTGCTCAAATTCTGTTCTTGAATGCTTTCCAGGGAAATAACTGCCTCCAGTGGGCACTTGGTTTTGCTGCTGCTTACTGCAGACAAATTCTTYAGCTCATGCCATGGCAATGCCCTGACACCTCTACCTGGCCCTGCCCCAGCTGTGCCCCCTCCTCACTTTGGCTCAGCCAGCTCCTCCCTGTGCCAGAGTTTTCCTCTGGGACTTCAGAAGCTGTGTTTTGCTCCTATCCCCCTTTGCTCTACTGACAAAACACAGCCTAATTTTGCAAATATTCTAATATTTCCATCTCAGTGGAAGAAGCAGAAATTTTCACTCGGTGTAAAATTTGTCACAATACAAACAGAATTTAAAAAGGAGCCAGTGCCACATCTAACAGCAAATCTCTCTGAATGCCTTTCCTGCACCCCACTGCTTTATATACAGGGGAGGCAGAGAGATATAACAGATGAAACATTTTGTTTATGAAGTGTCTATGTTTTGCTTTATTTCACATGTTTTTGCAATATAGATAACAGATTACACCGCAGAGCTTTCATTGCCTTGTGCTATAAAGATACTATAAAGCCTTCCTGGGTATTAATAATAGATTGTGTTGATGAGTTTGGAGAAGCTGGCAATAGACCCCCCACTGCAAAGACATTAACACCACAGGACTAAGGTATCTTTCCCTTGCAAATCAGTTGCTAAATTGGCTGTGCTGATGAGTTTGGGCACAAGCTCTCCACCAGCATCACTGCAGCAGGCACAGGAAGTGATTTTGTTTTATACTAGCAAATAACGTTTCTTCCTCTCGATGTTCTTAGTTGCAAGGAAAGCCTCGTGTAAATTCTTTCCCTAAGTCATTCTTGCCAGCCAAGAAATAACTTAGAAATTACATTGGAATTGCTTTGACACGATTATTTTTTTTCTGTAAAAGTGAAGACCGGGCCAGTGAATCACAACAGCACAATTTCCCTGCTTATGGGGCCTTTAGGGTGAAATCTCATATAAAAATTGCATTAGAAGACTTTCCCTGTGTTGTTGGTGATGTAAATTCAGTGTGAGTTAGTGAACAAGAAGGATGAGATGTGTGTCAGAGCAGAGACTGGAGCCAGCAGGGCAGGGCCCCTCCACAGCCCACCTCATCCTCTGCACACTGGAGGAGATGAAGGTGGATTTAATTTAATTTGTGTAAAAAACTGAACGAAAATCCAAAGGGAAAAAAAAAAAAAAGAGTGCCTGTTTTGTTTTGGTGACCACCACCCCCCAGCTGGGCAGAGCTGTGGCAGGAGCACAAATGCCCCCACAAACAGGATGGTTTTATAGCCCATCGGTGGGATTTGGAGAATGCAAACAGCAGCAGGAGCCCATTTAGCCTCCTTGAAACCCAAGGACAAAAATAACATTATTTCACAAATATTTGCGCTGCCTAGAAATACAATTCCAACAAAATCTTCATATTTTGTTAATTCATTAAGCCTTCTTAATTGCAGCCCCAGCTTTGTCAATTCAATTGGTGCCCTTAACTTTTATAACAGTTTCTGTTCTACAGAAAAGATTAGGAGAAAATTGCAGCCATAATCTGTACAGTGCAATTGCTGTGCTATAAAGAGGAATGGGAGTAGCTGAGAAGAGCAATTGGATTCCCAAAGGTGGAGCACAGTAGAGCAATATCAGTGACTTTGTAAATGAAAAATTGTTTTAATTCCCTTCTAACAGCAATAATTCTATTCTTCATAAATTTTTCCATCAAAGTGTTGTATGGAAAAATGCTATAAAATAGAACAGCACTGGCATTGATGGAAGACAGTTGAACAAAGTGGTCAATTAAGGGATGAAAATTAAGCAAAGAGAAGAATTCATTCTGTCACATTCTGCTCAAAGCGAGAAACTGCTCTGCACTTTGCATTTTATGTTGTACTTTATAGTTAAGGGAGGTGTAACTATTTAGGTCATTCTGGTCCCACTTGAGCAAGTTGCATTAGGCTGTGAGCTCTAACTGCTCTGTGCCTTTGTGCTTTGTTGGAGCATCCCAGCTCTGCCCCCGGGTTGGAGCTGGCTCTGAGTGCCCAGAGCAGGATCAGATCAAGCCCCAGCAGCTCCAGAGCAGGAGCATTTGTGCTCCCTGCTGGTTCCTCAGCCAGCAGCTTCTCTGGGAGTGCAGAACTCCTGACAGAAACACRGGCAAAATATTCACGTGAAGAAAAAGTAACTCATGACCAAGATGGGCACTGTGCGATCTGTGAGTCCAAACCCACCTYGTGAAGTGCAGATTTAACACCAGCTTTCACCAGGAGCTGGTGTTCATACTACAGCACCTGAGCATAAGGGTTAATAAGTATTTTCTTCAGTTCTCCCTGAGGAAGAAAAAGGTTTCTTTGTTTTAGTTTCTCTCTAAATATTACAGGTTTTTTCCTAGAAACTTTTAAATTTTGCACATYTTATTACTACTTGATGAAAGGGAATTATCTTTCTTATGCTGAAATTTCAGCTATTAAATTTGCTTTAATAAACTATGTAATTATTTCTTCTGCAGGGAAAATATTTTAAATGAATTCTTTCTTTTTTAAGGGTGGGGGGGTTTAAAATCATAAATTTATAATATTCCTGTTCTGCTTTACTACATGCAGGATGTTCTGTATATTCYGAATTGAGTGCAATCAAGCAACAGTTTTTCCACTTTATAAGCACCCATGAGCTGTAGGATGCYACAAAAAATATTAAAGTCCTGTGCCCCATGCATACTGTTTTTCCAATGCTATGAAATCTAAAGGAAGAAGTAACAAAATTTATCCCAAATAACAAGGAACRGATGTCTTTCATTAGCAATTTAATTTCTTCTCTTGGTAGAACTCAGTTGTGTGAAAAACACGCAATATTTTGCTGTGGCTGTCCCCAGTGTCAGAGCACAGGAGTGTGAAGTCTCAGAGCAGGCCAGCAGGGGAGTCCCTGTGTGGGCAAAGTGTCACACCCAGGGGCTGCACTCACAGAGCTGTGACCACTGCCTCTGCCTGCTCATTAAATAAAGAAAGCCCAGGTATCTGCTGTGGTGGCTGCAGCACATAATGTCAGAATAACAAATAATGTCAGAATAACAGAGAAAGGGAAACGACTGGAGGTCTCTGATAAGTAGGAGGCAGCATCTGTCCTCTTGCATACATCAAACRCAGCTTAATAACTTCCTATTTACTGCCTCATGGCAGAGGCCCAGTAAATAAACAACCTGACTGAATTAGTCTATTTTTCTACCTTTTCCCTGTGTAACAAACCTCTTGGACCACGTTTAATGTGAACGGCAAATTTCACACTGCACGTGGACATCTCTCAGCACAGATTAAATTAGTTATAATAAAACAATTAAAATCTATTTGCCCACAGACAGGAGGAAATGAAGGACCTGGCTGAGCCACAGAAAGGCAAAGGGAGGGTTGTCAGGGCACCAGGAGAGCAAACAGCAGAGCAGGGATTCTCAGGAGCAAGGCAGGGTCAGAGTTACTGCGAGATCTCTGCACGGGATACAATAAATCAGGGCTCCGTCCTGCACTCCAGATGGCTGTGCCAGGCAGGAAGGCACAGTGGATCATGTAACTGGGCTTGTTTCTAAGGATTACTGATTCAGCCTGCCTTCACAGGGATATCCTAACAAATAAAATCTTTATGGCCTCTTCCGCTGGTGAACATTTTCATCTACTGGTTAAAGTCAGGACGTGTCTTAGCATTTGCATTGCCCCTGATACATATGCAAAATGAATTTGAGTTCACACAGTTTTAGCTGGTAAAGACTTTTTGATTATCTGGTACTGTAAAGTTGCTCCACAGCATTTATTGTAAATACTCTGATGGACAGACAGGCCATTGTTCTGTTCTTTAGCTTGGCTGAGTCCCCCAAGTGTTCCAGGCACAGAGGCAAACACACTTAAAAACTCCTAAACCTATTGAGTTGTCCTTCAAAATTGTCCAGGCAACAGAACTTATTTATAAAACTCCGCAATCATTGATTCAAAACAAGGTTTTCTTGTTCTGCTTTTCTTCTTTGTCCTCTTTGAACGGTTTTCTCTGGAATGTTTTCGTTGTGCTGAGGAGTCGGAGATTTCCTGCGGCTTCTAATAAAGGCATTTGATTTCCACTCTCCACATACTTTAACACATCCAAGGATTTTGAGGTTTGACATTAGCTTAAGAGAGCTGGAGATAATCAGCCACGGGGGTAAAAAGCCAGAGTTATGCAAATTTTTTGTAAAATGTATAGAAAGCAAAAAAAATATTCCTTTAAATGTGGGTGGTGTGGGACAGAGTCTTTGTCTCAGCACAGAATATCTGTGTGCTCCCCTTCAAATTTATGGCTTTGATTGAAACCTGTAAAGGGGTGATCTGTAAAGTATTCCTGCTATCCTACACTTCCCAACAGGTTTATTACCATTCGTTTATAAAATGAACAGTCTAACGAGCAGTGGTTTAGATCACAGCTATCAAAGTCTGGTCATTTGTCAAGATTAGTTTCCTGTTGTGAGATTGCCTTGTGCAAAAAGAGTGCATAACCTTGTGTTCCTCTTGGGAAGCTGAAAAAATACCTATAAACACCCTATAAGATAGGTTTAATGAAGATTTTATAATCTCAGAATTCAACCCAACACGCTGCTCTGCGTGTGTTTGTGTGTGTATTTGTGTGAATGGATGTTGTAACACAGAGTACCTGTGTACGGGGGGAGCGAATTTTCTTGACAAGAGTTAAATTCAGATATGAAGTCCGAGCAGTCAGGGCGATTTAATGTTCACTGGAATGGGTTAATATGCGTTGATGGCTGTGTAATTCGTTATTGCTAAAAGGCTGCCTTGGGAAGCGCTGCTGCAAAAGCAGCATCTTTACGGGAATAGTCGGTTGCCAGTAAATAGCAMAAAGTCTCTTCCGTTCGTGTTAGACATATTTATTTGGGAGAAAAAGAGAAAACACAAACGCTCACTAAGGCAGTGTGACAGCAAAGGCACAGGTCGGGGAAACAACGCGCACTGCAGGACAGGGAGGTTATGTTATCTTCGTGTCCCTGATTGAGGGAAGGCGCGGGGGATTTCTGCTTTCCTGGGCTTTTCTTCTTGCAATGATCTGTAAACTGCGTTACGTTTGTGTTTTCGCTGCCACTGGACGGTGGCCGATTGTGCGGTTTGTGTAGGAGACAACTGGAGGCAGCCGCAGCCCATCCTGGAGCGGTCCCGGTCCCGCCACTCCCGGTATCAGTCCCGCCATTCCCAGTCCCGGTATCAGTCCCGCCATTCCCAGTCCCGGTATCAGCCCCTCCAGTCCCGCCATTCCCAGTCCCGGTCCCGGTCCCAGTCCCGGCCCCGCCAGTCCCGGTCCCAGCCCTGCCCGGGCGGCCCCCGCAGCCCCCGCCGGCTCCGCTGCATCGCCGCTGCCCGGAAAGCCCCCGGGGAAAGCCCCCCGTGCCCTCCGGGAAGGCTCCGTGTGCCCCCCGTGCCCCCTGCCCGCGGCGGTGCCTGCCCGGAGGGTCCCCGGAGCCCTTTTGGGGACATTCCCCGGCCCGGCCGCGCCGTGCCCGGACCCGCCCGGAGGTGGCCGGAGCCCCGCGGCCCCGGYGCGGCCACCGGCGGCATCCCGGGGCASCCCGAGACAGGGACAGTGGAGGAGGATGGGGGGACACTGGGGGCGGATGGAGGCACAGAGCCCCCGCACCAGCTCTGCCTCTCCTGAGGTCCCCMGGTGTGCCCCGTCCTGGGCACCCCCTCGGAATGAGAGGCCGGGCTCGGTTAAAGGAGTCAAATAGGTTTAAGCAGTTAAATAGAAACAACTTTTTTCAGTGCACCTTATTTTTTCCCCCTCTTTGGGTGTTAATCCTTTTGGATATAAAATTGTGTAGAGATACAAGTATTTTCTGCGGAGGACTTTGCCGGGGAAGCGTTGTAAGGAAAACCTCGCGGACAAAGCAAACTGAGGGTATGGAAGGAGCCGTGGCAGTGCCCAGGGCCCTGTGTGGCATCAGGCTCCTCTGGACAGATTTGGTTCATTGCCCGTCCGCAGAGGAGCCGCTCGGTGCAGCTTTCYCAGCTGTCTCACCTGTGCACAGGTGTGCTCCTCCCGGCGCTCCCGGTGCGCTCCGCCCGGGCACGGCCCCGCTCCCGGCCCTGCGCCCGCCGCTGCTGCTCAGCACWGCCCTGCTGATGACATTTGCTTTTCCCTCCTGCCCACCCTGRCTCCGGCCCTTTGCCGAGGGCTCTTGCTGCCATTTTCCTGCGCTTCCCAGCTCAGACAAAATGGAGGCTCTGGAGGAATGAATAACTGCCACAGCCCGAGCCTCCTAAAAGCAGAGAGAATTGCCTTTTTTGTGAAAAATCAGAATTTTGATGACAGAAAAAAGTCAGCATACCCCATGCTAAAAGGCAGAATCCAATTTTTTTTTTTTTTTTCCAGTGAGCACACTGGTGGAACGATGTTCATTTCCTTGCTGAAATGTAAATGTTCATGCACCTTGCACTGTGATGTACTGCCATAAAAGACACTGAATTTCAAATCACCAGCGCACCATGTGACACAGGGATGTAACAGCAATTCATCTTTATTTGAGGCAGCCCTTTTCTGAAATCTCACTTAGGGAGATTCCCAGTTGCCATTAGAAAAGCAAAATAAAATTAATCTGAATAATTCTAACTTAAACCTAGAAAATTAATGACGGATGAAAGACAGGGTTTATRGAGCATTAATAGGAACTAGTCTGGATACAGTGTGTGTTCTAGGGTCTGTGATTATACTGGTAATTTGACAGATTGTATCGCTGCCTATCTCTGCCAAAGGATGTTTCACACCATTTAAAATGCACAGTACTTCCTTCAGAGACAGGTTGTTCTGGAATAACTCAACATCCAAAGGAAAGCTGTGTTATTTCACTCCTCTCTTTATTGATTGCATGTGTACAATCCTGTGTGTATGTGCAAGTGCTGACTCTGCCTCAGCAAAAGCACAGAGCTTTCCTGCTCCTTTCTGTGATGATCAGCCTCCTCAGAGACAGACAGGACCAAAAATGGAAACTCATGGAATCTSTTCAGAGCAGGGCTTAAGCGCTGAAACCAGAGACCCTGCATAAAACAAAGCGTGAGCTCGTCCTTCCTCTGAAAGGTGAATTAAAATACACTTGGGTTTAAACAATTATCCAACTTTGGGAGCTCCCTTTTGTTTCTTATTTTGAAAAGGAAAAAACCGCTGAGATAAGGACAGATCTCAGTAGGTTTTGTCCAGGAAAGGTGATTCAGGGAATCTCAAAGGGATTGAGATTTGAAGGAATTGCACGCTGGTGATGTTTCGCAGCCTGGGGATGCCATCCTCGCGGTGTGCAGGGGCATGAGCCGGGTTCTCCGTGCAGACCCCGCTGGAATTAGGTCCTRGCAGGGCGTGGTGCGGCTCCCCTGACTGTGCTCCTCCCTTGCAGGCTGTTCGCTGCCAAGTGCAGCGGCTGCATGGAGAAGATCGCGCCCACCGAGTTCGTGATGCGAGCCCTGGAGTGCGTCTACCACCTGAGCTGCTTCTGCTGCTGCGTCTGCGAGCGCCAGCTGAGGAAGGGGGACGAGTTTGTCCTCAAGGAAGGGCAGCTGCTCTGCAAGAGTGACTATGAGAAAGAGAAAGACTTGTTGAGCTCGGTCAGCCCAGACGACTCAGACTCAGGTGAGCTTTTCCCACACCTGCTCTGACTGGAAAAGCCGCATCAGTCTGTGGAGCTTTCGTGTAGAAAAGTGCATCCATTTTCACATCCACTTCATCTGTATGCGTGTGCCACCTATGCAAACTTGCAGGCACAGCTGAAAACATTCCTACTGGCAGTCTGCTTTCCCTAACCTGAGTCCCTTCCTTAACTTCCTACTTAGTAAAGAAAAAATCTTTTTGCTTTCATCGAAGTGTTTTTCTACAAGATCATAAAGCAGGAATCAGACTGACTTCAGCTACCCGAGGTCTCACTCAGTGAGGCATCAGTGTGCTGTTCTCCATAGGCATTCTGCCATCCCCTTTATTTATTTTCCAGGGAATGTTCTGCACAGACAATTTCAGCACTAAATTAGGAAAATGGGCACAGCAGTAATACGATTTTTAGAGGAATCTCTCTGCAATTACAAATAGCACCTTTAAGAAAGATTGCAAGTGCAACACAGAAGCACTGAAGAGAATCTGAAAGTAACTGAGATGTRGGTTTGTGCCATCATAATCACACACTTGTTTCCCAAGAAAATATGTACGAAAATCAACATTATTTGATTTATTACCATTCCATTACATCTACAAATGACATCTGGTTTATGGGAGAATGTGTTACTCCATTTTAAGTGGGACCAGAAATGATCCTTAATCTCTAATCTGAGAGTCRTATTCTCCACATGGCTAAAATTTGTATTTCCACATCAGGAATGCTTCAAGACAAAGGTCTCTGCAGACCTGGCAGCGTGTGGGACCAGGCCACTCCTGGAGCAGTGGTTTAGTTTTTGTCCTGCTGCCTTGGCAGGACCTTGAGTGCTGGCTCTGGGCTTTTGGGGAACTCGCCTGAGCACGTGAGTTTCCTCCTGGACCATCAGCACACCTGGCCCCCAGCAGCTCCAGAGGCCCTCTGTGCACCTGGAGCCCAGCAAACCCCCCTGAGCAGCTGCCCCGTGTGGGGCTG
>CADDXX010000124.1:177185-222105 GCA_902810485.1 Alauda arvensis | reverse complement strand
GGGCTCCCCTTCGGGACAGATCCGCCCTGAGATCTGCAGCGAGCAGCTACCAGGGTAGCACAAACCAGTCTTGGTTTCAATTTCATTTCCCTTTGGCACAAAGGGGAGTTTCTTACTCCTGGAGATGCTTTTTCCCCCCTCATTATTCTCTGTTAGCCAAACCCAAACCTGAAAAACAAGCTGACAAATTAAACAAGTTGTTTGTCTGCCATTGTCTGACCCAGTGGAAACACCGATCCTCCCGGGGGTCTGAGCACAGGATCTGCACAGGCCTGGCACAGAATGGGTCCTGCTTCAGCCAAATATYGATCCACTGGACACCAAAGTAACTCTCCAGTGAGCAGTATTAATCCTCACACACCTTTCCTTAGAAATGGCATGCTGGAAAGTTAATAATGTCATGGTTATTAAAATGACTGAACTTCTCTTTAATCATTGGGCTGAAGATGCTTATTAAAGTAAAAGGTGATTAGACTGCTAGGTGCATAATAATCRTGCTCTAAAATGAATTAAAGCCTAATTTGTTGATTCCCCAAATGCAGTCTTTCAGTATATAAAAATTCAGTGTGTTTCTTCACGTTGACGTCCCTATAACAATGTGATAGTGTTTTCTGGAAGAAAAATCAGTAGTCTGGTAAAATAAAATATGGTGAGTTGAAAAGSTGATTTTCACAACAAAATGTGTATTTACCCTTCAACCTTTGCCACTGTGCTTGAGATTTCCCAGGACCATACACTAACACAGGTAACATCACCAGATTGTATGAGTATTCAGAATTTAATTACAGAAAATACAAAGGATCTCTTTGGTCTACACAAGCACACACATACTGGTATGGAGGAAGAGGAGTTTGTGCTTGTACACACAGACACATTTTAATGCACAGAGGAAGATTACTGAGGTTTTCTGTGGGAAGTGGAAATGAGATGACAAAGATTATATTTAATATTATCTCTGGAGCTTCAAAACATTCAAAACAGTATTCAATAACTGGAATCTGCACTATATTAAGTTAGATGGGCTTTGAGATACCTGTGTGACACTTGCTTTATGCTGTTCTGCTGCCATGGCAGTGCAGGCAGTAGCACCTGTCTGCAGAGAATGCTGCAGGAGAAGCTGGAGTTCAGCTGGGAGGGTGAAGGTGTTTGTCTGGTGGTGGGCAGGTGAACACGGGGGACAAGAGGTGCTGGAAGGGCACAAAGCCTCTCTGTGCCCAGTTCCTGGAAATACTGAAGCACATTCCAAGTTTCCATCCCCTGGYCAGTCCCATGTCCTCAATTAAAAACTGAAAACATTTTTATGCTTTTGTGGCATTTGATTTCAGCAGAGCAGCCAGATCTAAGATGGGCTCTTCCTGCCCACAGCTGCTTTAGGTATTCAAATAACCAAGGGACACTGGCTGAGCGTGTTGGCTGCAGAGCAGTTCTCAAACACCCTGCTTTCTTGGTGGAACAAGTGCAATTATTTCTCCTTTTTYCACCAGTCAAAAGTGATGATGAAGATGGAGATGTTAAGCCCACCAAAGGCCAAGTAGCCCAAGGGAAAGGAAGCGATGATGGGAAGGACCCAAGGAGGCCCAAACGACCGAGGACAATCCTGACCACGCAGCAGAGACGGGCGTTCAAAGCATCCTTTGAAGTGTCCTCGAAGCCCTGCAGGAAGGTGAGGACCAAGTCATCCCTGACACCACAGCCCCAGACAGCCCTGCCCCTTCCTGGGGCTGTAGCAGCTCTCCTGGGCTGGCAGCAGAGCACTCTTTTTGCACAGAAGTCTTTTATGGGTAACGTTTAATGTCATTTTCCTCAGCTCAGACTCTTTGTTCAGTAGTTACAGAACTGGTGGCACCATCAGGGGCAGAATTTGACAACACTATGCAAAAACAGGATGAATTTTTAAAAGTARTTCCATACATGCAATTTTTGTTGTTAGTACAAATGTTCCTCCTAACAAAAGTAATTGGTGTTTTTTGGGTTTTTTTAMCTTATGAGAAATGGCATCATTGAGCATTTCCTCCTGCAGGTCAGAGAAACACTGGCAGCTGAAACAGGGCTCAGCGTGCGAGTCGTCCAGGTGTGGTTTCAAAACCAAAGAGCAAAGGTAGGCTGTTTGTCATGTTCTCCAAAACCCAGTGCAGGCTGTGCCTCTGCAGCRGTGCCAGGGCTGAGCTCTGCCTGCTCTGCTCTCTGCATACACACTAGAAAGGCAACTTCCAAACACAGACATTAAATTCATGTGCTCAAAGCAACTCAGGGTTGGGAGTAAATTTTGCATGCAAATCTGAACTGGAAACTGAAATGTTTCAGCTTAGAATTGAAACTGAACCCACAACAGTGTGTGCATAAGTATAAATGGTCTGTGTTAACTGATAACCTGTTTGCAGAGAGTTTTGTGAGGAAACAAAATGGTTGCATTTGGAGATTGCTCTGTTCTTCTGCTTTTTTCAGATGAAAAAGCTGGCACGGAGGCACCAACAGCAGCAGGAGCAGCAGAACTCGCAGCGACTAGGACAAGGTAGGGGATTTGTGRAAAAGGGAAGTGGGAGAGGGAGAATCTGCCATTGTCTGGAAGTGCCATTCCCACAGGATCCTTTGGAACAGGGCAGTGCAGGGCTGTGGGTGAGAGAGCAGTGCCCATCAGTGCATCAGCAGTGCCTGAGTGCCCACACTGGGTCACTCCAAGTTCTCCTGGTGGGATCAGACCCCAGAGGGGCTCATGCAGGAGCTGTTACCTCCTCTCTGGCAGGAGTGTGCCAGGTGGAGGTGTTTGCACTGGAGGAAATCTCCAGGGGCTGACTCCTGACTCCAGACAGATCCTCCAGCCCTGCAGGAAGGGGCACAGCTGGGAGCCTGCCCAGGCCTCAGCATCACTGCCCCAGGGAGGGCACAGAGAGCCCCCCTGTGCCCCCACAGGCACCTGGACCCTGGGGCAGGCCCTGCACAGGGGCACYGGGGCTTGCTCTGCTGCTCTCTGGGTGCTCTTGAGTAGCTCCAGCTCTCCTGAGACTCTCAGTATCTCCTGAGACCTTGCAGCCTCAAATCCTCCACTTTACCCAGAGCAGAACTGGGAGCAGCACAAGTTAGAGAATAACTGGGCTCTGTCACACAGAGTACACAGATTTGGGGAGGATAGAGTCCAGGACCTAGACACTCCAAAAGGTATTTAGCCAGAAATCACAGGTCTTTCAGCTTATTGCCCAGGGTTCTACTCAGACAAAATTTGGAAAGTTTCTCTGACTGCCAGGATACCCCAGACTGCMTTTGCTGGGTTCACTGCTGCACTGACTGTGCCCTGCTCCCCAGCAGTAACTGTGCCTCCTCTTTGCTTTGCAGAGGTAATGTCCAACAGAATGGAAGGGATGATGACATCTTACACACCACTTGCACCACCACAGCAGCAGATTGTAGCAATGGAGCAGAGCAGTTATGGCACAGACCCATTTCAGCAGGGTCTTACCCCTCCACAAATGCCAGGCGACCACATGAACCCCTATGGTAAGGCATGCCTCATTCTGCCACATCCCGAGTAGCTGGGGCCACGTGCTGGATCACACACCACAGGGACACCAGCTTCACTGGCTTTTAGAATATTTTTTCTGGGATTTGTACCAGGGAATTTGTACCAGTCAGTTTTATGTGTGTATTTTCTTGTACACATGAGGGGGTAGAGCAGATCATCTCAAGCTCTGGACACCTTTCAAAACTATTTCACAGTATAATTCTGATAAATGATAAGCAAGCAACATCACCTCTCCAAGCTCCACTTTTTTAAACCACTGTCCAAGACACTGAAAAATAAACAGTACCAAATTCTAGCTCCCTCACAAATTTTTCCTTTTTTCTTAGAAGCTTTGAGGAAAAAGTGCCTTCAATAAAGAGAAGTAATCTATTCCTTACAAAATGAATAAGCAGCCCTGTAAGACCACTCAGATTGGATGCGTGGATTTGTTAAAGACCAGTTCTTGAGCTACTAAGAGATGGGTTACCACAGGACATTCCTCCTGCATAGTTTTATTCTCTGTCCCAAATCAAGATGACGGTTTGCTTTCACCATTGCTTGACCACACATCAAATCACTGCAAGCACTAAATGTCAGTTGTKGGTTCTGCACAATGGCAGTGTGGCATGTAAAAACAATGTCAGAGGATTTTTCAGACTGTGGTTCTCGGCCTTGGGGTAGCCCACAGGGACCTGTTTCAGACTCCTTCCTGCTGACCAGAGGCTCTCGTGCTCATCACTGTCCCAGCACAGCCCCACAGGAAACCTGCTCTGGGCCTGTGCCTTTGCTTTTGCCTCTCAGACAAGTCYATGGTGCTCACTGGGAAGTGTGGGGGGTCCTGTCAGGAGCTGAGCACACATGAAGCACAGTGAGCATTAGGTGGCTTGGGATTTTGTTGGTTTGCTGGGCTTTCTGAGTCAAACTCCTTGGGATGCCCCAAGAGGGGTGCAGGGGATGGCACAAAGCCATTTCAAATGAGTGTGTGAGGAAAAAGAAACAGGCCAACACCTTTGCAGAGCCCCCAGCACTTGAGCTAGAGCTCTTTCTGGTTCCTTCAGTGCTGAAGTAAGCTGAAATCTTAGTTGCTAAGGGACATAAAAGGTGCTGTTCCAAACCAGCCCTGAGAGAGTGGAATTTTCTGAAAGGAGAGCATGTTTACAGCCGAGGCCAGGGAAGCTGGGTCTSTTCCTGGGTGCTGTCACACTGGTGGAACTTTCACCTTGTGTGTGTATGAAGACCAGTATGATTATGGCTCTTAGACCACGCTTCCCTGTCAGGGGCACTCGATATCTGCTCCCACCTTTCCTGGCAGTCCCAGTGCTCCCATGAGTTCCAGAGTTTATGGAGAACTCRGGGACTGCTCCTSCCCAGCACCATTTGTCAGCCAAGGGTCAGTTTAGTGCTGCTGACTGAAATTGAAATTAAACCTGGCAGGTTTGGGTGYGTGGCTGCCAGCTGACCCCTGTGGGCTGGTTTCCATCCCTGCTCCTGTGGGTCAGAGCCCTCAGAGCAGGCTGAGAGCAGCAGGAATGCTCCCCTGTGGCACCGTGTGTTCTGTGTCCTGCCCGGGACACAGCACCCAGCTTAACGTSTACTTTCATTTGCAGGAAACGACTCCATTTTTCATGATATCGACAGTGATACCTCTTTAACTAGCTTGAGCGACTGTTTCCTTGCCTCTTCCGAAGTTAACTCCATGCAGGCTAGAGTAGGAAATCCCATTGACAGGCTGTACTCTATGCAGAGCTCCTATTTCGCCTCATGAGAGCGGCGAGCACTCGCGGCCGGCCGGTGCTCACAGTGACTTTGCCAGTGCAGACTCTACAGCCATATGTTGCCCAGCTCTTCCTTCACAGTGACTCTGCTGCCTCTGGACTGCAAAGAGCGTTGGTTTTGTTTTTTTTTTAGGAAGACTGTCTCAGTTTGCATATATGTGTATGTATGTGTATCTATTTTAATGCCTACATGCATACATACATATATAGAGACACAAACACATCCACCCCAAACCCCTGAGCCCCAGCTGGCGCCAGACCACGAGACAAGCACGGAAGGAACAGAAGAACCTGCTCGTCCTCAGCCTTTGATCTGGTTTGGTTTGAGCTCATCATCTTAAAGGAAATGGATTTTGTGGAAAGCTAGACCTCTTCCTCCTCTCTCTCCTCCTTTCTTTTGGATGTCTAAACTTTATTTTTTTTTTTAAGCCACTGATACTGACATCAGTCAACCATATGACAAATAAATCAAAGAAACTGGAGGTTCCTCCTTTTCTTACTGCATGATTCATACTATGTTGTGGATAAACTGCCATTTGAACTGTGAGAAGTTAATGTAAATGTGACGTTCAACATTTGTTTCCTTTCTACACTTTTTTCTACATAATCTAGATCTGCTCATTAGTTTATAGCCCTTATGCATATGATACTGAGGAAACTGGTTAACAGTATTTGTGGAGAAAGCCAGTGATTTCAGAGTCAGAAAGGTCTGTGACCCTGGAGAGGAGATGCATGTTAGGGGCAGAGGCATTTAGGTTAGTATTGATCTTAAATAATTAAAACTAAAGGTGCTTACAAGACAGATTTATTTAATTTTTTCTGAAGTGTGAAATTAAATAATTTACATTTGTTTGTTAGTATTGCAGTGCCAAATTTCAAGTCTAGACCATGATTGGCAAACAAGTGTTTTTCATTCTGTTCTGTTTATTTGTTTTGCATGAGGCATAAATGTGCTGTTCTCTATTGTCCATCTGGAATAATCAAGCACTCCTTTAGTTACCTTGCCTCAGCAAGAATCAAGGATTCACAGTTCTAGCCTGAAACACCAGAAGTCCTGAAATGTGCACCAGCCAGGAGCAGGAAACTATGACAGAAATTACGATGGGAAGTTCAGGTATGTTGAGCTGAAATTCAACCGTGGCCTGCAAATCCCCAGTGCCAGGACTGCTGGCTGTGGTGCCAGGTGACTTCAGGGCAGGTGCTGCAAGGACAGGGACACCCACGGGAGGGGATGGCCCAGCTGGAGTCTGATGCTGAAGTTTGAGCATTTGTCACATAGATTTTCGTAGGGCATAAAATATCATAAATAATAATAGTATAGCTATAAATATTGCCTGGTGATAATTATAATGTGGAGAAGCAGACAAGTACAGTCATGGCTCTCAGTGGAGAAAACTTCATGGGGAACATTTGCCAGGGTAATATCAGTAATTATAGGGTGTGTTCAAAATAGAGCTCATGGGGAAAGATTGGCAGGATAGGCACTTTCTTAAATAAATACCTTTAATATATTGACCATAATAGCTGAAAAACAAGTCCAAAGCTCTGGTTAATCTAACAGCTCCAGGCTGAGGACTGGTAGCAGGCCAGCACTGTCCCTGTGGGGCTTGGCATCCTCAGTGGGAGCGTGGGTGTCCCGAGGAGGGGAGGCCAGGGAGGGTCCCTGAGCCCCAGCCCTGCCGGGGAGCCCCAGCCTCGGGCAGTGCTGCTGGGCACAGAGCCTCTGTCCTGCTGCTCGGGCTGGGAAGGGCAGGGTGAGGGCTCCGAGGGGTAAAATACCATTTCCCCCAGCGTGGGAGCGTGCGCTGAGCATGCTGGAGGCTTCTGAGAAAGCCGAGTTTTATCTGCAGGGTAAGTGCAGAGGTTCTCACTCCGGAGATGATGAGAGCACCGCGGATGAGGCTCTGTGTGAGAGTGTGTGTGTCTGTGTGTCTGTGTCTGTCTGTCTGTGCCTGTGTGTGTCCGTGTGCGTGTGTCCGTGTGTCTGTGTGTGTGCCTGTGTGTGTCCGTGTGTCTGTCTGTCTGTCTCTGTGTCCGTGTGTCCGTGTGTCCGTGTGTCTCTGTGTGTCCGTGTGTCCGTGTGTGTGCAGGTCGTGCAGGGGCAGCCCGTGCTGGGGCTGCAGAGCCCCGCTCTGTCACACCTGGGTCAGGGGAGGGCCCGGTGGCTCTGCGAGGGCTCCAGGGGCCGTTCCTGTCCCTGTCCCTGTCCCTGTCCCTGTCCCTGTCCCTGTCCCTGTCCCCGTGCTGCAGGCTCCGGCTGCTGCCATCCCCAGGGAGGTGTCTCTTGTGTCCCCACACTTTGCCTGGTGACCATCCCCTGCTTTCTGGCAAGGGTGAGCTTTCAACTGAGCGTTGTGAGCCCCTGGATAGATTTTGAAATCGAAAGGATTTTCTTTTCTTACCCATCCTGTTCAAGTACTTTTCCCTTTCCTTTGTATCAAAACGAATAACAATTTCCTTTCTCTCTGCATCTATAAAGAACTCAGTTAACATCTATAAAGAACTCAGGTGATCCTCACTGCTTGCAGGGCAGGAGCAAGCAGGTTTCATATGGCACATGTAAACATTTGTCATTTGTCACCACCGATCTCGATGGATTCATGGTTTCCCTCCTCTCCCCCTGCTGTGCYACTTTACAGAAAAGCCTCTCGGAGGTTCCAGTTTGTAGACTCCTCACACAGGCACAGCCTTGCTTTGTATCYCATTGCTGGCAGGATCAAAATGGCATTTTTGGTGTTTACAGGGACTTACATGAGAACTATAACGTGACCTACAGTTTGGAGAACTGCCTTGTCCCAACTCTACCTCTGCATCTGGGATGGATGTTGAAAAATAATCCATCTCCAAGGAAAAAAATCAGACATCCCATTTTATAGCTGAAGTATAATTCTTTGCTGATTTTTTGGATGACTGTTTGCCACCTTTTTTTTCCATGCTTGTACATACTCTCTGCTCTCCCCTGGTGTGTTGTATGATGATGCCTTAGCTGTTTGTTGCCCCATGTTCTGCCTTCTTTGGAGCCACAGACACACACGTTCAGGCCCTTGGCACCTGGAACATTTTCCCTGCTGTGGTGGGGCACTGCTGGCCCAGGGAAGGTGCACAGCCAACATTTCCAGTGGGCCTGCAATAGCTGGCAAAGGCCAAAGTTCATTAAAGCAAAATAAATGTCACTTTCTTTTTGTGGAATAAATTATCCTACTGGAGTGTGATCATTGTGGTTTTAACCTGGGACCTTGCAGTAAAAGATTATACAGCAACCTCTGACCTCTTTGATTTCTGCTTTACTCTTCTGTTGTCAAGGGAATGTCCCCGATCAGGTGAAGGTAAAATGTTTAATGGGCCATATCACAGCAATATCTTACATTGAGTCAAATTGATAAACTCTTGCCAAAATATTCGTAGCATCTGGCACTTCCACRGAAACCACAAACAATGATTGCTCATATGGGAGCTCAGAGGCTAGAGGTCATGACAGCAGTTTATTACATGCACCTTACACTGATCATTTTCCCTAGGAAATTAACCCCTCTCTAACACAAGTGCATCAAGTGAGCTCTTCACAGTGTTTCCATCATATTGTTTTGGCTAATTGAGGAATATGTGTGCAGCTCAAGTGGTGACAAGATGCAATTAAGTGAAAGATGATTGATTAGGTTTCAGTGTGCTCAATAACGTATAAAAAAGGTGATTGTGAGACCAGAATGAGTCTGCTGGGCACGAGCTCAGGGGTCCTTCTTGTGCAGCTGCAGGTCTGTGAGGGTGGCAGGGAGTTCCCAGCACCCAGGAAGGGTTYCTGAGCCTGGGGCTGGGCTCTGGCACAGGCAGCAGCCCCTTCCCTGGCACGGCTGTGGCTGCTGGGGGTGACTCCAGCCAGACCCTGCTCATCACTGCAGGGCACACCTGGGGCTGTCACTGTCACAATACTGGAGACATCGATGTTGCTGTAAATAAATGGTGGTGGTTGCACTCACTTTTATTGAAACATCWTCCTGGGCATTTTGATCTCCTTTTCCTCTTCAAACTCTGTCATCACAAACACCCAGATCCCTGGCCCCGTTGCAGTTAGCTGTGCTGGGAGGTGGCTCCTGTCAGCCACACAGCAGCTGCTGAGTGGATTTTTCAGATCCACCCTGCAGAACTCAGATGATCATTACCAGGTCCTTTGAAGGGTCCCTGCTCAGCCACCTGGCTGTGCATCATGTCATGGGGAAGGTCCTCCATGYCAGCAAAAATCATCCAGAGATGATGTGAACCCACTTCCCTCTCCCTGCTGTGCTCAGGACTCCCAGTTTCCTTAATGGTCAGAGGTGCATCCCAAGCCACTGCCCGGGCACTCCAGTGAGCCCAGCTCTGGGATKCTGCTGGGATGCTGCAAGCTTGGCTTTACAGGAGCACCTCTATGAACCCTGCTTCTCCTTGATGGTCACTAGAAATGAACAGCAGAATCGTGGGCAAGGGAAGGATTCCCACAAGCTGGAGCTGGGTCACAGCAGTGGAAGGACAGAGGCAGCTGGAGCACAGCTCAGCTGTGGGAGCTGGAGCCCCCAGAGCCTCAGTGCTTTGGGTCCTGCTCTGCAGAAYCCTGTGCCCAACTGAGCCCAGGAATCTGTGCCCAGCAGCTGCTCCCTGGCACRCAGGTGCCTTCCAGGGGCACAGGGCAGCCACAGGGCTTCAGGCACTCCTTGCTTAGGGACWTGCTTGGGCATTTGCTTGCCTGAAGTCTTTTCACTCTGGGGGGCTTTCAGCACGGCCGTGCTCCTCTGAGGCCACTCTGACTCTGCTGATGGCTGATCCCTCCTC
The DNA here is from genome assembly GCA_902810485.1 of Alauda arvensis. Classification (NCBI taxonomy): domain Eukaryota; kingdom Metazoa; phylum Chordata; class Aves; order Passeriformes; family Alaudidae; genus Alauda; species Alauda arvensis. The sequence continues at coordinate 212,031 of CADDXX010000124.1, read as the reverse complement.
CTGGATCACCTGGGCTCACTGCTCTCTGGTTCTGTTCAGCAGCAGCTGTGAAGGGRCTGCCAGATACTTTGCATTGGGAACTCTGTTTTTAGGTGAACACCCTATTTTTTAGCTGTGTATGGCTGTATTACTTGTATATTTATATATTCTGTATTTATGTTATTGAAATGTAGTATTTTGTAGCTGTCTGTTACAATTTGTTTAACTTGCAAAAATATGACTGTGCTCTCTCATACTTAACCAGCTCCTTTCACTGTAGATTCGCTGCTCCTTTCCCTCTGTGTTGGAAACAAACCACCATAATGTATGTAGAATGGAATTTTTTTTTTATTTAATTATTTGTCATTATTAAATTATTTATTAGTGTTTTTCAATTTCATTTCACTTCAGTTTTTTTCCTGCCACCATTTCTGGCAGCTAAGATCCATGAGTTTCTCATGCATCATGTTCCTCCCCACGTGTACGTGCACGTGCACACACACACACTCTGAGTCTAAACAAAAACAGAAAAAGGAAAAAAAAAAAGAGAGAGATTACACTTCAGTATATTTGTAAATAAAAGCAACCTGTAAACTAAGCAGGACTTTCTCTCAGTGTGCAGTTCTTTCTTGGCTTTTGCAGACTGAGAGTTCTCTGTGGCGTGGGGCAGAGGAACCTCAGCTGAGGTTTACTCYGGTCACATCTGATCACTCATTGCCATTCTCTAGGCCCAGAAACACCACATTTCTTTCCTATGCCTTGGGCATCAAGTCCCAGTTTCTATCAAAGCATGCAGCTTTAGATAGAACCCAGTATCACCAAATGGGCCAGCCCTGTTCCACCCCCCTGTGCCATTTCAGCACCTCCCTGGGGAGACCCAGAGGCCCTGCCCTGCAGGGGACACCCAGGGCTGGCACCCCCTGAGTCTCTCCCTCTGCAGCTCGCACAGCACAGGCTGGCACCACAAAGGGCACAACACATCAGGAGTGGTATCTCAGTGACACAACAAAAATCAGTGTGAAAGCCTTTCCCCCTGTTTTGTACCTAAAGATCCATACGAAGTGCTGAGCACAGATCTCCCTGCTCCCCAAGGTGAGGGAGGAGGCACAGCCCCATGTCCCACCTGAGCACTGGATCAATAAGGCATTTCTGCTTCTAGTTTCATTCCCTTTTGCTTTCCAGCTCCAAACTGCATCATCCTGTCCCACTCACACTGGTTATTGGTGGAATGTCACTAAGGAAAAATGAATTGCCATTAGCAATTGGATTCACCTAAGTCAGAATTAGCTGCTCAAATATTCATGCTCTGTGTGCATCTAATATTCATGAGGGAAGAATTAGAGTTGCCTGTAGCCATTTTTGAATCTCCCCCCAAAAACAGGTGAAAGAGATCACAAAAAAAAAAGGGAGAAAAAAAAAAAAAGATGAATACATTTGGGGCTTGCTGTTGTGCATTGTTTGTGTTCTGTTTCCCTTTGGTGTCAGTGAGACAGAATGGAGACTGATTTATGTGCCACAGCTGTAGCAAACAAAAGAAGAAGAGAGCAGGGAAATGGCTAGAGGTAAAAATGCCAGTGCAAGGGGCTAAAGGCCTGCACCTGGGTACTGCTCCCCACCAGCCTCCCCCGCCTCGGAGCACCTTGTAAAATCAGATTATCTGCTGGACACYGGAGTTCAAACAGCCCTTCAAAAGATTTGTCTTAATAATTGCTGCCTTATCTTAACTTCTGGTTTTTTATCAGCCAAACTGCTGCTGGGAGGCAGATCCTGAGGATAAGGTTCTGTCACTCTTAATTATTATTACCTCTTATAATGAAAACACATTTGTTCATCCTCCCGTGCACTTGGAAATGGTGTAACAAATGAATGTCTAGTGTTTTATCAGTATTTTTAATAACATAAAAGAAATATTATGAGTATGGCCCCACTGTATAAATGATTGTACATCAAATGCCACAAAATAGATGGCATGCTTGATTCTCATTTATTTATATTCAAACATAAACCAATTACTCAGTAAGAATGAAACACATTTTTATGTCCTCAGAAAACCGTTCTTTCCTGAAAACCAAATTTTGCAGTAAAGATGCTGTAGGGCTATTTTCCATCACAGAAAGAACATGATAATTAGCCCCAGAACCAGCAGGTACCTTCTGAAATGAGGTGATAGAAATGCAATTTCTTTGTTTACTTATGATGGGAAAATGAAACAATTCTCTCTGAAAGCTTGCTAATGAATTTGGCCTCCAGTATTTGTCCAAGCTACAGCCACCATTTGCAGTCTTCAGTTGGTTTTTCTCATACTTCTAGAACTAAATATTTATCACTTGGATAAGGTGATAGCACAGTGTCACTTGTACGTGTGAAGATCTGAAATGAGCAATGATCTGCACATCTCCTTGGTTCAGGTCCCTGCTCAGGTCTGATGGCTCTCACCAGCCATGGCAGGGGGAGGTTTTGTCATGGACAGCTCAGTGGCTCTTGCAGTAACACCTGGGAAGTGTTGGACATGGCCAAGGCTGCACCCCAAACTGCAAAGAAAAYAAAAGTGGAGAATTATATAAAGCACAAGAGGAGCTAGAGCAATGCACATTTCACTGCACTGAATGATGACAGAGTATTTGGATTTATGCTAACAATATCTTGACCTTTAGTCAGCAAGAGGGCATCACATTCTCTCATCTTTAGCCAAAATGTGGAAGTGAAGTGGTATTTTTGTGCCTGTGGGATGGTTCATCCACAGGAACCCCACAGGGATCTGACACGTCATCTGCTCACTGCAAACCCTTCTTGCCATCCCTGGTGCCTGCTGACTGGACAGWTCCAGGTCCTGGAAGCAGCAGGTAATGAGGGTTTGATCAGATCCTGGCATGGTCAGATGGTGTCCAAAGCAAAAAGGATTCTGTAGACAGGCAGATAAGAGCAGTGTTTTCATGGCAAGCCTTTAGCAGCTGACAGGAGGGGCAGGCTGGAGCTGTACATAAAGCCCAGGAGCCTGGCTCAAACACCTCATGTCATCCATCAGTGACAGAGATTTTTGTCATTGTCACGTGCTCCTGTGTCCCTCCCCTTCCAAACAAATCTTGCCACATGCTGTGATATTTTACTTTTAAAAAGGCTTAAGTAGAATTCAACTGGTTTTGTCAGAGTGGAGCCATTTTTCCACTCAAATTACTGTAGAAAAGAGCAGGGCACTGAAGGGYTCCTTACAGCTTTCTACCTGCAATACTATTTCCTGAATAAACAACCAACCTCATTAGGAGCTCAACACAGTTCTTCCCCAAATTATTTTTAGCTCTTTTGCTGCTTCAGTTCAGTGCTCAAGACAATGTTTTGGCAAGCTGCCTCCTGCCCTGGGGCGGTGGGGCCCAGCAGGGGCCGGGATGAGGAAGGTGAGGGAGTCCTGGGTCACGGAGGAGCAGAACCGAGCAGAACCGAGCCGGCAGCGATGCCCGCTCTGCTCGTGGCACTCGGCAGTGAAGTGCCACGGCAGGGAGAGCACCCAGCCCTGTGAGCCCGGCTGTGACCACACACTGACCCTTCTGGCCACTGACCCCGCCGTGGGGACGAGTCCTGTCCATGGGCCGGGACAGGGACTTTCCCCAGGGCAGGGGAAGGCACAGGCTGCTGCTCGGGCTCTGCCGCTGCAGCAGCGACGCGGGTCACACAGGGGTTTTGGGAGGTGTTTCACAGTGAGCCATTGGATCATTAAAATGAGGAACATGGGGTATGAGATGCCTTTTCCTCCTGCACGCCCCCAGTGTGTCAGGGGCGGTGTGCGAGGCTGGGAGCTGCACACACACACACAGAGCCAAGCTCTGCCCYCCGCATCCCTCTGGGCTCCAGCACCGCTCAGGGAGGCTGAATTTGCTCCTTTGTTCAGTGGTAAGGAGTAAGCCGGTGTCCAGCAGCRCACAATGAGCCGCTGCGGATCGGGTTACCCGGGATCCGTCCCAGCTGGGRCAGCCCCTCGCACCTGTGTTGGCAGATCGCGGCCGATAAGGAGCCGCTGATAAGCCTCGCACTGAAGCGCTCCCAGGGAACCCCGAGCATTCCCTTGATCTTTCTTTACACACTTCAGCACCGTGGGGAAACCTTTTGTTTTAGGGCCGAGGGGAGAACACAGGTAATTACACTCCCAGTGGCGACCACCTTCCGTGCGGGACCCAGCGAGGGGAGCCTGCCTCACACCGGGGCGGGCAAAACAATTCTGACCGAAAACAATTCATCACGTAGCCCTGGATGCTTTTWTTTTTTTCCCTCCTATGAAGAGGGAGAAGGGCCCAGGCTGTGCAGCAGGCAGAGAGGAACACGAGTGGTGCAGGGCAGGTTGCTGTGGGGCTGGCAGCTCCCGGGATGTTGCAGGGGTGCAGCTCCAATGCAGCTCCGCATGGTCTGGAACTGCACCCAGCCGCGGCTGCCCTGCCGGGGTCTGTCCCTGCTGGTGAGAGCAGAGCTGGAATCATCTCCCTCTGTGGCTCCGGGCTCCCGGAGGGTCCCACAGTCCGGTTTGTGCCCGCGGTTTGTGCGTGTGGCCACAGCTCCCACTCCCGTTTCTCTTCCCGCTGTTCCAGCAGCGCTGTGCAAAGCACCGAGACACGAAAACCCCGGGCAGGTGTGAGATGCGCGGTGCTGGCCCGGCCCGGGGGCAGCAGTGGGACCCAGCCAGGTGTAACCCTGCCCTGATGCACCCCGCGGCTGCAGCAGTGCAGCTGCAGCRSTGCAGCGCCTCGCAGGCWGCACCAACAGCCCGGTAAGCTGACAGCTCACCTCCACTTCTGTCAGACTAATGCATTTTTAATGACCGATGGCTAATAATAAATCAATAGCACCATGAGAAAAACTAATGAATAAATATATTTTAATTAATATATAAGTTATTAATAATGCAGTACTAATTTTAATTATATTTGTAGCAAAAAAAAAAAAGCCAGTTTCTTAATTTTCTTAAYTTCTGGAACTTTCATGAGGCCTTTCAGGTACAGAAGATTCCTCTAAGACAACTGGAACATGCATGAAAAAGGCTTTTGAAATCTAATCTTCTCCTGCTTAAAAYAGAGGTAGAGCTGGGCTGTTGACAGTAGGTCTCTGAAGACTTTCAATATACTTCTTATTCTGTGAGTCTGGCACCACATAGGAAATTAATTCAGTGACAATATTTTCATTAGATTATAACCCAAGTTCTCAATCTTAGGCACATTTGTATGCTTGTAATACATTCTAATTGCTTGTAAAGAATAAGTCTGTGTGCTGGTTGGCTTATTGAATATATTAAATTAATGAATAAATAAATTTGTCTCCATGCTGGGAACGCCACTTGACATCAAAGCTTGCTGCAGRAGGAACCAAAAATGCACTTGGTTGTGGTTTTGGTAAACAATGTGATTTGTATTGTAGGTGGATTTTTATGTGCCTCACAAGAGTGATGAGTGAAAAAAGCATCTTTTATCCCCCAAAACAACAGAAATCAACTCTGTGAGGAGACTGCTACTCTCTCTCTTTTTTTTTTTTTTTTTTTTTTTTTTTTTTTTTTTTTTTTTTTTTTTTTTTTTTTTTTTTTTTTGGCTCCTTATTGATTTAGTCAGAAGAATTGTTCTTGCTGGCTCAGCTCCTCAAATCATTTCCCTAGGATGGAGCTCTCAGGAGCACTCCAGCACTTTCACATACTTTTAATTTATGCAAGTAGGGAGGAAATAGCATCTCCATGAATGAAAACAGTGATACTAAAAAATCATGTCAGATTTTAGTATCATGTCRTGCCTGCCCATGCTGTGGACTTTTCTGTTTATCTTGTCATCTTTCACTAAAAAAAAAAGTTATTTTTAGCATGGAACAAAGTCATCAAAAGTGGGACTTTTCCTAAAACAACGGGAAATCCAATATTTTTGAGAGCTATTGACCTGTCATGGTGGAAGGTTTCTCTGGTTCCTCAGTGCAGAACTGTAAGGGGCTCATCTTGCCCCTRCTTCGTGGTTTGTTCACCAACTTGTTACATACAGAATTTTCTTTCCTGGAATGGATTTCCTCTCTGGCCCATAAGAGAAAGGAGAGCAGGTCCTGGCRTGCCAGGAAGGCAGCCTGGTGTTCTGGAGCCAGCCCTGCTCCCTGCAGCTGATCCTCTGGAGCTCGCAGTGAAACGCTCCTCACTTCGCRGARCAATCGCATCTCCTGCAAGTGTCACATTCTCTGATCTACGGTCTTCCGAAATCCAAAACGTGGCAGGTTCAGRTCTTTTCCTGACAGCAGGATCCCTTGGCAGGAGGAACTGCATCTCCAGAGGAGCTTGGCGAGGGCGTGGGGCAGAACACGAGGGATGCTCTTACTGAAAATGCAAGTGAGATTCAAGGGCTCGRAGAGAACGGCTCCGGGTGCTGAGAGGCTGCTCCTGCAGGCAAGGCTGCAGCAAAGGAAGGAGAATTCCTCTTCCAGCCTGTTGAAATCAGAGTCCATGGAAGAAGACAATGCGGTTTTCAGTGCTCAGGCTGCAGTGCTTTGTCAGAGAACTGCTCACCCATGTGAAAACACGTAACCCTGTCAAGCTGCCAAGTGAAACTTGGGGTGATCGGCAGCGTRAGCGCCGGTAGCACAGGATGGAGCTGCCTTCGGCTACTTTCAATTACACACCCAATTCTTTTAAGACTTCTGAATATTTGGGAAGGGAGAATATGCAGAACTTGTTTGTTTACATCAGATTGTGCTGTGTTTTCAGGTTTCTTAACTGCTTTTGGAGCATGTGAGCGCAGCCTAGCCCTTCCCCTTCCACATACCTGGCAGCTTTGTCARCGCGGCGAGCGAATCCTCTCCAGGAGCAGGCAGCCGTGTCAGGCTGATCTTGAGCAGGGTTTCGTCATTTCAGCCAAGCGGGAGCTGGAGCACAGACAGGCAGCGAGGAGCTGATGCTCTGCACAGCGAGCTGCGGCTGCTGGAGCTGCTGCGGTGACTCAGCGGCCGCGGGGCACCGCTGGGGCTGGGAGGTGGCAAATCTCAGCCTTTCATCTCCCAGGGACTGCTGCGAGCGTGGCCAGGCTCTGCTGGGCGCAGGGGGTGAGAAGTGCGCTCAGTTTCTCTGTCCCTTAGAGCCAGGTCAGGCACCCCTTACAGCTGGCAGAGAACCCCACTGTCCTGGGCTGAGCCTCCCCTGCAGCCAGCACCTTACAGCCAGAACCCTGCACACAGAACCCTGCACACAGCACCCTGCAGCCTGGCACCCTGCACACAGAACCCTGCACACAGAACCCTGCAGCCTGGCACCCTGCACACAGCATCCTGCACACAGAACCCTGCAGCCTGGCACCCTGGCACCCCAGGGAAGCCTGGCAGCCAGCTCTAAGCACTGCATCTTCAGAACTGCAGCGTTCCCTTCGTGGCTTGGGATGCTCTCAGGATGGCCTGTCTGTGCAAGCAGCTCTTTTCCACAGGTGATTGCAAGTGAGGTCTTTTGGATGAGGAGCTCACTGAAGTTGACAGCTTGGTAATTTTGAATTTATATACAGCTCTCTGTTCAGCACCAGGGTGGTGCTCAGCCTGCCCTAATTAGCCCAAATTACCGTAGCTACAAAAAGCAGGAATTGATTCTCATGGTACCTTGCTTATCTCTACACAGAGCTACTGTGTAGACATGCCCCTGAGGGCATCACTGTAAATTTCTGAACTTTAATTCACATGTTCAAACTGTAATTCAAACTTCCACACCAGATCTATCACCGCATTCAGTCATTTTCAGCTTCTAATAAATAATTCTGTACCTTTCTTTTCTAATTTTCCAAAAACACGTGGCAGTGTYCAGCTGTCAGAAGGGGTGCCCTGGAGAGCCAGGACACCACAGCCCCTCTCTGGGTGACCAGGACTCCACCACAAGAAGAAAACAAACCTCCACAGAATAAGGCTGTAAGACCAAACAGGTTTAGTCAAAGCAAAGGTAGCATTTTATTAATCACAATTATTTTGCTTTGTCAAACTTGATAACACTGGAGAAAAAAGGACTTCTTTATTGTAGTGAAATTCTARCAGACTGGAATGGAAAGCTAACCTTCTGAGCATTGGGGAAAAAATTCTCAAATTATTGGTTTTGAAGCAAATGCACACATGAGTGAGTAAAGCTTTTATAAATGAAAATACAATGGTAACATTACTATTTCAATACAACTGAAAAGTAAATACAAAGTTTACCTGATGTGACATTTCTATGCAAATATGATTTTATATTTCTGAATTAAAATTTAGAATATCTGAATAGGACCTATTTTTCCTCAAAAAGTGCTCTTACAAAACTTCATTATGTTCCAGATACCTGTCCTGATTTTCCTATAAATATAAGTTGGCATGTTTTATGTTTCTGAGCCCCAWATGGGTGTGGCATGAACAAGATCTTACACATGTGAAAATTCAAAGGTGTTTGTGGCTTTTCCTTCCCAGTGCTGCAGGAGACTCAGTCATTCCTTGCATACTTCAGGCTTCTCATCATTTACCTTTCAGACTTGTTGTAGCTGCTAAGAGCATGAAAAATGGAGCATGAAGGAAAGCAGAAGATGATGTTAAAGGATGAGCACCATCCCTGAGGTGGGCAGATTTCAGAGATGCAYCCTGTGTGTCCCACTGGGTGGGAAATGTCCCTCTCTGTCTGCCAGAGTCACACTGCTTGTTGAGAAGGGGCTCCTCCCAGGCTGGCTCTGACACTGCAAACACCAACACAGCCACTGCTCCTGGCAGCATTTCAGGGCAGGATTTGCTCCAGGATTAACTGTGCCTGAACAATTTCTCCAATATATAAGGTACAAATATTCTTTTCTTCCAATCAGTCATGCAGGTCTCTCTTGTACAAACCCTGTGGGCAGCAAAAGGAAACTCTTGCCCTCTGGTCGTGCAAAATGCCCTCGGTGCTGCTGTGGCCAATCCCACAGTGCTGATGGAGGGCAGGGCTGTGCTCCCCAGGGCTCAGGGTCTCTCTTTGTCCCTGCACACCTGCTCTGGGGAAGGAAACACCKACAGAGACCCTGTCCTTGCCTGAGGAACCAGCAGCCAGGGCTCAACAGGTCCCAGTTCACAACCCATGCTCTGTCAGAAACCAACTGATGTTTTTGTCTCTTTGTTCAAGATGCCCGTGTGACAACAATGGGTATTTGTGAGCAAAACCCAGGTCACCTGTGGTGCAAGGGAAGGACATGGCAACCTCTGCAGCAGGGGTTCACARGTGTCATCATTTCTACTTTGGGAGGGCTTAACTTTTTTGTCATTATCAACACCTCAATTTTGCATCAGGCCTTGGTCCCCTGGCTTGTGCTTCTCACACTGTACATAAATATCACATATGCACCAATTCCATCAGAGATTTTTATTAATAGCTGCCATCATAAAATGATACAAAACTCTAAATTTTTCTTTTATTTTGATTTCACATTGTTGTGGCTATCAAAGCTTTACCACATCAAAGCAAATGTTGTCTGTTATGATCAAAGTTCATAGGATTTCTAATGCAATCACCACACAAAACCTGAAAAAAAACATTATGGGAAGGATTAGTTTGGTTTCAGGCAACTGAATTAGAACCAAAACTCCCATTGATATTCAGTAGCATTTTGGCATGCAGGTCCTAGAAGCCCTCTGGAAATCGTGGAGCAGGCCAGTGGGTGATGCACCATTTCAGCACTGTGCTCAATAATTTTATCCTCAAACAGTTTTAGTTGGGGGCACTCCCAACATCTATCTCACAAATTACTGGTGGAGTCACATCCCCTGCAGCACTGCTGGGATATTGTATCATGCATCTTTTTTAGCTTATGACTGGAAAAGATAAGATCTGAAAAGAATTTGGTGGTGAGGTAGGTGATGAAATTCTGCTGCTGCGTTTGAATACATCAGGCAGGAGTTGTTTTGAGTCCTGAATATGTATTTGATTTCCACAGGCTTCCAGGTGAGCGTCCTCTGCACAGGGAGTACAAGCACTGATATGCAGATAGAACACAATAACTATCAATAATCCAACGACACCTGAAAAATCAGGGAATACATTATTCCATGATAGCAGATGAACTAAGAGCCACACATTTCTTTAATGCTGGATGCCTGTTAGATGCCTTTATTCTCTTAGCTCTGGTCCCTGCTCTGGGTCAGCCTTCCCAAGGCATCAGATCCAAGCCTGGTTTATATGCATAGGTAAATACAAGTTARATAATCCCTTTCAGGATGCTTATCAGCCTCTGCTGCTCTTTGCACTGAAGGTATAATACCAGTCATATCAGCAGGGAGAARGGGAAGGACACCACTGCAATTCTGACCTTTTTCCAGCTCCTTGGTGGTGATCTGGCAGGGGTGTASTTTTATTTAACCCACACCACTGGGCATTGTCCCTTTGGTGTTTAGKGCAGGTGTGAACACAGGCAGTTGTTTAGATGGATATGCAGAATAAATGCAGGTTAGTCATCACAGATGATAAACTGTGGGAAAAGCTGCTGTGATGCTCCTGGTAGCAGTGGCTTTATGGAAATGAGGACACAAGGCAGTGATTTTCTGTGAGTTCCAGTGGGTAAATGCTGGGAAGCAGGTAACCAGGTTAGGTCCTAAYGAGACAAGCAGAGGTTGCACAGGCTGTGCTGTGTCTTGCTGAGGCACAAGTGGGTAGCAGCAAATGGACAAGCTGGGATCTGCTTGCTGGCTCCCAAGCTGGGAGAAAGGTAACCACAAAAACACAGAGAGTGGAAAAAATTATTCCATGCTTTTAGGGCACCTACATCAAACACATCGGGGAAGCAAAGTTCCAGCACAGGAAAACAGAGAGCAGCTCTGCTTTCTGATCACAGCTTTCTGAGGGCTCGTCTGCTTGCAGGTTAGTCAGCCCTGCCTGTTCACTCCTGCTCGGAGAGCGATTGCCAGAGGAACTGCCAAATTACCCTGACACCCTACAGCAGGCAGCCTGGTACCTGCACATGGAACAGGCCTGGCTCTGTGGAGAGGATCCGACTGCAGAGCCCTGGCAGGGAGGCAGCACCGCTCCTGTGACAGGCTCCTGCCCTGTGCCGAGCTGGGTGTGAGGCTCACAGATGAAATGTGCCTTTCTCCTCCCTCCCATGTCACAGCGCATCTGTATCTCTGGGCAGGGGCACTTTCCCTTCTTCCATTTTACCTCACAATAAAGCAAAGCAAACAAAGAGGTACCAAGCCCCTGAACATCAAGGGGGAGAATACACGCGTACTCTCAGGCTGTCCCGGCTAYAGAGGCAGCATCCTGTGACACAGCAGACGCAGCCTCCCCATTGTCCGGGTGACCCCAGCTGAGCCGGCAGGAATGGCCCAGGGCGGGGAGAGCAGCATCAGCTGTGGGGCTGATCCCAGCTGCACCAACCAGCTTTGTGACGGGCAATAAAGGCCCGAAGAAAAGACTTTTGTCCTTAATTGCGAGAGCGACGAGCCTGCTCTCATTGGCAGGGAGGACGATTAACCGCAGAGGATGCGGTCATTGTCTGCCACTCGAGATGTCCCAGCAGTTGTCCACTCCAGCCTGCTCAGACGATGGGCTCCGTGGTGCTGTGAGTGTTTCGGGGGGCTTTGTGTGCCCGGGCCAGGCTGGCAGCCTGCGAGCCCTTGGCTGTGCCACAGGGATCTCACCGAGGTGGCTGTGGGAGAGAAAATGGATGAAAAATGTGCCAGGCCGGGCTGAAGAGGGCAGGGAGGTCTCCTTCCACTGAACCTGTAATAAACAAACACTGCTGGGCTGGCAAGCATTTCATGAGGGCTCCATCACCCCACGGATAAAATCCTTTCTGAGAGGAGGGCTCCTCATGCTGAGACCTCTATCCTGGAGTGAGTGTCACAGCAGAACTCTTGACCCCTGCAAAAGGGCAAAACATGAGAGCAAARAACAACACCACAGCAGCCTGGTGCACTTTCCTGTAGGAGCAAGAACTTCCCCCTGGCTCAGCTGGGAAGAATGAATCCCATTCAGGGAGGGAAGCTTGGACTACTGAGGCTGCCACCAGACACCTCTTCCTGATGTTAATCCTATTCTTCTGCTGTGGATCAAGTAATTCTTGTGTGGGTATTTTTCATGGGCTAAAGAAAAAATATATTTAACCACAACAAACCTGCTRCCAGCAAATGTCAATCTTAGCTTCTTGGGTCTAAATTATAAGCACCAGCTACCAATGGTTAGGCTGTCATTTTTGCTGCAGAGGTACCTCACACATTGACAGGGATCTCCTGGCAGTGCTGGTGCTTTGCCATCCTCCTGAAAGCAAGCGTGTGCAGTCCTCCAAGACATGAGAGAACCTTAATCAGGATTAGTGCTAGAAGGCACTGACAGCAATGTTTTAAATAATCTCTTGCAATACTTGTTTGGGAGTGCAATTCTCCTTGCAGAGAAATGCCTTCACTAATTTGAAGGGTAGAGAAGTACTTGGAGGATTTAAGCCTTGCTTGGTCACCAGCCTGCCCCTCCTCCAAGCAGTTAAAAACCCTCCTCCACATTCAGGAGACTCAGTCATTCCAGCAGRGGCTGGAGGGGGCAGGGTCCTCAGACCATCCTGGTAAAACAGTGCAGAAAGTTCGAGTGCCCCTTACAAAGCAAAATACTGAAATATATTTTTTTAAATCTCATTGCAATACTTCCAACAAACCAAATGGTTTATGTTTTTTCATTCATTTTTCCTAAATGAATGCTAGCAAAAGCTGTTTGAGCCATGAAGCTGACCTTCCACAGTGGTAGATAAGGCCCTAAATGTGGATTTATTGCCCATTTATTGCCCTGAGATCAACCCCTAAGTTCCCACACCCTGCCTGGGAGTCTCAGCCTCAGAGAACAACAGGATTTTGGCACTCTCTGAGGAGCTCGACCTTGAGCAGCACAGCCCAGCAGTTCCACCCATGGCTGCTCAAAGCCATGTTTGCCATGTTCCACCCATGGCTGCTCAAAGGAGAAGGACACGGCTCTCCCCGGGGCTCCCAGTGACCCCCAGCTGATGAGTTACACACTGATCCCTGAGCTCTGCGTGCTCCAGGCTCACACACTGCTCTGGCACCCAGCTGAGSTGGGGACTGCCACAGCCCACTGCCCTTTAAATGTTCCAGCACACAGCTGGTGTTGATGATGACAATTGGCAACACTATYGTTTTACACCAGGCTGTCATCTTCTCTCACAAATAGCTGTAAATATTTCCTTACCTGCCAAAGCATCTTCAATTTGCCACCATGATCAGATCCAAATTCAGCCAGAGGAATTGATGATACCTCATTGTGCACTTGTGACTTCTTCTGAGTCCAGTTATAAGGTGCACTTGAAAATCCAAGAAATGAAGTGGCTTCCTATAGATTTCCTTTGCTGAAGTCCATCTTCTGTTCCCACAGCTCTTCATCCTTCATTGCTGAGCTGGTGTAAGATTCATGTAGAAATTGCTCCTGCCCTGGGTGTGTGAGGTTCCTTTCTCCAGCTGCCCTCCAGCAGGCCCAGGAAATGCTGGTCAGCACAGCTGGCACCTCAAGTTAATATTCAAATAATGAAAGAGAAGAAGGAAAGATGAACCCTATTTTGTTTCTAGCTATGGTAGACATTTAGCAATCATATACTACTTGCTTAGCACTGCAATAMATTTTGTTATTGCCCTATTCATGGCATTTTTCAGGACACAAGCTGGAACCTGGAGGCCAGAACAATATCAGGAAGGACAGGTAGATACATTCCCACAGATTGCTTCAGCTTGGGGAGATGCTGCTTGGTAATCAGCAGCTGGAARCAGCAGAAGCTGAACCATGGTAGGGAGAACAATGTGGCAGTTAATATGCATAAAGTATAAAGTTTTATACAGCCTTCAATGTATATGCTTTGTTGGAATTTACAATAATTTAAGGCGCTTATTATTCCTTCAGGCATGGAACTCATAAATATTACTCAGTGCTATTTGTCATTGGCTTCTCTGTCATGCATAAAGCAAAATTAAATACTTATCTCTATATCGTTAACGTATTAAACATTAGGATTTATGGGGTTTGAGATCTTACTTGCTCTGAGAACATTAACTTCCTGATGAAAGATCTCAATGCAAATAGAAGGAATGCCAAAATACCCTGGAACACAATTAAGGATGCTGAGGTGCGAAGAAGCCCCAGGCAGAGGAATGTGCAGTTTTCTGATTTCCACTGTCATGGTGGGCTGGCTTTCTTTGTTCTGCATTTTTACACACTGCCCCAATGTGCCACCTTGTTTCTCTGTCAGGAGGTGAAGAACATATTAGTTMATTCTTACATGGATTAACAGAGAAAGAGTGTTCCTGGTTTAAAACATAGCCTTGCTATCTGTACTGGGAAACAACAATTCTAAAGGGTCTAGATTTATAAAAAGATCACAGATCACTCTTTCCATGTGAAGCAAAGTTCTTTTGGTAGCTTTACTTGATTTGCTGCTACTCAAGGGTTCCTGCAAACGGGAATTGAAAGGGACAACTTTTAACCAAGTGTGTATTCCTGCTGCAGAAAAGACATACTTTATGTGCAGGTATACATCTGTAACTAAACCTACATTCTGTTTTGTCCACACYATTCAGAATGACCAGTACCACACTTTCTGTGCCTATTTTTATTATATATTGATTCTTGCTAATATTTRTGACTATTTCCATTTAAGTAATTGTATTAATCACTCTATAAAAAACCCACAAGTTAATGAGTTCAATCTCCACACCAAGCATTGAAAAMCCAAGCTGACACTCCCCCCACTGCTGATGAGAAGCAGAGAACACTGAGGGGGTTCCACTGCCACCATTCAGTCACCCTGCTGCTTTGTCCCTTGCTGTGTGCTTGGTTCCACTTCATCTGCMTTTACTCCTCCATGCTGCAGTCAGAGAGCACCAGGTGCTTTTACCAACACGTGCCAGGCACTGCAGTTCCATCTTGCTGTGAGAGCATCAGCCTCACCCCAACAGGGCAGAAAAAGGGGGCAGACACTGTCCCTTGCTTCCCCTCCAGGCAGCTGGGAGGGAGGACTTGCATCATTCATGGTAAGATAAACACTATGATAGATTTGCCACATCTGTGCAGAGGATTAGCAAAACTTTGTGCTGTGATCCATGAAGGAGCAGCAGCCAGCTACCATCCAGCATTCAGTGCTCAGCAGCTGGGGGAGCTTCCCTTTGTCTTGATAAAAGTGCCTTTCACAGGTGCCGGGAACTGATTTAATCAGACTCTTGGAGGGAGCTCAAAAAAGTTTTCTTGTGTCTAGATCAAAGTACACGAGCAGTGTCCTCAGAGCAGCGCTGGCTGTCACACAAATCATCTCTCCAGGTGACGTCACCGCTGCGTTTGTGACAGCCTCTGCCCAAATCAGCCTCCAGAGAGCAGAACTCACCCAGCTGCTGCTCCCRGTGACAGCAGCTTCCCAAGGCTCTGCTCACCTCTGAAAGCCTCACGSTAAACCTCAGGCTTTATGCAGATCAATTTATTCACGAGTCAAGCTCTGCTSCTGCTCAGGCTGCTGCAGATGCCCGTGGTGAGATTTGGAGGGGAACAAGACACAGGTGGCAGCTGACTTCAGCTCTGGTATTTTCTAGGCTGAGGTCAAAGAGCTGTATCTTCCCTGGTTGCTTGCACTGGGCACAGATTAAGGACCTTTATTACAYATTAATAACTAAAAGAATAGTGATGCCTTCACATGACCAGAGTAAAAGATTTTTTWAAAAAATTAAAGACCCWTGAAWGATTAAAGAATTTGGGGTTTTTTTGTTTGGAGACCATAAAATCTAAAGCGAATCCTAAAATGTCAGCCACAAGATTTCCAGTATAGCAGTTTTCTCTTTTGAGGAGGCCTTTCTCATTCCGTGCATTAGGGATGTTTAAATGAAAGGTTACACACAGGGTCATCAGCGAGGCTCACAATGCCTCCAGCCTCACAATGCACTCACTTCAAAGGGATTGGCTGCATTCCTGAGCCTTGTACCAATAAGCACTAATAACACTGAAAAATGAAAACCGAACCAGATGTCTCCAATAGCATTGATTCTTATTTAGCTGTTCGCAGCTATTCCGACACCTCTGGGCACGGCGGGCTGAGCGCGGTGGGTGTGTGCTGCTGAGCCGGTAATGCCGCTGGAATGCTCTCACGCTGCTGGGAGCTGCATTCCTGACAGCCTGGCTCCATTATCATCTTCAGGAAACTTCTTCAAAATGTCATTTAAAAATGCATCGAATGTGTAAACTCTTACTCCATCAGGGGAGGATTTGACAGTAACATGTACTTAAAGTTAACTGGAAAAAAAGTGCCCGAGTGGGCAGCAGAAATGACCCAGAAATTTTTCTGTGCCTTGCTCTGAGCCCAGAGCAGTTGAGGCSGCCCAGAATGAGTTTAGGGCAGGTCTGTGGCAAGAGAACAGAAGAATGGCAGTCAGTAGTGAAAAAAATGTGTGCTTCTGTGCTGTAAATATCCCAAGCAGACAAGGAACAGCCATAAGATCTTCACACAGTCTGCTTTGGTACAACCCACAAGCACAATGAGTCCAGAAAACCAGAGCCTRCAACACACACCTGTGGGTCTGCAGCACTCACCTGTCTGCCTGCTTCTCCAGCACACTCTTGTTCTTGGGCATCATCTCTGCCTGGGAAGAGGGGCCCTGACAGACAGGGAGTCCACAGGGAACAGATTTTAACATCATTTAGTTCACCTGCAATGAAGAGGGCTCCTGCTGCAGAAGTGGATCAGGATAATGCCCATCCTACTGGGCAGCAGGAAGTTGTGCATGGAATTCCTTTCTCTGGAGACAGAGCCAAAGAATCACCATGCAGGTTCTTTACCACTGGCCATTAAGCATTCTCATAATAAAACTAAACAAACAAACAAACAAACAAACAAAAAATCCCCAAAAACCCCGTAAAAGCAGACAATGCAATTATTACCAAAGGGAAGGAAGGCCAGAGAAGAAAAAAGTTAATTTTCCATGGAGCAGCTGTCCACATTAATAGACAGGCAAAAACACAAGACCTTCTGCTTCAAGGGAAATTAATCCCCTGCTCTGCTTTCCCTCTTCCCACTCCCAACTAATTCCAGAATTTTTCTGAAGGCTCTGCAGRGATGAAAAGCACAGTAAAGAAGGAAGCAAGGATGAGTGCATCAACCAAGGGAAGCTCCAGAGAGCAGATATTTATTGTGTTCACTTGGATCCATTGATGAATAGCAAGTGGAGAATCATCCAACTAATTGGATGGAACTCAGAAAAATTTAGGATTTAACCAGAAGCAGGAAATGCTGCAATGACTTGTAAAATATGTCTGTTTGATCTTGGCTTCAACCATCCCCACTTTTGTTTGTAAAATCCATTCCACAAGTTCTGTATTGGGTAATACCCCAAATGAGACTATTTTACACACAACTATATTTAATTTGCAGTGAGGGGAACACCTTGGTTTGTTTTATGTCAACATGCCTGTTTAATTGGGCTTCTGATTATTTAATGTCACTGCTGAAGAGGTAGTTTTTATGAGGCACAAAAGAAAATTTAATGAAAATTATTCACAAGCCCAACTTCTGACTAGTAAAACCAAGAGCTTAATGTAAGAGCCGAAGTCCCCATCTGCTACTTCTCTGAAAAGAACAGCCTACATGAAGGATTTATTGTGACATTACAATGCTTGATGTCAAATAATCTAGCCAGAGGAACAATATTGCCCTAAAGAGAGCCATCAGGCCCAGTGTGACATGGGTATTTGAAAGGATTAACTGCACTTAAATCAATATGGGCAATGAAAACAGAAATAACCAATCTCTTGGCCGCTCAATTATTTAAGACTGTCTTTAGTCCCCACAGAATGGAATTAAACGCTTGTTTAAGAGGACTGACAATTAAATCTATTTCTTTAATGTCAAGATAAGGACATGGGATCTGTGACTGCAGTACAGAATGAGGCAGTGGCACATCCCAGAGAGGAACACGTGAAAAGGAGATGTTGGGTGCAACTGGCCAGGGGGTGTGCTGGGGAGGGAGCCCAGCTGCTCCCCACTGTACAGCCACTGTGTGCTGCACCCTGAGAACCACAGAAACACAGAAACACAGAACCACAGAAACACAGAAACAGAACCACAGAACCACAGTGGGTCATCTGGTCCAACCTCCCTGCTCAGCCAGTGTCATCCCAGAGCACAGGGTACAGGACTGAGTGCAGAGGGTTCTGGAGTATCTCCAGTGAGGGAGACCTCATGACCTCTCTGGTCTCTGTTCCAGTGTTCAGTCACCCTCCAGGAGAGAAGTTCCTTCTCATGCTCAGGTGGAATTCCTGTGCACCAGTTTCTGTCCATTGCCTCTTGTCACTGCTCAGCATCACCAGGAATAGTCTGGATCCATTCCTAGGCATCCTCCCTTCAGACACTGATGAGTTCCCCTCTCAAGGCTGCAGAGTCCAGCTCCTTCAGCCACCTCTCCACAAGAGAGACACTTCAGTCCCTCAATCAAATCCGTGCTGGATCTGCCCTGGGAGCTCCCTGTCCCTGTTCACTGAGGAGCCCAGGACTGGACTCAGCAGCCCAGGTGTGGCTCAGCAGGTCCTGGCCAGGGCACCAGGCACACACCAAAGGCTGCGTCCACAGACAGATCTTGGCTGGCATTTTCCCTTCCTAGTGCTGTGCCTTAGGAGTATACAATGCAGGCTTTAAAATTCGCAGAAGACTAATAACTGAGTGTTATTGCAGCTGACAATATAAATGTAAGATCATTTAATCAAAGTGGACTGACAATTTCCCAGTTATTTGACTTTTGAAAACTTTGTTAGACCTATCCCAATATTGTTTTTAAGACCTTTTTTAAATGTTTTACAGAGCAACCACTGTGACCTTTCCTGCTGGTACTATTTCTCCTGAGGTGTTTGTTCATCTCAAATGCAATGAAAAAATTCCTGGTGTGAAAATTTTAATAAGTTCTATTTTCAAATTATAAAACCGAGGTAACAGAGCAGGATGTATGCAAAGCATTGAATGTTCAACCATCACACTGCAGACACCCTAAACTACAGGGAAATATCAGATGCCTGCATGTGGTCACTCAGAGTTCCTGCCCTGAAAAGCTGAGATGTTCTTAAACTGGAGACAACCATTGCAAAAGAAATTTGAGGAAAAGAAGAAGCTCTAGGGACTGTTGTCCACCATGAATTTCAGTTTTTACAAGACTTCTGTRAGAGGTAGGATAGATTAAAAAATCTGATTTTTGATTTTTAGGCTACTTCAACATGCAGCAAATCTCTGCAGAAGCCCTCCTCTGCTTGGCAGCCAATATGTGAAAGTAATTCTCAATGTGCCAYGAGGACTTCCTGCTGCTGTTGAGCTCCTAGTGATGACAGAAAAGCTCTTCCTAGATCTTCTCTCCTTTTTTTTTTTGTATTTTTATCCATTAAAATATAATTTGATATTAATTCCTTTTAGCCAGGAAAAAAGGTGCTGTCCAGAAAAACTGATATTTTTCTAAGTACTTTTTAAAAAAACAATTTGTGAAAATATATTGCAGAAAATCATTACTCATAATCTTTGTCTTGACAATTATAAGCATAGTAGCTTGGAGGTATTGTTAATTAATGATTTCTGCTTCCTCTGATGTTCTTGTCCTAACTTGTCCACATTTCGGAGTCATAGAGTAAGGTGCAAACCAAGAAACAAAAAAACACAACATTTGTCACTTTGTAATCAGAGATTTAGATTAAAATCAGTAGACTTTATGGTTTATATGTGCCCTGAGAGCTTTGCATACAATTCCCAACTTCAACACTGGCCATTGATCCAAGGCTGCAGTGCTGAGCCTTGCACTCTGCCCAGGAATGGTTTGGTTGTCACCTCACTCGTCATTTTCATGCCATTATTYTTCTGATCATCACAAAAATTATTGACTTCCTCATCTCCTGCATCAGTGTTACAGAATGGCTCATTCTTTAAAGCATTTGGATCATTTGTCTGTCCTTCCTTCCTGCATTACTGCTCACACATTGATTTGTTTGTAGGTTTCAGAATTTCAGAATTTAGAACTAAGGCAGAATTTCAGAGGAGAGGAAGTTGATTTCCAGCATAGACTTATTCTATGAATTCAAATTTGGGGCGGTCACTGCCTACTAGCTTCCTTCTACAGCCCCTGAAGGAGTTGGATCTTGAATATTTGTGATGTTTCTGGCCTGATGTGAGAGCCAGTGAGGCTGAGAACGAACCGGCTCAGCCAACACCCCTGTGGCAATGGGCAGGAGCCCTGCGGAGCCGTGCAGCGATGGGGAAGGGGGGCACAAAGCCCTGCCCAGCCCCGCGGAGCTGCCCCGGTGCCCCCAGAGCTCCGGGAGCCCAAACCCAGCGGGAACCTCTCCCTCATTGCCCGGCTCGGGGCTGCATTTCGGCCAGGCAGAGGCACCCAGAGCTCTGCTTGGCTCCCCAGCCCCTCTCACTCCAGCTGAGCTGTTGTTAAGTGCCCGCCGCACGCAAACACCGCCCGGCAGCGGCCGCACCGCAGGAAATGCCTGCGCGGAGCCGGCTCCGCTCCTCCCTCCGCTCTGACCCGCGGCGTTCCCGGCTCCCCCGCTCGGCAGGCGCAAGTCCCGGCAGGAGGAGCCCGGCCGGGTGTTTTCATCTCTGTCCCGGCTGTTCTGACCCAGTCACCTGTGGCTGCTCCCTGCGGGGCCAGCCCGTGCCTGTCCCTCGCCGCTCGAGTGGCAGAACTCGTCTCGCTCGGGCTGTGCTGTCACTCGTGCTCGTCTGACAGCAGACTGGTCTGACATGGTTCTTGTCACTCAAGTGGTGAAGAGCGCAGATCCCTTTAATCCATCTAACAAGAGGTTCTCTTGTTTTCTCTCAGCACCAAAACTAATTACAAAGCAAACCACAAGTGTGTGGTTTCATGCAGGAATATAAGGAAAGAAAAGGCAGTGTTTGCATGAGGGTGTACAAAACCACCAGACACAAAGTCTGTCACATTTTGTCTCCTCTCAGCCCGTTTCCTGCACCTGGGAGAAGACAGGGCTCAGTTTAAATCAAGCTCAGGAGGAGTCAGATCCTCAGCTGGGCTCACGTCTCTGATGCCAAACCCTTTTCTCTCTGTGGCAGAGCAGTGCTGTAACTCCTGACACAGATTTCCTCCCYCAGGCTTTGCTGCAAGCTGCTGCAGACCCTGCCCGTGGTTCTGTGTCCTCTCATTCACAGAATGGTTCCAATTTTGGATCCCCTTCACAGGACCCAAAACTTTCACCTGTAGGCACATCCCATTGTGACCCCTACTCCCGTGGCAAACTGAAGTTGATGTYTTCATTTCTCTGTGCCAGGGCTCTGCTCTTATTTTTGAAGTTTCAGTAGAAGAGAGATTCCATATTTTTCCAGGCTGGAGGGCTCTCAGGGCTGAACATTCCTCCTGCAAGCTGCCAACTCACCTGCTCCTAAACTGCCCCCAAGCTCCTCACCAGCACAGCCTCTCATGCTGTTTCTTGGGGGAAATGGTGGGGAKGGGTAAATCAGTGGAGAAGACAAGTGCTGGTAGCCCTGGGCCTGCCCCAGCTGTGGGATGGGGCTGGCTCTGCAGGGGAGAGCACGGCTGATGAATTTTGCATCTCCATGGGTTTGGTGAGCCCATCTCAGATCTGAGACACCTCAGCCCAGGCAGTGCTGATCCTGCAGAATGCAAGACACAAYTTTTGTCAGGACATAACACAACCAGGAATCCTTCAGAAATCTCACCTGATGTCTCTTCTGCATTAATGTGAACAAAATCGATGGAATCCCAAGTAAGACACTCTTTATTAGCAGAAGACAGAACACACCAGAGCCAGCAGTGAGGTGGTATTTGTGGGCTTTTGGAAGCAGGGGCAGGTCTGAAGGCAGCAGAGAGGCAAAGAGTGTTTGTGTATATCCAGAGRGAGAGGAGGGGTGTTCTGGCCTCTTTTACCCAAAAGGGATGGGAAGCACATGCAGCMCATGGTGATGGGCTGGGGTCTGCTGGGGACTGGGCAGGTTCAAACCAATTCTGATCTGTAGAAGCCAATAATTCTACTTGTTCCTGTATGAAACACAGGGAGTGACTGGGAATSTGATCCTGTTTCAAAACACACTTTAGCTGCAATAAAGCAACATTTCTGAAGTGAAGTCTCTCCTGTCTGTCACTATGGCAACCTGTGCAGTGTGGTGCAGCAGAGTCTGCACTGGGGCTGCATCCCTGGGCTGCAGCTGAGGTGSTCCCACATGGCAAAGAGGCAAACACTGGTTAAAATCCTCAAAAAGATGTTGAGCAGGACTTTTCAGCAAACTCAGACAGTAAACTGAGGATTGGCAAACAGCTGCCTGTGGAATGGCCATTTGGAAACCCTYTCTGAGCACATCACTCCCCCAGCCCCTGGCTGCTGTGACTCAGGGGTGATGGCTGGGCTTTGGAGCAAGTGCAGGAATTGCTGCTTGCAATTTATCTGTAAGACAGTGGTAAGGGTGCTTGCAGAGCTGATGCCCCTTCTCTGCACAGATCACTGCCCTACTGATGCAGTCACTTGTGCTGAAGGAGAAGAGACTGATCAATCACATTTAAAGTTTTTGAGTTGGTCAATTATGTCTGAAAGCTTTTAGTTGATAGAAGAAAACAATAATATTGTTTCTAAAACATGGAATAAGGTCATAAGTTGCTTTTGGGTATTCTGCAAACAGGAAAGAGGACACATTTACTTAACAAATGATTCACCATGAATTAGACACCAAATGTAGACAAAAATAAAGTTCATTAACACAGCCATGACTCAACCTTCATGGTTTCAGCTGTTGGTTTCTCTTTGAAGTGGCATTTTATTAACAAAAATCAATAAGAAGATATTAGGTGCTTTCTTCTTCTCTCCATGACCAGTGCAATTCCATCTGCTGAGACAGAGGACCAAGAGGTAAGAAAGAAGAACCCCAAATGTGGGCTCCAGAATTTCAGTGCACAAAGGTGGGGCAGGGATGCAAATTAACTGAGAATTATTCTTACACTAAAAAAGTACCTAAAAATACTAGTGGTCAAACTCTGTCCTTTAGCCAATGCTACAGAAGARGTGACAGGATTCCTAGAGAATTACTGGAACTGTGAGCAGATCTCTGTGTCTCTGTGATGCTCAACAGAAGCAATTATTAAAGGTTATTAATGTTCCTATTAATAAAAACTACATCCTTTTGAAGCAGGCCTCTCCAGCCTCCCTCCACTGATGCCTCTTTRGGCCCAGTTGTGGAATAAACCAGGTTGTTCCTGGGATGAATTTGTGGTGTGGATTACTTTGGAAAGAGCACTATGAAATAACTGGGGAGATATTTTAATGTGCAGACCCAGGGCTTGGGGCTGGCCCAGAATTCCTGTCCAACTGCTGGGCATTATCTCTCACAATTCTGGCCTCCAGACTGGCCCTCGGAGCATTTCTGTGCTCGGGATTTACAGAGGATGCACTTTCATTAAAAATGGCTGAGCAGCGAGATGGAGACAAAGACAGCGAAGGTGAACACAAAGACCTGTCTATTTATCAAAAGGTTTGGCATAAATACGGTGTTGGTAGAGGGTTTCAGCTGTTTTATGTCTCAGCAACGGTTTAGACAATAACATTCATATCACAGAATGGTGTAGATAATATCTGCAATAAAGCCGGGTCTTTTATGTCGGGAGCAGACAAAGGCGGGGAAGCGGCTGATGGATGAGGGGAGCCGCATTTCCTGGTGGAGGAGCTCCCTCTAGCTCATGGCATCACCSTGCTGTAAATCACAGCTGCTCACACCCCTGCCTCCATTTCAGCCCAGAAAAGGCTCCCGAATCTGTATTCTTGGAAGCATTTATGACATTTATAATTCATCTGGAGGAAAAAAAAGCCCCCGAAGCCGAGCTCTGGCTGGATGGCTTTAACAACAGCGTTACAGTAAATTCCAGACTTCTTAAAAAAGCGGGAGAAATTTGTGGCATCGGGGGATGTGACTGTCATGAGCACCTTTCTGCCTCTTCCAACTTTATTCTCTTTTATTTTCACACACAGAAATATACATACATATCTTCACCCCCTTGGCTGAGACAACTGGCCCTTTCAGAACGGCAGTGAGCAGCCAGGGACGTTTTGCAAGGTAAATTTATTTGTTAAGCCAATAATAGTGCATTAAATAGCAAATTATTCTGAGGAATTCCATTTTATCYAAAATAGTCTTCTCACCTTTATTTATTGATAGGAACAAATAATAAAAAGTAATTAAGGAGTATCTTATTCTGATTAAAGTATCACCATCACTTCTTTCGTGCAGAATAGTTTATTTCAGTTGCAGAATCCACACATGTTCCCCTCTTTAGGATTCGTTTCTCGAGGCTGAATTAAAGGGTGTAAATACAAACTACGCCTTTAAGAAAGTGATATGAATGGTCCATTATGGAAACATTGTTTTGCTGAAATGCTAATTCGTGTAGATTAAGAAGACATTTCTGAAGAACAATATCCAAAATCTGATATGAAGCCTAAATAACTGCTGAAATGATAAGCAGGCAGAGCTACAGGAGAAGAGTTAATTAAAAATCTCCAAGGCAACTTATATTCCTTTGTCACAAAAGAAAGGCTATGCTGCTGATACTGTACCTGGAAACTGAAAAATCACCAGCTGCTGTAGCTAAGCAGAGAATAGAAAAGGATTTACTGGTGAGCAAAGTCACAAATATTCTGCATTTTAAATGCATTTGGCCACATTGCTTCATAAATATTGCTCCCTGGGTTTTCTATTTAACTTCAAAACTACTTATCCTAAGCTCCTTTACACACTGAAAAATTAAGTTCAGTCATGTTAAAATTAACAACAAAGAATTGGCTTATTACAGACTTTGAAGAATCTGATTCAATAAGAATAAATATTAAATTCTTATTGAACACTGAGACAAAATAGATGCTTTACATACCTTATTTGGGATTCAAAACCCTAATGAAAAACAAAGCTGTAATAGTCTTTAGGGCTGAAACTGAGTCTCTATTATTATAGCTGCTCCACCACCCCAATAAATTAATATATGAGATTCATTTTATTTTTTTAAATTAAATGTTATTTAGATGAGTTCATATGCTAAGATTTAGAAACAGAATGTTCTGAAAACTCTATAATCAGAATGCCAATTTATCTGCTAAACTAYAGCATTGATAAGAGATAAAAGTTTAAAAAAAATTATTAGTTGCAGTTTACTCTTTATTAGCYAATGGGAAGTAATCCTCCACAGAAACTGCTGTAATTCAAATTACATTTGAATGTATCCTAAARAGAAAAATACTGCTTTAAAGGGAAGGATATCACACTTTGTTCCATCATTTCTTCTTGTAAATGTCATTATCTTCTCAAAGTGTATTTGGATTGTATCATAATTAAGAAAACACAAATTTAGTCAAATTCATCTTCTCAGGGATTAAAATGTTCTCCAACAAATGCAGTGTAATTTAGGATGAGTTTTACAGGTAGAACTCCACAATCACAGCTTATTAGTGATGGAAAATTAAAAGAGTCTTTTTAAAAACCATTTTCTGTAGCAGGCAGTGTGGATGCTCCTGTGTGGGGCATCAGCCTGGCAAGGAACTGGGACAAAATCCCTTGATTTACTGCCCTCCTGTCATATAAAGAATTCTTGCTCCTAAATGATTTGGTGTCAAAATTGCACATCCAGTTTTGTGGGCTTTTGGGATTATTTTTCCCAGGTATTTCACATGCTGAAATCAGTCTCTATCATCAAAGTTTGGAGGTTAAGAGGACAAGAGTAATGCTTGCCATCCCTCAGAATTTAGGGGAATTTTGTAATTTCAAAGCATTTAGTTCACATGTGATCTAACAAGATTCTTTCCACTTTCTTGTTTTAAAAATGTGCCATACAATTTAAACTTAAAAACAAGTGCAGCTCACTCTGAAGGTCAGCAATCACAAACTGTTGTGAAATGGGTGTTACACTTGGAGCCACCTCTCAGCACCCCAAGTACCAGCAGATTTGATCCTCCTGCACAAGAGGTTTATTAAACATGCCATTAACAAACCTGTGTCCCTTAAATCATGCTCAATGCAGAATATTTGTAGCAGATTCATAACTGCTGGCCTTTCCTAATCATCTGCATCAAACAGAAACTGCTCTGACGATTCCAAGAATGAAAATCAGTTATTTGAAGCTTTTTCTTCAGAAAAAATAACTATCATCATCCACTGCAACACTTTAAAAGGTCAAAAGCAGGATACAGGAGTCCTACACAAATGTGTGAAATGACACTGTCAGTGCTGTAAGGTGCAGGCTTTGCTCACATGAAAGGACTTTGTTTTTGAATGATCACTGCACTGAAAATGCCTTGCAGTTGATRTGATTAGTCAAAAAGAATTATTAATTTTTAGCCATGTAGAGGGACACATGATGCTCATGCTCACAGGCAGCTTGGGTTTGCTGTGAGCTCACAGCAATCACCACAGAGAAAATTAGCAGAAAAACATGGCAATAGATAAAATGCTGCAGCTTAAAATCAGTCAGCTTAGACTGGAACAATTTGGCACAAACATAGTGTGTTTATTTTTAATCCTTTTTAATAAACATTTTCAGACTACATAAACCATTTTTTTAATTTAAAGACTTGCCCTGTAGTTAGGCACASAAGTGACTTTATGCACAAAACATAAGACGTAACTGTGAAAATCCTTTCAAATTTATATTTTAAAAGAAAATTGTTCTTRCCCAATTGAATATTATAATTTTATTCTGTGAGTTCCTTATAAGGATTTCTTATTATTTTCAAAATTCTGTTACCACTAAACCTGCAATTTTCTGCTTCTTGTGGAGTATTATTTCATCACTAAACCCATGGTGCTCCCCTGACTGAGRAATCTACAGGGAAATGCTCTTTTTCTCCACTTGCTATATTTCCCYTACTTGCTACAATAATTTTGAAGCTTCCAAAATGAATTTCTAAAGTGTACATAACCCTGAAATATTTGCCCAGGAGATGACACAAATCAGGGCAAGCCAGTACCTCTGAGGAGAGGGAACACGCACATCCATCCCATCCAGTGTATTATTCATGCATCCAGAGGCACAGGAAGCCTCTGTATAAACAAGAGTGGGGAGAAGCAGCGAAAGAGACTGCAAGAGACAGCAGGAAAGGCAGAGAGGCAGAGAGGCAGAGGGGCAGAAGGGCAGAGAGGTAGAGGGGCAGAGGGGCAGAGAGGTAGAGGGGCAGAAGGGCAGAGAGGTAGAGGGGCAGAAGAGCAGACGGGCAATGCCCTCTGCCCGGGCAGGGCAGGACTCCAGGCTGGGCCATCAGCAGTGGCGTTATTTCACTGCTGCACGGAGACAGGGCTTTGTAAGTGAAGAGTTAACAGGAATTTTAAATTGGCTCCACCGATAATTTGCCTTACAGAATTTTGAGCTGTTAGCCCTCGGCAAATGAGAACCGGCTCCTAGCAGGAGCAGGACCACGGTTGGCTCCTGCCCCTGTCCCTGTCCCTGTCCCTGCCCCTGTCCCCGTCCCTGCCCCTGTCCCTGCCCCTGTCCCTGTCCCTGCCCCTGCCTGGGGCATCTTTTTCCTAGTCAACTAGCAGGCATTTTAAAATTTGAATAACCTAATGGAGGAACATGGGAAAAAAAGAGAAAAAAAGTGTTATTAGAAGGAGCTCTTCTTACGTGGGGCATGTGAAGTGCATTACTCTGTGCGCATTAATTTTCCAATGTAGTTTAGCAAGAGGAAGAGGTAAAAATTGTCCTGAGACTTAGTGTGGCAGCTCTCCTTTCCCGGGAGAGCATCAGCGGGCTGAGCAGGCTGCGTTCCTTGGGCTGGTGCTGCCCCAAGTGCAGACAGGAGCAGGAAGAGCCAGTGAGAGCCCCTCACAGCCCATCTCAGCCCTGTCTGCGGGGATGCAGCCTCAAGGACAGGAGTTTGCCTGTGGGTGATGACAAACGTGGCACCTGTAACCTGCTGCTGCTGTGCTGCCCACCCTGTGCCCACCAACCCAACCTGACTGATCCAGGCACTTTTCAAAATGACTGTGTGGTTATTGTAAATAAYAGGCTGTTTATAATGAGTGAGTGATGATGTTAATACATTTTTATATATCATTATTAGATAATTTGCCAGCACATTCTGAACGAAATTTCCTAAGAAATGCAATGAACTGAACTGAACTGAACAGAGTRGAAGGTGTGTTTAATCTCTCTTTTYCCTGGAAGTTCTGCTTAAGCAGAGAGATGGATCAGGAAAGGACACGATTTAAAGACCCTCATGGGCTTGTCTGTGCCTCACACACCATAAAGGACTGTTGGCCAGCACTGGAAGGTGCTGCAGCTTTGCAGAAGGATGAGAATTCATTGAYACAACCTTAAAGTCATACCTCAATGTTAATTTGTAAAGAATAAAGTCAAGAAGAACCAGTATAAATTCAGAGACAGTTTAGCRTGACTGAAGCCAAGAGAAACTGATGTGTGATTTAAAGAGCTCATAAAAGCAGACAACKGGCTCTAGAATCTATGGAAAGCAATAAAGCAGTTAAAAAATCTCCCAGCTGCAATGCCTATAGATTTCCTTATCTTGAATTCCTTGGCCTGGAGCAGATTGCAGGGCACGTGGTGGGAGTTCTGTCTTTCAGCCTGGGCTGTCCCCCAGCACATCCCCAGCTCCTGTCCCTGCCATCCCCAGCTCCTGTCCCTGCCATCCCCAGCTCCTGTCCCTGCCATCCCCAGCTCCTGTCCCTGGCACCCCCAGCTCCTGTCCCTGCCATCCCCAGCTCCCGTGGCTCCTGGCAGCGGTGCCAGCGCTGTTTTTGGGGTGTTTTGGGGGGGCTGTTCCCGCAGTGACCCYGCCCGCAGCCTCCAGCCGGGTCAGCCTCGGGTCAGGAACCGCGGCCTCCCCCGACCTTCGCTGCAGATTTAAAATTGTTTTGAGAAAGAGAAGAATAAAAAAGATACTACTCCAGGCGATTCTGGAAAGCAGTCCAGCTTCCTGTACTGTACACATGCACATAAGTAACATGTTTGAACAGATGCGGCTCTGGCAGGCCTGAAAAATTAGGATTTAGGTACTTTGTGCATTTTTTTTTAATAGAGTGCACATTGCTTCTATTTACTTTGAAAACTTTGAAGTTAAGAGACACTGTATGAAAATATTATCTTCACTACATTTAATAGCATAGACAAAAAAGAAAAGCAGGTAAATTTATTTTTAGAAAATTACAAATAAGATAAGCAAAAAAAAAAAAAATCACCCCACATGGAATTTTTCAGATGCATTACAAAAAAATGTCTGGTGTATCAGCAGTGTGTACCAGATGAAAAAAGTTAACACTGAGATTACTAGACAAATTGCCTTGTAAGAGTAATATGCATACAAACATAGGCTGGTTGGTTTTCAAAGGTTTCCTTTGTGTGCATAGTATTTGCAGTCACAACCAATAAAACAAAATATACTGGCACTCTCTTTGTGGTTTTGGTTTTGGAATTGCATAATGGTGACTAATATTTTCTCAAAACCTGCTTTATAGTGTTTACTTAGCAGAATTTTCATGCACTGTACCTGGAAATTATGAAATGTATTTTGTGTGCTTCCAAAGGGTTGTGAAGGCTCAGGAAGAAGTTCACCAGTTTATGGAAAGAGAGCAGAAGGTGTTTCTCCCCTCKATGGGCTGGTACAGATCAGAAACACGTCAGCCAGGAGAGGGAAGGCAAGAGTAAAGTTACAGGAGCTCTCCAAGAAACATAAAAGTATAGAGTGGGAAAATGAACTGCCAGCTCCAGAATGCATCRGATTTTACAGGGGCAAACTCAGTTTAACAACACCAAGAACATCAATGCTTTTGCTGTTTTACAAAAGGAAAACATGTAACCTTGTGTCCCAGAAATGGGACTATCAGCAAAGCTCAGTCCTGGTGTGGCGTGGAGGGGTCCTGGGGGTCTGGGCAAGCCCCAGGCACAGCAGCAGGGACAGCTGAAAACTCCTGTACAGAGCTGCTTCCCTGCCTTGAGACCTGAAGAGATTGTCCTGCTTGAWTGGGAGGAAGAGGAGAAAGCAGCAGAATCCTGAAGAGGCTGAAGTGATGATGGAATCGTGTCAGGGGGCTCACTCCGGGCCCACAGGACAGGCAGCACTTTCCCATAAAAGGTACAGAAATCTGAAAACCACCAGTAAAAGAGGAAAATCAGTTTTGAGKGATTTTCTGTAAACTGTGTGCTCCGTTTACAGGCACTGGGCAGCGGCTGCAGCTGCAGACACAAACACAGCAGTGCAAGAGGAGCAGCAGKGCTGTGGCAGGGGCTGGCTGGGGATCACAGCCCAGCACAGACCCCTCAGCCCCACACAGCCCAAACACCTCTCCCAGCCTCTCTGGGCTTACATCTCTCAGGTTATGCTGGAAGTTTCCCATCAGCATTGACTGAAACACAAATGCTGTTGGTCTTCAGAGCACACAAACAATTGGAGTTATGATGGCTCTGGAATCTGCAGTGTTACTGGTGCTAATAATYAGTTGCTGTAATTTTAATAAAATATTAGTAGTGTAAATAATTAAATCTGCATGAAAACATCTGCCAAGAAACCAGGCAACAAAAAGCAAATCACTCCTAAAACTTAACATCAAATTGATTAAATTTTAAGGCCGGAATTTCTGCTTCCCATGGGGGCTGGTATGGGAGAGTGAGGGCAGAGGCAGCCAGAGATGCTGTTGTGTTTCTATGGCAACAGGGGGTTCCAGTAGCCTCTGCCATTCCCCATGATTGGGAAAATCACTACACAGCGTCGTGGCCAAGAGAAGCAACAGCCAATAAATGCAGAAAATCCTTAAATCAAAGAGACACAGAAATAAGAGATGGAAACAACCTGTTAGACCATCTTGTTCATTCCCTGAGGCCCTGAGCAGTATTATTAACAGTCTCAAGAACCTTGAAAACCTCTAAAAATTCCATCCAAGACACATGTAAAAACTTACTGAAAGGGAGAGCAATATCTCAGGAAGATATAAAAAACCCTTTCTAATCTGCTTTCAGTAGGTGTGTGCACACTGAACTGAGCATGCTGAGGTATCAGCTTCTCCAGCATTTGAGAAATGGGATGCAGGGGAGAGGTTCCATGGCATTACTCACCATAACACAGGTACTCTTGCCAAGGATAAAACATCCTATATAAACATCCTGCCAGCTACATCCCTGCAAATTCTCCCCTCCTTGCCATGGAACAGGTTTCTGTACCCTAAAACCAGAAGAATTACTTTGAAGAGCCTGCCTGTCCATTTCAGATGGTAGTTCCAGGTGTTCCATTGCTAATCTGCAGAATAAATTTATAATAGAAATAAGGTATTTTCGATAAGCATGTGTGACAAATCCATCTCCCCCCTTTTCTTTTGCAGTGGAGTTGAAGAGAGGGACAAGGTTGAGACAAAATTTGTGAGCTTCTGTCAGGAGAACAGAAGGAAAGCCCACACAAACCAAAGCATCTTGGGTGCCAGACTCTGTGAAAGCACACACATTCCTCTCTCTGAAAAAAAATAAAATTATTCAGATGGTACAAGACTGGAGAAATGTACCTGGTCTTGTTCTCAGTATTGCAGAGCACTTGAAGACATTGCTGGTGGAAACCAGAGTGATTTACACTTACCAGCCCAAAGAACTGTTCTTACACAAAGCTGTGCTCTCTGAGTAATTTACTAAAGCAAATAGCATTAATACAGGTTTGCTCAGGTTAAAAGAAGAGGTGTCTTTCCCATAGGGATTTTATGTTTTCTTYAGGCAGAGCAGTGACTACAGGTATGATTTCAGCAGCAGCACAGGTATATCCTGAAGGCATAGAGCTGTATCTGGGAATACAGATATATCCTAAAGAAGTGCTGCCTTCCCCTTGGCACTGGATTATTGCTGTGCCATGTAGCACAGTGACCCAGGCAGCTGCAGTTTGTCTGTAGCTACAYATCCACTGTAATGGGGCAAATGTCACCAAATGTTTGAGAAGAGGCTAAATATTGGAAAGATGAGGTAAGGGCAGGCCTGCATCTCCTTGCCACACTTACCTGCCAATCCCAGCCTCTCTGAGCTGCCAGAGCTCAGTGACTGCCAGAGCAGCATGTGGTATTTCACAGGCAGAAAATGAGAATATTTGCTGGACATTATTCTCTGGAGACATTATAACTGGCTAAAGAGACCAAGCATAGAATGCAACAAATAAATGAAAATGTTTAGTTCAGGTTCTGAAATTCATTCACCATTGGGATATTTCACACTCCTCCCACTCCAAGCAGAGGAGGTGAAATTCCTTCTCAAGACAGATGCAATATTTTCTTGACAAGTATCAAGTGGAGGCAGCATCCTGTTACCAGTAGTGCTGAATGAATCTCCTGTCTGTAATTAGCTAATAAAGCATAAGAGTCTCATGCTCTGCTGGTGGGAGAGCTTTATTGCATTGAGGGCAGTGACAGTGGGCAGAGTTTTCCCATCTCACACATACTTGTAGCTCTTGGCTTGATATTTGTGCACTTGGCCAGTCTGTGGAGCACTCTATGAAATTGAGTCAGATGAGCAATAAAGCCAGGTTGTCCAACCCAGCTCAGTAATTGGGTCAAAGCACTATAACTGGGTTCAAAATTATTTTCCACTCAAAGTTTTTTCTGAGTAGTTGCTCTCTACACCAAGGGGCAGCACCTGCCTCCTGCACCTTTCTGAGGCTGGAGGGTGCAGTCCTTCCCCAGGAGCTGCTGGAGTCCTTGTGTCCTGCACAGCCCCACTGCCCTGTGCTGGTGCTGCTTTGGGAGAGCCCAGGGCTTTTCAGAAAAGTGAGAAGATGTTTTACTCCCCCTGCTTGTGGACACAATGCTTTGACTGGGCCATCCTGCTGAGATTCAATCTCCCCTTTACTGGAATGGTGTATCTATCCAATTTATCTGTTTRATTTCATGGAGTAGAGCTGGGCTGGCTGCTCAGCTCTGTGCTGCTATTCTGGTGCTGGCTACCCCCTGCCATAGCCACAGAAACCCTTCCAGACTCAGTGCACACGTTCTGGCATGCCATCTGATCCAAATTAAAGCTGGCCCACACTGGGTTCCTAGCTCAGCACTGAATTCCAGCTGTGGTAAGCCACTAATGCTGTTAGACCTAGTCTCTAATTTGGATGCGTTTTACATTTCAATATATTATGTCTGAACATTAAAAATGTCCACAAGAGGTGGACTTCTCCTGCTCCATCAAGTCAATCTGCAGCGCAGTCAGCCTACAGAAAGTCAAGATTTGATGCAAATTGTCTTCTCTGCTGCCAAGGCTGAGAAAGCAGAATCCCAGCCAGAGGGTGGGGCAGCCACAGGGACCTGCCTGCCACAGGGACAGAGCCCTCAGTGATGGCTGGGGCTGCTGAGATCCACTGGGCTGTGTCTGCCACAGGGACAGAGCCCTCAGTGATGCTGCTGGGATCCACTGGGCTGTGTCTGCCACAGGGACAGAGCCCTCAGTGATGCTGCTGGGATCCACTGGGCTGTGTGCTGGGCCGGGCTCCACCTCCAACCCACCAGCATGTGCTTGTTTGTAAGTCAAAGACTCAGCAGCTTATGGGGGATTTTGAATTGTGGAAAGGTTGAAAGCACTGAGGTAAGAAGTAAGGGGTTAGGACAAGTTTCTGGTTTCTGTAATTGTGAGTAGGCACCTTATAAAAATAATAGTAATTTTGGATGTTTCAAGAGATGAAATCAAAGCCATAACATTTAAATAATAAAAATGGAGTTGTTTAAATTTTACTTAAAAACAATAATGAAATTTCTGCAATGGGTAGCTTTTGTTGTGTGCCTGCAAATTATTCACATTGATCTGCTAATAATAGGATATGGAATGCTTTTCATCACCAGAGAAGCTGTAGTTATTAGTCAACCTTAAGGTCGTTGGTTCAGTTCATTATTCTCAATTATGCTAATGGCAAAGCTGGTGTGGAGAAACGAGGCTGTTGATTGTCCTGCCACTGCTGGAGCCCAGGAGCACTGGGTRCCTCCCCAGGCCTTTGCTCTCCCCAGATGTTTTTGTCCAGCTGGTCAGAATGTCCTGGATCCATGGACAGGAAATAAGGGTGCTTGTTTTCTAAAAAAGGTAAAATGTGTTCTAAAGCAAGGCAGCCACAATCATCCTTAGCACCTGCTGTTCTTCTAAGCTATACCATGGAGATTATCCAGGAAGCAGCTCAAAYGAAAATATCCAAGTCAGGGAACATTTGTTTTCCTAAAATCTTCCCTGTTTGCAGGCAAAATTAATGGGAGAAGATGTTCAGGTGTCATTGTGGAGTCAAGAATAAATGAGTCCTCAGCAGCTTTGAGCTTCAGTCACTGTTGGTCACTAGGAAAGGTTCAGGATTTGGCTCACTTACCTTGTGCCAAGCCTCAGGACACAGCAGGCAGTGACAGGTGACTGTACATGACATGCAAAAACACATCCCATTCAATTCTGGGGGTCACTTGCACATAGGCAGATTATGTCCTGAGCTGGATTCAGTCTATTGAACAACAGCTGTGTCCTTTCACCACTGGGCAAGGGGCAGACAACAACAAAATTAAAAGCAGTCAATAAAAAATACAGGCAAATAAGTCATTTTAGTGTGTTGCATTTCTATCAGCAGGCTACGAGGCAAGGCACTTCAGGATTTAAAACAGGTCAGAAAAAATGACAAAACCCAAAATAA
This sequence comes from Alauda arvensis, assembly GCA_902810485.1. Lineage (NCBI taxonomy): Eukaryota > Metazoa > Chordata > Aves > Passeriformes > Alaudidae > Alauda > Alauda arvensis. The sequence continues at coordinate 177,461 of CADDXX010000124.1, read as the reverse complement.
TGCAGAGAGAACTACATGAGTTTAGGCAGTGATGCAGAAGAAAGCGTGCTCTGCATGTCAGAGACAGCTCTGGGGTGTCAGCCCCTGCACTGGCACAAACTGCAGTGAGAATGGTTGGGSTGAGATGGCACCCGTGGGACCAAGGCTGCCGTGGAGGTGGATAACAGACAMAACTGACCTGTTTCAACATCCAGAATCTCTTTTGCTCTCCTCTACCACCTGTTTCAACAGCCAGAATCTCTTTTGAGATTCAAAAGTGTATATATATATATATAT
>CADDXX010000124.1:144796-176915 GCA_902810485.1 Alauda arvensis | reverse complement strand
AAATAAATTCCATTCTAGGTGTGTTACAAGAACAAGCTCCTTAGACTGCCTCTCCTAACTTCACACCCTCCCTGCCTTTGTAGCAGGTTCTGCTGTAAATATTGTGATTGGCATCATACTTATTTTGACTTCCTATGAAGATTTTACTGAACATACCCAATGATATGTAAAAAGTATCTTTTAACTGATCTTTTTTATATTTGGTCCTTTAACCTTTTTGAAGTGGTTGTGGTTTTTTTCTGTGCTTTATTCCAAGTAAATTTATCTCCAACAAGTAACTGCAAGGCCAGGGACATTGACATACAGRCAAGGAATGGGCAAACCATGCAAAGAGAAGCTTGGTGTCATCATCTCCCCCTCAGGCAGAATGGGGGTGTCAGCCTCAGTGTCCCCTGGGACCCAGAACAAAGCCCAGGTCCTGTCAGTCCAAGCTCTGCTGGGCAGCTCCACCTGGCCAAGGCAGGCCTAACACACCTGGAGCAGTTTCCTCACCCCASAAACACAGCCTGTCCCCCTGGGCAGCACAAACTCACTTCATGGGCAATACARCTCCTTTTTTCTGAGGCTTGGTAAGAGGCTCCACAAGCACAGCAGACAGTTCTGGGGGGCTCTTTGTGGTGCTGATTTTATGTTCCCATTGCTATTATAAAACATTGAAATCTAGAGGAAAGTAAAATATCCATTTATTTAACCTAGAAAACTGATGAGCAGATTACCCAAGGTTACTGTACCTGCTTCAAAGATTAAACATCATTTGGAAGTCAAAGGGCAACTATTTATCGGCTGCAATGTATTTAATTCAGAGCCTTCAGCAGGATTACGTTTCTCATGGGTATTTGTGCTAATTTCAAAGGCTAGACTGACAGACAGTGTCTGAAAACAAAATTATAGAGGGATGGATTTAAACAGAATGTTTTTCTTTCCAGAATCCAAAGTGGCCTTATTTTTCAGTTTCTGGACTGAAAAATACTTCCACGTCCTTGGAGGATCAAGGGCTATCAAAACAGACAAAAGGAAGATCTGTGATTTAGTGGCATCACAGTTCACATGGTTTATATTTCTACTAAGCTCCCTGTGCTGTTCCACAGACCATGTGGCTTGGGATTGCTTTCAGACACAAAACTATGCACGGAAGTACAGATTTAGATACAACCTAAGATACATCCACAGATATTTGGTTCTTCTGAACAATCTGTATTGAATCAAACCTGCTTATATTAAAGTATTAAATACATGTTCTCTTTAGAAATGTTCAAAGGCATCTTTGGGAAGTTGTTATGTGGAAAATGTAAGTAATTGCTTTAGACCAAAAGGACACTATGCCATCTGAACAAACAGAGCCTGCAGAGTCTCTTTTAGAGTGAAAGACTATTTCACTTGTAATTACTACAGCAGCAGCATTGGATCTTATTACTCTAACAYATGCTGTCAACAAAACATATTTTTCAGTTTCTTCTTGATTAAAACAACCATTTTTGCATTTATTCAATTATCGCAGTGCACTGTGAGAAAAAGCATTTGACAGGAAGGTCTGAGATGACTCTGGGAGCAGGAGAAAGTGGAGAGCATCACTTGAATCCTGAGAAAGTGCTGAATTTTTAACCTGAGAACTTGTCTGGGGTGAGCTGGAGGTCTCAGCTGCTGTGCCATGTTGTGGGTTCACCCAGTGCAGCTCAGCCCCACACAGACATTCACCCTCACCTCTCCCCAGGGCAGGGTGGGGAATTGGGAGGGCAAAGGTAGGAAGGCTTGTGAACAGCTCTGATCACAGCTGCAGAATTTAACCTGACTGAGGATGCCAGACCACACCATTCACACCTGAGCTCCCCTCTGCTCTCTGCAGGCTCTGCTGGCTGTCACTGCCGTGCACAGCCACTCACCTGCCACCTGCACAAACGGGAATGGGATTTTCAGTGTGAAACAAGAAGTAGGATTCTTGGAGAAATAGGCAATTGCAGGGTTTCTTTACAGTACCTGCAGTGTCCCTGATCCTCCTTCCCTGGCCGTGGTGTCAGGCACCCCAAGAGACTCCTCTGCTGTGCTCCACACCAGCACCTCTGCAAGGATGTGTCTGGGGACCTGCACGCTGCCTCAGACCACTCCAGAGCCCCCCCAGAGGTTAGTGCTGTGGGACATTAGTTCTGGATGACTAATTATTTGGTTTAAAAACAGGTCTTTTGTTTCTTGGGCTATAAAGACAACATGACCACTTTCTGTACTTTTGACCCCAGGGAAAGAAAAGCCACAGATAATAGAATTAAACCCTCATTTCACTTGAGATAATATTTGTATTAGCTCCCTTAGTAAAATGTCATGTACACTGCCAAGTCTGCAGGTTATCACTTCCACAGTTTGAGTGYTTGGAGACAGGGCTTGGAAATAGGGGGTATTTGGGGGAAAGCTCTGAGAATTATAAGACCTGTAACTGTAGAACTTTTTTCCTACTCGGTCTGACATTTCCTTCAAGACTTGAGCTCAGACAGAATAACAGTTAGGATATTTTTTATTGGCCCAACACTGAAACATTATATAAGGTTTCAAGGCCACACCGATGGTTTTCACCCTTTCTTTAAGGCTCTCTGTAGACTTTGCAGGGAAAAGAATCAACACATTCAACTGTGATTCCAATTGTGCTCCCCTTTCCAGGGATTAGTTTAAAATTTTAAGCACCATGAAGCAGAGTGCAAGTTCTCCCCATTTGTACTCAGAGCTTTTTCCTTATAATTCTGAAATCACAGCCACAATAATAAAGCTTCTTGGTCAAGTATTAGTTTGAGACATTTTATTCCATTCCAGGGAAGAAATGACCACTCCCTCCCTTTTCCTGCTGCAGTCATGTTGTGTTTAGATGCCCAAATGGTTTCAGGTAAGATTAGATTTTTCCATAACATGGGAGCTAGTTCTTCCACTGCCTTCTCCTTTCCCCAATATGTTATCTTCTTTGCTTTGTAAATGGCAGCACACATTCTGCAAAACAAACCAYTGCTAAAGAGAATTTCAAACTCTGACATAGGTAGCAATAGGTAACTGAGCAAGTTGGGTGATCAGGTAACACAGAGGTTTTAGACAACAGTTAAACAGATTATTTAAAAAATAATACTATTAGGAAAGCCTTTAAAATTCCATATGAGAAGGATTATTCAGCCAAAATCCCAGAGAGCAGTTGTAGATAACTTCTAGTTGCCTTCCTGTTCAAGAGTTTTTCCCAAGAATTTCCACTACTCATCCTCTGTTTCCAAGAGAAAAATGAATGAATGATGGGTCTTCAGGGTTTTTTTTTGTATTCCAAATACTTAATATTGAGCAGTACACAGGATCCAGAAAAAAAGAAATCTTTCACGTCTCCTTTTTCAGCCTTAAAAATGCTACAGAGGATACAAACACTATTTCTTCTCTTTAGCAGGTCACTTGTAATAGACAAGCTGCTTGTGATGCATTCCATGCTGGGACCAGCTATGAGCCATGCATCTGCTGAATTTAGGAATAAAGAGCTGGTCCATAAAATGTGGAATCAGAGGAGTGGCCTCAGGGGCATAATGGTGCATTACTGCTGTGAGATCAGAGTGTTTCACTGAAAGATATATATTGTTACAGGAAAAGGGGTTCCATGCTTTTTGATTTTGYCATTATTTATTGTGGCCATTGCTCATTTTCTGTGATGCTGGATCACACAGCAGAGAGAACTGCAGAGTGCTCTGCAGCTTGCACTGCAGCTCACATTATTTGCCATGGCAGAGGAATCTTTTCTTACCACAGTAAGATGTGTGCAAGACCATAAAAGCTACTGCTCATCTAAGTAYGAAAAACATTAGGAATAGCTAGACTCCTTTACTTCCTGAGGTCACAGACAGGCACTGCTCCTTGCTACCTCTCTACTGAACGGCTTGATAAGGACAATCAGGATGAAGAGAGAGGAAGGATAAACAGGACCCTGACTGACCTCCAAAACAGACATGTTCATTTGACATCAGTCTCAGACACAGTTCCAGCTCTCACYACTTTTTGATAGCAGCAAAGGGCAAGTATCCATTCTTGCTCAGACCTTAATTAATAGAAGTCTCCAGGCCGTGGGAGGAGCCTCYTMCCAACYRGCCATTGTCAGYGTTAATTGTTTACTAGAYACACCTGGCTGYGGGCGGAGCCTCCTCCCAACTGGCCATTGTCARYGTTAATTACTTATTAGAYACACCTGGCTGTGGGMGGAGCYTCYTMCCAACTGGCCATTGTCAAYGTTAATTACTTATTAGACACACCTGGCTGTGGGMGGAGCTTCYTCCCAACTGGCCATTGTCARCGTTAATTACTTATTAGAYACACCTGGCTGTGGGMGGAGCYTCYTMCCAACYRGCCATTGTCAGYGTTAATTRYTTAYTAGAYACACCTGGCTGTGGGMGGAGYCTCCTCCCAACTGKCYATTGTCAGCGTTAATTRYTTATTAGATACACCTGGCTGTGGGCGGAGCYTCCTCCCAACYGGCCATTGTCAGCGTTAATTACTTATTAGATACACCTGGCCACTGTGACATTTATAGAGCAAGAGCCAGTGACTGTGGATACGTGTCCTAGGCTTGTTTTCTGTAAATTGTTCTCAACAGTATCACTCAGAAGCGTATCTCTCTCTCCTTAGGTTTGCTGGTTTTTAAAAAATATGGATTAAAAGTCTCTTGGATTAATTATAATTGAACTAGGCTCATGAGTCATGGGATTTATGTCCAGGAACAGAAATGTGTCTCTTTAGAACCAGGTGTCTATGAACATTCCTGCAGCTGGATGTGCAGATTTCTGAGTGCCATTTGGTCGTTCCCAGGCTCKTGGAATGCTGTGGTACCTGCCTGCTCTGAGGCTGCTCCTGCTCAATAACCTCACATAGACGAGCAGCCTTGTCCAMAGAGACCAAGCAGGGCTGAGTGACAGACAGGGATGGGTTCCACATGTTGGGAGCTGTCACTTTTACTGGGTAAATCAATACCATGTTTCCCTTCTTATCTTGAAAGCAGTGGCAAGACAGAGTGTGTCAGCAAGGAACTSTGCCCTGGCTGCTGCAGCTKCACAAAGCTCTGCCCTGCAGTGCTCTCAGTCACCTGTTGGAAAGGCTGTGGCTGGATTGAACATGCTCATCCCGAACATGTTTGGGTATTTTTTCTGGATAAAACACAGACAATGGCTGCATGCACACTGGACCTCACTGCTGGTGAGTGGTCCCTGTGGGTCTCAGTTAAGGTAAGACCAGTCTCACCTGAAGTGTCCCCTGAAGCTGATATGAATTGAAGCACTATGAACTTTGCTCTACTTCTGCTTTTTTTTGACTTTTCAGAAGGCCCACTGATGGGGGGGATTTCTGAGTATGAATTCATAGTTTGTGTCACTGCCCAGAGATGATTTTGGGAGTTACAAACYGTGCCAGAAAAAAACTGGCAGGAAATACACAGAATAGGATTACTAGATAATAGCTACATCTGAGACACYGGCTCCTTTAGTCCTTTTTCAGCACTGGCTGAATGCTCCCAATTTAAATGTTTCTATCAGGAGAAACCCTGCCACTTCCTCCCCTGTGTCCCAAGTCCTTAGAGCAGAGAGGTGTCAGTACAGTTTGTTCTCAGACTTTTACATAGATTCAGTTCTGTTTCCYAAACCCTGGAAAAGCTGGGGCTGTCACTGCAGGAAAAGGTGCCTGGCCAGGATGGTGTCTCTGGAGGCACTGAGCCTGCAGAYCGGGCAGTGGTGGCAGCACTGTCACCTCCTGTCATCACTGCACTCCCCAGGCGTGGGCAGGGGCTGCAGCCCCCCACCCTCCCCAGGMACAGCACCCAGCACTGCCAGGAACAGCAGCAGGAGGATGTGCAGGCTGTGTGCAATGCCCAGTTCAGAGCACTCAGGGTGCCTCTGTGCTACACATCTGCTCTGTAAGGATGATGCTTTCCTCATAGGAAGCCTTGCCACTGTCACACAAGGTGTTCTTTATTTCTTCTGAGCAATTCTTGGCATCTACAAATGGAGTTTCTAGGTAAGATGCCAAAATGAGCTTCATCTCTGTAATCCCAGATCAAGTAAGGGCATCCAGAAGATTAATTTTGGAATTTTCTCTTCAGGGCTGCTCCTGGAGAGCTCCAAAACAGACCCAGAGACTCTCATTTGCTCTGATTGTTTAGGTCTCACATTTTTATTTTGGGCCAGGCTGTTAGGAACAAGTGTTTAACACATCTTGAATGCTTGATATTAAGMCAGAGTCTCAGCAAACTGGTCAGAAAATGTAATTACAGCAGGATGTAATTCAGGGAATGGTCTGTACAGCCACACACTCACCCATGGGCACATATCAGATCAGGCAGTCCTAATCTACTCCAAAAATCAGCACTGAAACGGCCAAGTCCCTTTTGGACTTTAAACAAAGAAATTAGTTGCAGAAAGAGACCTACATTTATTTTGCAAGGATGAGTACTAGGTTACGGATATTTATTTTTTTTGTAAAAAACTTTCTTGAGATAGTTATTCTCCTGAACAGCTGAAACAGGCATCCTTCAGACAATGGAATTTGAAACTCCAGAAACAGTTCAGGATCAATCCCCTGTTCATATACAACCTTTATTTACTTTAAATCTGGGTTTGGGGGAATTGGTTTTGATTTGGGTTTGGGTTTTGTTGGGTTTTTTTTCTTTTTTCTTTTTTTTTTAGCTTGAATTTTACAGCACTACATGGAAAAAAACCTCAGTATTGATCCTTTAAGGTTAAGAACTTAGTGCACTTAAATTATTCTAACCCAGAAAGTTTGAAATTTATAGTCCCTCTTGAACCTTTCTGCCTCACCAGCTTCCTTGGGAGGACCCTACTACAGGCTGCACGCCAACTGCAGTAAAATTTAAAGAGGTGAGAGAGAAACTTCCCAGAAAATATAAACATTTCATGGAAATGAAATAAGTCTTCCCTTATAGGAACTCACCTCAGCAAGCTTTAGATAAATGAAAAGGTATTCAGAATTTTAAGTGGATATAAAGTGTGGTGGTTTAGATACATTTGTTTATGAGCAATGCAGAAGTGCATATTGTCCTGGGAGGGTCTGGGGGCCATCAGTCCCCTGTCCTGGGGCCCGTGGTGACCAGGGGGGCTGGGCTGCACCTCCCTCCAGGAGGAGGGAATCTCTGCTCCCCTCTGCTCCCAGGACAGCCCTGCCCCAGCCATGGCACCCACAGCCCCAGGGCAGAGATGAGAGCTGGAAAGCACAGCAGGCAGGAACACACTCTGCCCTCGTGGCTGAGATCTCTGCTGACACAACACAGCAGACTCACATSGCGGTGGGGAGAAATAAAGTGTGAGCACCAGGAGGGCTGTAAATTCCTCAGCCCCACTTGCTGGGCACTGGCTCCAGGGGCTGCCCCTCCTGCAGCTCTCTGTGACCCACGCTTCCTCAGAAACCTCAACACATCCTTGGAGGGGCTCAGAAGCTGCTGGGAAAATGACATGATGTAGGCAAGAATGGGTTTTTCAGAAGGAAACGGTTTTGGCTGTGAAGGTGTTGGAAAATTCAGACCCAGTGGTGGCTTGGAAACACCAAGAGGCTGATGCCCCACAGGGCTGCTCTCTGTGAAGGTCCTGGCCAGGACCTCAGGAGAGACCAGGCAGAGCTCATGGGCCTTTTCTGGCCATTCCTCTCACCTGGCCATGCACTGAACCAGCAGTGTCTGCAGCAGAGACCATGGGCAAACACAGAGGGGTGTGAGCTGGCCCTCAGCCCCACACGGGGATTCACTCACACTCATCCCGTGCTCAGGACATACAATGAAAACAGGCAAAACATCACAAAGCCTGGCATTTCCACATGGTGCCACTGATTGGAATGGTTCTCAGCTCAGGTTTTCCTTTACAGTTGTTTCTCGAGAAATATATAAACTCAATTAATTTAGAAACATAAACCCATGCAATATAACTGTAAGAATTATTTCTGTGAGTATTCAGCTCAACCTTTTTCTAAATACTTCTTATTTTTTCTGTTTACATACCAGTCAACCTCAGATAAACCCTTGCTAAGCAATTGAAAGCTGGCTTCATGTTAACTGATGTTACCAAGGGGTTTCAGAAACTTATTTTTAAATGAGTTTTAAGAGACAATAAGAAGCCAGCTCGAAGAAAGTTGTCAGAACATATRTATGGTAAGGGGACAGTGCCAGCCTTCTGCATGACAATTTGGGCCYGAAATGACCCGAAGGAGAATAATCACAGGCCATAAATCTGCATTTTAGCCTTTTAGCCAAAAGCCCTATCTTTCTAGTCAGCTAATGGCATTTTGACAGGGCKTGCAGCTGAATTTCTTTAGAAGTGGAGTCAGGGAGACTGCAAGAAAATTCACTAGTTTAGTGGCAATATTTTTCACACCAAAGCCTTTGAAATGGCAGCACTGATGGTATGTCTGCTCTTTCAGAAAAGTTTTATTGTCCAAAATTTATTTTAGGTATTTTATGAGTGAAGATGAAGCCCAAGCAAGGGCATCAATGTTTTAGCCAAAAGCAGACAGGGTATGGACAGAGGGGTTTGCAATGTCCCCATGTCCTCTCTGTTCTTCTCACTTTAAAATGTGCCAGTGCTGCCCCAGCCCCTCTGGGGCTCTGCCCTGGCTGTGAGCATTGCCAAGGAGGAGCAGCCGCTCCTGCTCCTGGTGAATGGAGCTGCAGTGCCCTGGAGGAGGCTGGAGGATGGCAGCAACTGCAGCTTCACCCTTCTCCGTGACATATTACATCCAGAAGAGAAAATACTGCCTTGTAGGGAGCATAAATCAGGGGCTGCTTTCAGCTTTTAAAATGACGTAAAGTTTGCACAAATATAATTATAGCCTCTGATGCAAATAAAACAAGATGTGACAGATACAGAAGGCTGCCACTACTCAGCTAATGTTATAAAACTTCTGTAAGTGACTAGCAGTTGGCAGGATGTTCAAAGAAGGTTTTACTCTCCCTGACACTGATATCGTGTCTGAGATATCTCTTTTTAAGGTTTTTTGTTGAATTTTATATGCTTTTAAAAACAGTGATTAGTTAAGATTGCCTTGAACTGCACCCTTTAAGTCAAATTTATTGATTCCAAAATACCAAATAATTTTCTTCAGTCATCAAAAACAAAGGTATGCTCTTTGTGGTATTTGTTTCTTGGCAGTGATGTTGCATTTTCATATGGCAAACCTATATTCTATTTTCCAAATTCAGACTAATTGAGGTTATTACCTAATGTCTCTCTGAAGCCAATCTTACCTTATCTCTCTGAAAGACTCTATCACTCCACATATGCCACACATACACAGATATGTGTGTYCACCCAGCAGCAATGAAGAGTTCAGCTCCTCCACACCCCAAACAGGTTCCTACAGAGACTCTACGACAAGAGCAGCAGTYCTGATTTGCATTTGCTTTTGTATTTTTTAATAGATCGTTTTCSTTATGTATGCAGCAATCATACATCAGGAACACCTCTTTTTGGTGGCAGGTGACATTTACATCTCAGGGGTGCCATGCCATGGGATTCCATCTTGGAAAGGTTACTKGTAAGCACAGCTACTCCTGCCCAAGCAATGCCCTCCACAAGCTCAGAGCAGCACAGAACAAAGAACCAGGTTCTGCCCCCTGTGCAGGGGAATTTTTACTTTTTGTGCTGGGATAAAGCATTCTATGGTGAGCTAATTCCACAAGGAAGCCTTCCTTCTGTCACCAGTGYGCAGCAATTCCTGCAGATCCAAAGCAGATCTTTCCAGACAGTGTCAGGCTCATATTTCAGTGCCAGTTCTACTCTAGAAAATGTCTCTGACCTATGAGAATGAGCTCTCAGAGCTACACAGGACAGGGAGGACCCAGCAGCCCACACGCTGGGATGAGTCACCCCAGAAGGGAATGAGAGTCTGGTACCACTCAGTGTAAGTGCCAGCTTTTGTGCTGCCAGAGTAGGAAGAGGACAGCTACAAATCTCTGATCAGAGAAAACCAGAACCTCAGACTGGACGATGCTGCARGCACCCACAGGTTTGATTTTTGATGTTTCTGCTCCATTGCCTTTCCCATCGTTAAACCCAAAGCCAAACCCCGAGGACAGGGCTCTTGCCTCAGGCTGCTCAGCAGAGTGGATGCAGGGAAGGACAGAGCATGACTGCCTTGCACAGGCTCACAGGCTGCTTTAAATCTCAGGTGTAACAGGAGCTGCTTTGTTATTGTTTGTCTTCCTAAGGTCATTGCAGCGAAGGCAAGGGAACACTACCATATGGAAAAGAGGGTACATGACACAGGAGCTGGTCACATCAGACCCTGTCATTGTGCTTTATCTCTCACTATTGCAGGCCATTTAGCCTTCTCTCTGCATTCTCCCTGAGCAATACGACATTCAYCAAGGCATTTGCTGTTCTGAGTGTAGTAGAGTTTTGCAAAATACCCTATTTTCAACTGCACTGAATGAGACTATTGAGTAACCTAATATTGGCCAGTGCCAAAGAGCAGGTAACCTGCACTGCCAGCTCCCGTGCCTCAGCACCAACTCCACTCTGAGATGTTATCACACATCTCCTAAGGAATTAGAGTCAAAGAGTGACAATGGCAGCAGATCCCAGCCTCGGGCAAAGTAAATCAAGGAGATCCAGCTGCTATAGTACCACAGCTGGCAGCAGTTTGCCCGGCTGCTGCTGCCACTGCAGAAGCTCTGGGCCAGTGCTGGGGGGGCCGTGCAGCAGCTGTGGTTCACACTATTCTCTGAACAATTAATACAATCAATTACTTTCCAAGAATGTTTAATGAATCACTGGGCCATTAACCTGAACGGTCATAATGTATATTCCCAACATAAGTATTGCTTGAATAATCCCCAAGGGAATAATTAGAAGCACTTGGAAGAATGCATGGTATGTAAAGCATTAATGGAKCCTAATAAATACAATGACTCCTCAGCATACTGTCAGGGATTTAGAAACAAGTCAGTGGATGGAAGATGAAGAGGTCAAGAGAGAGGCATGATGTGAATCATACCTTGTTATGAGTTTAGAGAATTTGTGTATCTCTTTTTTGGCATCAAGGTTAAGGATATGAAGCAGAGAAGGAAGGAAGTTACTTAAATGGTCATATTGGTTCTTGAAGTGTGATTTAGCTCTCCCTGTGGCTARCCTACCAGTCTAACTTGCTCCTTATTTAATCTAGACCCAGGGGTCTGCATAACCCATACTTCAGTTATGATACTTTGGTTCCTTTCTAGTTGTAGTTATTTCCATCCTTAAAGCAACCTGAGGACAGGCACTGAGCACTACCTCAAAGGCCTCCAATCCACCTTTGTGCCATGCTACAAGACACAGAGCATTCATCCTCTATGCAATGTTCTCAAAATCATGGAGCCCCCACACCTTTCATTACCACAGAAATTACAGTTGGGGGTTCTGGGAGCACATGGCATGCAAGGAGAACATGACCAGCTCCTGCAGGCRTGGAGAGACATGCTCTTTCCCAAAGGATGGAAACCATGAACAGCACAGACATGACCTATAGACAGAGCAGGATTGTGTCTTTGTCTGCCTCATGTTCCCCTCCTCATAAATTACTATTGGTATTAATATTTGTTTAGGTCAATATTAAGGTCCAAGCTGAGCCCTGCYTGTGTCCCCACACAATAAGAGCTGGTGGCCACCGCAGGATACAGATCTGACCCTAGGAGCCAGTTATTGCAGAATTAAGCTAAGCTGGCTTCTCAAAAAAATCCCTTGGGTAGAAAAGCTCCCTTTACACACCTAAGACTATGAGAGGACATAAATAATTCATTGTCCTGTGTCTTTCTTACTGCAGAAAAGATTTCAGGTAATGCAAGCATAAAAACATAGATATACATCCACCAATCACATTTTTTTCCTCATAAGGATGAAGAATATTGACCTTCCTCTCCAATAGGATAAGAAATCTAATGCCAGCTTAGAAAACTTAAAGTTATTAGCAGTTACATATTACTGGCAACATATTTTACACCAGACAGCTATGAAAAAAAAGTCATAAAAATGCAATTAAATGTCTGAACTGTTGCTATTTTGGAAATTAAAACAACACACAGTGTCCTTGCTGCAGCTTATATTACTTACTTATGACTTCTGCAGTTATTTTCACCAGTTTAACCATGCTTCTTTTCCATAAATGTCTGCTATAAATAGGTCCTTTGGGAACCTTGAAAATAACAAGATCTGTAATAAAAAAATTAATAACACTGAGAGAAAACTCAGGTTGGAAAGGCATTTTTAGAGCACATTAAAGGGTCTGTTAAAAAAAAAAAAAAAACTTGCAGAAAAACACCCCAGTGCTCTGCAGCAGGTAGATCTGAACTGTCACTGCTGAGAAGTAAAAGAAGGGACACCAAGTTTTCAAGACATTGGATTTTATGGCTGCTAAGAAAGTATTGACATACAGGTTACCTGAGGGAGAAGATTTAAGATTTGCCATACTAATCCTGTAACACAAGAAACTCTGTATGATTAGAACTTTATGACAGCAGGCAATTAGGTGTCTTTACTAAATACTAATTGTACATGAGGTAGTAAAAATCTCCATTTTTAGTTTGATAACCAAACATTGCTGGCAATGTTTATATAGTACTGCAGCAGGGGCATCCAAGACCTCTGTCAGCTGCTCTGGGCTCAGACCAAAACTCTGGCCCCCACACAGTGAAAAGATTAAATGATTATGCCTTGTTGAAACTTTCTCCTGCTTGCCCTGAATGAGGCTGAGATCTGCCTCGCTACACCTAGGAGCCAAATGGTTAATAGTAAACTGACATCTGGTACTCCAAAAGAGCCAAGAATGTTACTACAGAGGTCACAAGGTGAGTGGCACAGTCCCCAAATAAAATTAACTCAGAGATTTCATGTAGAGTATCACATTTCTGAGCATATTCTTGACATCTTGTCATGTACACGTCACCACTGTTGCAAATGGGACATAATAGCAGTTCCCTTTGAATGCRGTGCTTAAACAGCCAATATTCTTCCAAGAAATTCCCTGGTTTTGAAGAGAATTGCATTTTTAAAGCAATATGCTCAGTATGAATGAATAACAAGCCCCCAAAAGGTGTAGACAATGACTAACCAATGGAGACAAAGACTTTTACACCATTCCTGCCACCTTTTTCTTTAATTTTTCTAGTCATGTACACATGTGCCTGGCAAGAATGCAGTGAGAGAAGCATTATCTACCAAAGTTATCTTTTCTCAACGCATGTCAGTAGAGTCTTATCAAAGCTATACTTACTGTAAAAGKCATACTTGATCCCAGATATATTTTAAAGCTACATTTATTTTTAAATTTGTCTTGATCCTAGATAATGTCTCAGCATATTCATGTGTGTTTGTTCCAAATTGTCTTTTTAGATCACTTGCTCTGTCATGTTTTCTCCAGTAATCTGATAATATCCACTGACCAGAAGTGACACAGCAAATCCAACAAGTCATTAATGGTTTTATGAATTGCAGCTAAGAGCCATCCATTCACCTAAGATGTAAATAGCCTTTAGCAGCCTCATAAACTGGATGTTTCATTCTTGTAAAAACATTTCCGATTCAGTAACAGTCTATCTACACAGAAAAAAAAATCTGCTGTATGGCTAAAATAAGAGCCAGACWTTAAAAGACTTTTCTAGCTACAATGTGGCAGAAGAGGCAGAAGTCCTGCTGGTCCTCTCTGTGGTTTTACCCCTGGTGAATGACTTGTTAAGGGGACTGCATGACTGCCTTTTCTGCCACAGTCCTGTCCATGGCCTGTGCACTCTGCACTGAGATCTGAGGGTACAGGTCCTCCCAGTGCTTTGGAATTGCACTGGGCACTGGCTCCTCATCACCACTTCTTTCTGAATAYACCTACTGTCAGTGCTGACAAATGTGTAAGTCTGCCTTCAAACAATAACTRGAAATATTACTGGGATTAGCTTGCATGTCAGTGTCACTATCCAGTCACTTAACAATCACTCAAAGAAATGATATAAAATATCACTTTTTTACATAGATGAATAATAGAGTGTTTGTCAGTCACTTCTAGGCTGACTGAGCCCCTTTGACTTGCTGAAACCAGAGTCCTTCTTTTTTCCAAACCTCACGAGAAAATGTTGACAAAACAGGCAATTTTCTGTAATTTCTCTGCAAGCTTCTGTCAGCACAAGAGGCAGCCAGAGCCCGCTCATTTCAGATAACACCACAGGGTAACCTTTGACATCCACCCCCTCGCTGCTGTCGGAGGCTCCTCTAAGTGCAACAGTTGTGTCTTTCAGGTTGCAGGATGCAGACCCACAATTTGGGCTCTTGTTCGTTGAAGGCAGCCTTTGTTTCCCAGCTGACTAAGAAGCTCTTATAAAAGGGATAAGAAATGTAGTTAATAGCTTGAGAGTGGCCTAATCATCGGCTGCTATTACCCCTCCAATATTAGGGAGGATGACAGACCTATCAATAACAGAGCCCCAGGTGAGGTACAGCAGCTGATAAGGTGAACTTTGGCTTGATCTTTGCTCTGCAGAGCACAGCACTTATTTGAAAGAGAAGCCAGCACCTATTTTTTTTTCCTTCATATTGTGCCAAAAATCATTCAGCTGAGCAGCTTCTGTTGTGTTTTTCTATCTTAAACCACAATGATTTGACCAATTTAATTTATAAGCAGAGATGAAAACTGAAGAACTCCCCTATTATATTATAGAAGCTAGAGATATGCACCTATGTGATGTGTGCACTCATGTGAAAGTAAAAGAAGGTGAAATGAGAAGGTCTCCATGTGCTCCTTTGCATACATGTGCTGCAGCCACACCCGTGCACAGACTTGCACATGCATACATCACATGCATGCTGGTTTCCAAGCAGTTAACTTTTCCTTGAGTAAACAATATGCAAAAGCTAAATATGCAACAAATACATCATAGCATCATTTTATGGTCACAAGTTAAAACACAAGCAGAAACTACAGGCTAGAGCAACTGCATACACTCTTGCTTGGAAACAAGACTACCAAGTTTCTTTTAGTTCCACATAATCTCAGAAGTTACTAGCACTTCCCTATATAGAGGAACGACTGGGAGCTGTGGGAGAAGGAAGATGGAGATCCAGAGCTGATGAGAGGACGAGGGAGAAGGGCAGAGAGTGGGTGTGATGTTTCACTGACCTCTCCCCTGGCTGGTTCTCTGCCTGCAGTCTGGAAGGAAATGAGAACAGGCCCTCGTCACCACAGGCTCAGTTCCAGCTCTGTGGAATTGGGTGGGAGTCCTTCCACCAGCTGCAGTGTGCCAGGGTCTGGGGCTGTAAGCAACCAGTGCTCAAGCAGCTGGGACTGGGACTCACTCACCTTCCATCATGACAGTGAGAAAAGATGCAAACCACAGCAGGCAGCTGCAGGCTCCCATTATGTTGCACTGAATGGAGGTTAGTATTTAGAAGAGATCACAGCTAAGCAGGCTTTCTTCATTGTTAAACTATGTTTAGTTTGGTGGGGGCTTTTTTWAATCTGTTTAATCCTTTTCTTTTGAAATAAGGGAACTTTTAATATAGCCAAAATGGATACTGCTTTTAAACAGATCCAGTTTTTTGAGAATGTTTTTTTTAATCAAGTATTTAACTGGAGTTTTGTTACTAATGCTGGACTTATAGTAGCTAAAGCCAATATAATACTTTCCTGAAGTATTGCTCAGAACTACTTAAGCCAATATTTCCAAAGAATTCTTTAAAAAGCTATGGGCACAATCTCAAATGGCTCAGAGCCACGTACCTCAGAGTCTGACACTAAAAGCATCTTTTTTTTCTAGACAAGTTCTATGTTCTTAAACTATTGTGACAAATCTTGCATCAATTTCTCTGACAGCAGCCTTTCTTCTGAGCATAGTCCTGGCACTCTGAAAAGCATTAGAGTTTATAATCCTAACACTTATGAGAGGATGCAGTGAACAGATTGGGATCTAAACCCAAGGAAACACGAGCCCAGAAGAAATAAKCTCTGTGAATTCTAGCAGCATGCACAGGTGAAGGAACCTCCCTGGCTGTGCTCAGGGGCCCTCCACGATCTCCTGGCTCAGAGGATTAGGCAGCACCTTGCACAGATATTGCTTCACCCTGCAAACGCTGGCCTGGTCTGGGAGCACAGAGGGGAGCTTTGGTCTGAGCTCACTGTGGTTCTGGAGGTTCAGCCTGGTCACAGCCAGGCCCTGGGGCACGCCAGCACCAGAACATCCCCTGCGGCAGAGCCGGCTGCCAGCGCCGCGAACGCATCACCTGCGGTGCCCTCCTGGCACAGCCGGCTCGGGCCGCTGCTCCGCTCCCCGGGGCTGCACCCACCGTGCCCGGCTCTGCCCCTCTGCCCCCGCAGCACCCACCGCCCAGCCCAGCCCAGCCCTGCCCAGCCCAGCCCTGCCCTGCCTGCGTGTCCTCGTCCCCTCAGAGGGCAGACACCATGCCATGGCCCTGGGCTGGCAGAACACAGAGCAGGCCTGGACACAGGTGCTGGTTGTCCAGAAGAAGTGAGAACCTGGTTGATCTGGCTGTGCTTTTTACATGCACGACCACCGGCATGCATCGGGGCGGCTGCATGGTTTGTCAGGCCCAGGCTGTGCACTTGGAACATCTTTCTTTGCCTGCTAAACTCTGTCTGTTCCCTGTAAGTGTGTCAGGGTCGAWGTCTCCGTTGTGCCGCAGCAATGCCATTAGTTATATTAACCACCCTCCACTCAGAAATGACAATCCAGCATATCTCCAAATTAGCCTTTTTATTGAAATCAATAAAGGAGAAMACACATGGCACTAAACTATTTGGTGGCAGCTTTGTTATAAACTCATTACTGGAAAAACCTTTCAGCAGACCTTTAACCAGAGCCATTGATTCCATCACAGCAGGGTGATCTATGGAGTTAATCAGCTGAGTCACTGCAGACAGCCCTGGCTGTGTGCTGCCCTGCCTGACACTCACACACCTGCCAACAAAAACTCTTCTTGTGCAGTAGAGTTGCAGCCTCACAAAAGCAAGACTGACACCACCACCAAAACCCAAAGAGACAGATTTTAAAGGCAGTAGTTCACATTCCTGAAAAAAAAAAAAAATTAAAAATATGCAATTCCAGTGCCAAACTGGCTGGCATCRCTCCCTTTGGCCTCTGCAACTGCAGCTTTAGGGGA
The DNA here is from genome assembly GCA_902810485.1 of Alauda arvensis. Lineage (NCBI taxonomy): Eukaryota > Metazoa > Chordata > Aves > Passeriformes > Alaudidae > Alauda > Alauda arvensis. The sequence goes on along the minus strand of CADDXX010000124.1, from coordinate 159,792 downwards.
TGACCTGCTTTCCCCAGCATCAGCTCTGGGCTTATTGCAAGTTTKGGACCCACACACCCTCTGCTAGGGTGCCCAGCTGGCTCCTTGAGCCCATGAGCTCATTCACACAGCCACAACCAGCCCTGCACGAGCAGATTCCAGCATACCCCCAGTCTGAGCAGTTCTCCAGAGATCTGCTTTTAGGAACAGGGCAGAAGTTTCATAGGATCCACTCAGAGTCATTTTTTGCAGGGCTGATCCTTTCTGACCCTCTACCAGTGACATGCTCAAAGTTGTAGCCCTTCATTTTTGAGTAACTCTCATGCTTGTACATCTGAGGAAAGGTTAACATGGCTTTTTYTACTCAGTAACTACACTTTCAAGCTCCATTTGAGTTCCTTTTTCATTGAGGTTGCTGAAAGAATACACAGCACAAGTACACACACACTGCTCTATGTCTTGTTCCTGGCCTTGTGACAGAATTTAGACAGTAAAACACTTAGAATCAGATTGCTTCACAAGAAAGAATGAATTGAATTTTTGCAGGTATCCAATATCTAAGAGCTTTAAAGAGTCAGCATCTGATAACAAATGATTCCTGCAGGAGCCTGGTGTCAGTTTATTCCAAAATGCGTGTCTACTTGCAGCCGTTGGCATCAAGCTGCTTCTTGAAAATACCAGGATACAGTGTGTGATGCCAAACAATTTTTTTTTTTGTTCATGGTGCTTCCAGAGAGGAATCTCCTCATAAATGCCTGTGTAGTTCAAAAAACACCAAGACCAAAMGAAATTCAGATGGAATACAGACACTTTGTGTAAATAAATGTCAGAGAATAAGGCACATTTTTTGAGACACAAAATTTTCTTTTTTCCCCCTCAGAAAGGCTCTATAACAGCCACCACAATTTAGAAGTAAATTCTGAAGTGTTTCCTGCCACATCTGCACTTCCACGCAGTGCCTGAAACAGGGTGGGACAGGACAGACCCTTGGTGTCCCACAGGGTTGCTCAGAGGCTGGCTCTGCTGCCTGCCTCAAACCCTCACCAGGGATGGGCAGGGCTCCAGGTACTGCCAAAGCCAACACCTGCACACCAGAGCTGCATCCTCCCCTGGCTGCTGTAGTAAAGCTGAGCTCACATGTTTTTCTGCTTTATAGATTTTCCTTAATGAATTTTCCCATACAGGCACTAACTTCTTTTTACAGAATTTTGTGATGATACTCAAATTTATCCTAAGGAGTGTTTATTCTGTTTACTCAAATGAAGCCCAACTGTTTCCCCTGGGAACTTTCTGCAGGTTTTTCCCTGGGACGAAATTCACTATTTTTACATTAAAGCATACTTAATTTAAACTTTAATAGCCTTTACAAACAAAATTTGGATTAAAAGATGAGTAAAGATTTTTAACACTCTAGATAGGAAAAAGTTTATGACTCACAGGCAGGTCTTATTATGACTGAGGGGCTTTTCAGCTTGTGGTAAAAGARAATCCTGCTTCCAAACCATTCCATACTTTATTGTGACTGAGATGCTGTAGTCTTCTGGTAGCAATAGAAAYAGTTTCTTACTCATAGGTCCTGTGTTGAGAAGATTACTTTTTTTCTCAGCCATCTGTGTGCAATACTCCTCCTTCTTTAAATTTTCTCTTTTCATATCCCCTTGCATTCAAAAYTTTCAGTAGGATTATTATTTTTTCTTGACTGTCCGTCCTGGAATGTTATTAATTTAACAGTTTGATTCTGTASATCTTCAGTTCCCAGTGACAAAAGTTTCAAGGACTTAGGTCAAAGCTGCATCACAACTTTAAACAGTGAAGTGCTTTGGGACCCTCCAGAATAAGAGCAGATGGACCATGCCTGGTAATATCAGCTCCTTCTTGTCCTTTCCTCGTGCAAAACTACAAAACTTATAATAGAAAAGKACTTTTTCTTCCTACTTTTTCCTTGAACTGTTAAACAGACCATGTTGCTCAACATCRGTATTTGGCAAATAGGAGGTCAAATAATTTATCGAGAGTTTTATTTCACCCCTGAATGTATGCAGCAAACAACTGGGCTTACATTGGTCCAGTGTTCTCTGGATAGCTGGGAAATTTGGGAAGGACATAGTGGATCCCAAGGCTGGAAACACAGCCAGCAGAAGCATACTGTGAATCTTTTGAGAAGTTCCTAAATTACACATTTTATTTTAAAATTAAATCCCAATTTGCAGGTTCAAGGATAGTGGCTTCTCTGGAGACAGTCTGGGCATGAGTGATGCTTTGATCCCTCATTAAGTTCAGAGGAAAGGCAATAAAAGGCAAGGAAAGCATTTTGTTCAATAGCCAAGTCCACCTTATTCCCACTGTATTGCAGAGTCCACCCCACCCCATTTCAAAGTGAGACAGTGCTGTAAAGTGCACAGACTCAAACCTTTATTTAATACTGGGACRGACTCATGCAGCTATCATGAGAGATCTATAAATGCAAAGCTTACAACAGTGCACACAGTGCACTGTAATGCAGCATGTGTTCAGATATAAATACAAAAGAAATTTTTTTTTCAAAATACAAATGAGGAGAAACATACAGATACTCCGTATCCCAAAATTCTAAATTTTGGTCGTTGCATGTTTTTTATGATTGAGCCAATATCCAGCAAAATTAGATTCAGTGTCCTTGCTTCTTATGAAATTACACAGAGGCTGCTACTTTATTCCTCTCCAGGACAGTAAAAAGCAATAAAATTCTTGCAGATTTCGACAGCAGGCAATTCAATAAAAGGCTATGTATATTTTATAAGTACAATAAAGACAAGTCTATAGCTGGATCATAAATGGGGGTTTGTTTGGTTGGTTTGTTTTCTGCACGCATCAATGTTGGAGTCTATTTTCAACACAGGATGGTCTTCTCAGCACACAGCCTCCCTTTTTGGGGAGAAGCAGAGCAAAATTTATATTTTTATAATGCATTATTTAAGCTTTGCTCAAGGGATTTTGAAATGTGTGTCTGTTTAAAATTTAAAGGTGTTGTGGAACTGTATACTTTCATGTTCTTGATGAGTGCTATAAAATTTTACAATTTTTTTGTTACATTGTAAAGTGTCTGTCTTATCATTGTGGCATTCCCTTTTTATGACCAAACAATAAATATTTGATACACACATAGTTATTTCCTAGACTTCCCTCAAAGTTCACTGCYTTTTTAATTCTTCAATAATATAATAGAGGGATTAATAGATTGTTGTATTTCTGAGCAATAGTGCTACAATGCATTTAGTGACAGTGTCTGTCTGCTGAAATATAAATTTTTTACAAATGTAAAACCAAAACTGACAACATATAAATGACTTACCCCTACATAATTACAGCTGTACCAATTTTTTCTTCTCACTTAAAGAAATTTTAAAACTATGAAGAAGCTGATTAAAGAAAAGAATACCCTCCCTAGCTGTCTCYGAGACAAATTCTCCAGACTGAAAATCAGCAGGAGGTTTATCTGAGCAGGGTCTGTGGCATCRAACCTCAAGTTTTCTGGAGAAGGAAACTTTTCTGTTACTACACAGAATCCACAAGTATCAGTTTGCCCTTCTGAGTAGTTGGGTAGTTAAAGTCTGACTCATACAGCAAAGTATAACCAGTGTTATCTTACTAGATRTACCAAAATACAAACTTTCAGAATATATGAACACCATGGGACAGATCTAAAGACATTTTTTTCACCATCAGAGTGAAGCTAAAGGGCTGTTGTCCTCATAGAATTGTAAAATCTTGTCATGCAAGAATTCTGGAGACCTTTTGTTTACCAACACAAGGTGTTGCATATCTCCATATCCAAATCCAAAACAAGTATGCTTTGGAAAGACACCTGTGTCAGCCTATCAAATGTCAAAAAAAAAGCCCTTTCAGCTCACTTATTGGAACATTGTATTTCTTGTTATAACAGAAAAGGTATGAAACCCACTGCCTTAAAAATAAATTATTTAAATGAATCACAGCAGGGAGTACAGAGGAGTTAAAAAAACATACTATAATAAAAAAAAACRTTCAAGGGAGAAAAGTTATGGCTGCTAAGCTTAGATGAATGATCATTCATGAGTTTGACCCAAACTTCCAGACCCTCAGGAAAAAGTAAAACATACAAACATTAGTTAATGCTGCTTCCATTTGCTTCCTTTGTAAAACATGAATTTTGATTTAATAAACTAGCCTTGACCCTGCAGCCCTGCTCCCGCAGTCAGTGTTATCACACGAAGACTGCAGAACTGATCACAGGAAGGAAATCCAAAATGCTTTTCATGCCACACTCATGTTTAATCGTAACTGGTACTGTGGCAGATTTTAACTTTAAAAACTTCTTTTTTTTCCTGAAGAAAATGCTGGAAAGCAGAAAAAGGTTCCCTTGCCCCGGCACACCGGGCGATGGCGCGGAACACGCGGGCCCAGCCGGCGCCTGGCCAGGACAGCGGGTGCAGTGCCTGCAGTGCCTGCAGTGCCTGCAGTGCGCCTGCGGCAGCGCCCGGGCAGCGGCTGCGACGGGACGGGACGGGAGAGCTCGGGACGGGCCGGGCCGGGACGGGAGAGCTCGGGACGGGAGAGCTCGGGACGGGAGAGCTCGGGACGGGACCGGAGAGCTCGGGCCGGGCCGGGCCGGGAGAGCTCGGGACGGGTTTCGCTCGGAGCGCTCCGGCCCCACACACACCCGGTCCCACACGGAGCCAGCAGGGGGCGCCGCCCCGCTGACAGCCCCGCCGCGGGGCGGGGTGGGGCGCCGAGCCATCATCACGTGACCGGGACGCGGAAGTGCCCGCCGGAAGGGGGGGCAGCCGCTTCCGGTGCGGGCCGGGCTGGGCGCGGGCAGGGCCGGGGCCGGGGCTGCACCGACAGCGTCCCGCTATGAGAGAGACGCCGCCACCCCCAGGTGAGGCGCTGCCGCTCGTGGCCCCCGGGACGCGTCGCTGCCGCCGGGCCCGGTCCGCGGGTCCGCGCTGGGGCGGGGCGACGCGCGAGGCCTTCCCACGCCCCGCGCCCGCAGGTCCCGCGCTCTTCCGGGCCGGGCCGGGCCGCTGTCCCCGGCCGGGTCGGTGTCCCCGGCCGGGTCGGTGTCACCGGAGGGGCCGCTCGGGCCCGAGCCTGTTGGCGCGGCCGCGAGAGACGCTGGGGCCTGTCCGGTGCCGCGGCTGAAGCGATTCCCGGCCGGGCCCCGCCGGGAGGGTGAGGGATCAATAGTCACAGGCCTTGGCGTGGCCAAGAAGCTCACTGCTAGCACTTAGAAGAAGTAATGTTGCTTTWAAGCAACTTAAATGTGACTCGTATGTTCTACTCAATGCTCCAGCTTGGAAATTTTTTTTTTTTAATATTAGTTGAAGTAGAAAGACTTTGTTCTTTTATGAGTTTGGAGTAAAGTGCAAAACAAAACAGACTGTAGAAGAAGGGAGTGAAACCCCTTTCGAAAATCGGTTTGCTTGACTTGTACGGCTTTGCCAATTGAAAATATTTTACTTACGTTTTGTCTGCATGAGAACTTAAAATACAAAAGCGTCTGCTATCATCTGGAAATGTTTTTGTGGTGACATGCTGACTCCCTGCTGAAAGATGGCAGTTTAGATTACCAGTAATTGTGTATAAATTCTACAGACATCTGCCTTATATTTCAGTTGAACATCTCCTGAAGGCTTTTTTTTTTTTTTTGTAGGGAGGAACTGAAATATAGAATCCTAAATCTGAGAATATTCTGAAGGGAGGTAAGGAGCTGTATTAGAAAATCTGATTGTTTCAAAAAGTAGACATTATATGTGCAAGGTATAAGATAACTTGAAATACTTAAATATTTATGTCAAATTGTTCTAAGCAAAGTGGTAAGAAAAATTAACAATCGAACTGGCTGGAGCAGTATTCCATTGCTCACTGGAAAAGTATTGGTAGCTGATTCTATTCTAAAGAGGGTTGGTGCTTTGGGGAAAAGAACCTGAGGAGTGCTGAAGACTGTAAATTTAAAGGTGGTCTTCTGGATTATGTGGGTGGCAACTTCATGGAACTTGAGCAAAGAAACCACTTGCTCCTCCATGGCTCTTGAGGAATCCTATAGCACTCAATATACACATGATCAAATAGACAAATTGCTCAAGTTTAACTTACTCAAGCAGTTAGTTTTGGTCTGTTAAGGAAATGGGAATCTGTAAAAAAAAAAGAAAATAGAAAGGTCAATACTTGACCAAGCAGAATTTCTAATTTTTTTTCTTTTTTTTTCTTGCAGCACAACATTAAATTTGTAATGAAATGGAGTCTGGGTCAAGCTCCTTTCGAGTGGAATTTCCAGATTTTTCTAGCACCATTTTGCAGAAGTTAAACCAACAGCGCCAGCAAGGACAATTATGTGATGTGTCCATTGTGGTTCAGGGCCATCTCTTCAGAGCCCATAAAGCTGTTCTTGCAGCTAGTTCACCTTATTTCTGTGATCAGGTTCTCCTGAAAAACAGCAGGCGAATTGTCCTGCCTGATGTGATGAACCCCAGAGTATTTGAAAACATTCTTCTGTCTACCTACACAGGACGGCTGGTAATGCCTGCGCCAGAAATTGTTAGTTACCTGACAGCAGCAAGTTTCCTTCAGATGTGGCATGTAGTGGATAAGTGCACTGAAGTGCTYGAGGGAAACCCTACAGTTCTATGTCAGAAGATGAATCATGGCAGTGACCATCAGTCCCCAAGCAGTAGTAGCTACAATGGCCTTGTTGAAACCTTTGAACTTGGCTCTGGAGGACAGACAGAATTCCACAAAGTGCAGGAACTAAGGGATGGCGAAAATGAAGAAGAGAGCTCTAAAGATGAACTGTCATGTCAGCTGACAGAACACGAGTAYCTTCCCAGTAATTCTTCAACAGAACATGACAGACTTAGCACTGGAATGACCAGTCAGGATGGYGAAGAGGGAACCAGTGACAGTGCAGAGTACCAGTACAGCAGACCAATGTACAGCAAACCCAGCATCATGTCTCACAAGCGGTGGATCCATGTGAAACCAGAAAGGTTTGAACAAGACTGTGAAGGCGTTGAAAATCCTTATGAYGAACACCAAGTTTCTGAATCCATGAATGCCATCCAGGCAGATCACWCAATCCAGTCTTCAGGTGTTGAAGATTTTCACATAGGTGACAAAAAGATGGAAGCAGAATTTGATGAACAGGCAGATGAAAGTAATTATGATGAGCAAGTTGACTTCTATGGCTCGTCTATGGAAGAATTTTCTGGTGAAAGGGCAGATGGAAATTTAGGTGCTCACAGACAGGATCTTATGATGGCAGCAGGCTATGGTGAAAGCATTGATATGGCTGCTGGGATTAAAGAAGAAACGTCTCTCACTGGATTCTCCCATGCTGATAAGCTCTATCCCTGTCAGTGTGGAAAAAGCTTTACACACAAAAGTCAGAGAGATCGGCATATGAGTATGCACCTTGGTCTTCGACCTTATGGCTGTGGTGTCTGTGGTAAGAAATTCAAAATGAAACACCATCTTGTAGGCCATATGAAAATTCATACAGGCATAAAACCATATGAGTGTAACATCTGTGGGAAAAGATTTATGTGGCGGGACAGTTTTCATCGGCATGTGACCTCTTGTACCAAGTCCTATCAGGCTTCTAAAGCTGAACAGAGTACTACTGAGATGAACTAAGACATTAGTGCTTACATTTGTTTAGTAGAGTAAGAAAAATAAACTCATTATGCAAATAATGTCTGGTACTTGCTATTGTACATTGTCAAAAAAAAAAAAGTTTTAACGAGTATGCTGGTATAAACAGATCAAATGTATTTTGCTTCCTGCAATATTACTTCAGGTGTTCATTGCGTGAAGTGCATGTGGTTAATCTGGAAGGTGCCTGCAAAATGAGGTCTGAGATTGATTGTCATCCAGCAGCATTYAGAAGCCGTCTTGTATTTCTGAGTCATCTAAATTCACAGTAAAACTCTGCTCTAAATTGACAAAAGTCCTGAAAATATTTAGGTGAACCAGGATTTCAGGTAGTACTCCTCAATGGAAAAGAAAACTAAGGTGACCAAACTGGGTTATACAATTCACATTTAAATGAAGAAAAAAAGAAAGAATTCCACCTCAAGGTGAAGACTGCCAACATACTTAACATGCATCATTAGGTCGTGTGCCTCGTTCAGTAGCCTTTGTTGTAGTGCTTAATGAAAGGCAGTGGTAAAGGTGGTTTGGCTTTCCTTTATCCAGCTTCTGGTTTTTAAATTTATCTTCAGTAAAACAAATGTCTAATTTTGTACTGATTTCTATTCAGAATCTGTAATGCACTTACAGTTTATCATTATATAAACTTCAGTATATATTAAGTATACTTTATCCTTGCTCTTTTGSGGTCTAATGCTGTAYGACTTCATTAGATTTTAATTACYACATTGTGAGAGCTTCTGGAAGTGTGTAGTAAGTATGTCTTATTAAAAAAAGAAAAGACATCAACAAAAAGTAAGATGTAACATTTGGAACTTAGTCAAATAATCAAAATTTAAAGAGCAAATTTTTGTGGCTTACTACAGTAGCAAGTACCAAACTTTGGATTCATGAACTGACTTCTTATTGGTACAAAAACTTCTTTCTTCTAGTTTTAGAAACCTGCTTTAGGAAAACTACATAGTCATTGATAGATATTTATACTTTTAATTCTTTACTGTTTGAATAGTAAGAACTGTAATACAGATTCTTGGTACTGAACTACTGTGGCTGGTCATCACAAGCAGAGTTGTTTACTTCCTCAAATGAAGCTGCTTGTGGAAAAAAGTAGGAAGTATGTGATTTRGATCTTCTAATGGTACTGCAGAACATGGTACCATGCTTATGTSTGAAGTTGGGATTTTTGCTGGGACAGTGACACTTGTTCTTTGTTAGGATGAGATCTGTGTGTGGAGCTCATTCATGGAGATAAATGGAGGGGTGTGTATAGTTCTAAGGGATGCTGCCAGCTCTGCAGATTGAGTAAAGGTAATTTTGAGCTTGAAAGCTTAATGCAGTCCAAAGCAAAAGCAATTGCTTCTTGGTAACCAAAAGCTTCTTAGTAGCTTACTGAAATATGAAAAGGAAAGAGCCTTTAGAACATACATAGAATATAATAGAAAGAGGTGATATTCAAGTATAGTGATGTTCACAGAGGAAAAAGTTAACCAGCATTAAAGACCTAAGCCTGTCTGTCCCCAATTTCTGTATTAGGCACTGCTGTGTGCAGGATAATGTACTGAAACAGATCACCCTGTATGGTGAAGCAAAACCACACAAAGATTACACTTCAGATCCTTTTTTGAACTCCCAGTTACAAGTTGTCTTAAGATACAACTGAACTGTATCCTGAAAATGAATGTCTGCTGCAAGCTGAGGGTTTTCCACTCAGTGAGCTGTAATTACTGTAATTTCTTTACTGGCATTCTATTTACAAATTTTTTTTTAAGAGGCTCTTAATTGTTAATCTTCCAATGCTTCAAATATTTTTTCATATGGAATTTTGTTAAAACAGATGTTCCCAAGTACAATGAACCCATTGCTGGCAATGGGCATGAATGATCAGCACCACAGAGTTCCTGTTCTTAGCACTTAATTGAATTCTACAAATACCTTGATGGCTATGCTTAACCTTTGTGATCAAGGTACTGAAACAGGGATTTTGCTCACTAACACTGTAACCTGCTTAATGTATAGAAGCACTTTGTATTTAAACAAAAACAAAACAAAAACAAACAAACAAACCCCAACAAAAACCCCAAAAAACCTCAACCAACCAAAAAAAAAACAAAAAAAAAAAACCAACAAAAACCAAGCAAACCATTAAACTTTATTGAGATTATTCCCCCCTGCAGCCCCCCAAGACTCAAGGCCAGCTCAGATCCCTACAAGGCTTAGCGGGGAGATATCTCAGAGGTAGGACTGGGATGATCAGAAGGAGGCTCCTCCAGAGCTGTTTGAAGGTCTTTATTCGTGGGGGTCCACGCGGGAAAGAGGGCGAACAAGGAAATACAGGGTCTTTTATGGGGCTTATCTCGAGGAGGGATTTTGGCCCCTGGCCARTGGGATAGGGGGAGAGGGGAAGGTCAGAAGGAAATCTAAGCATTCCATATCCTGGGGGGGGGAAGCAGTTTCTTGGGGGAAATACAACACTTTATATGTATGTTTTTTACACTTAGAAATTATATTCCCTCTATGGTTTGTTTATACACTACTAACACTGTCCTTTTTAATATAAAAAATACTATAATGCTTGCCTGTTTACATGAGGGTAGAGGAAAGGGTTCTTGCACTCGGTGGCCCTATTTTTCCATTCTCCAAGGCCTTACCACACACAGGGTGTCATTTCTACAAGTATCATCATCACATTTGAAGGAAGGCATTAGAGTCATAGAATGGCTTGGATTGGAAGGAGGCTTTGAAGGTCATCTACTTCCAACCCCACTGCCATAGGCATGGACAGCTTCACTAGGCCAGGTTGCTCAGAGCCCCATCCAACCTGGCCTTGAACATGTCCAGGGTGTTTATTCTCATACTCATTTCAAGAATGATCTTGTATATTACATTAGTTCTCAGTCCCTTTCCAATTGTCACTTTAGTTTTGCATTAAAAGGTTAAGGGTGCCTCTTCCCATTTAACCATAAAAAAGGCTGGACAGAAACACCAGTCTGAAAACTGGTCCAAAAAAAAAAAAAAAAAAAAAAGAAAAAAACAGTCGAGCTAAGACCATCCTACAGAGCTGCCAGCAAAACTGTTTCATTTACCAGCTTGGAATGACTTTTATGTGGGATATTTCAAGGTTTAACATTACTTCTATTTGCAGTTAGATTACTTTGAAATAAAGCTTTAAAATCAAATGTACTGCGAGAGACACTTTAAAGATTTTATAACAGGTTCAGTAGATCATATTATAGAACCATGTCCTTTTTTAATGACTTAGCATGAATAGTAACTTTTTAGTATTTGCCTCTTGCTGTTTTACACATATTATGGCATCGTCTTGAAAGTCCAACACATGTTGCTCCACTGATTTTGTAGCACTTGGCTTGCTGCTGTTAATTTACATGAAACCAATTGATTGCAGGAAAATACTGATCTGATTGTCATGAGATCAGGTTGAGAGGATTGATGATTTAAGGGCAGCTTAAGATACATGTCTAAAATCCTTACTTTTGCATGTCACAGGTGAAACAGTTATCTTGTGGTGTTTTTCTTGAACTCAGTTTATTGCCCTTTGTCAAACTTCTAATCACCATTTCAGGTACTGAGGAGGAAAGATAAAAAATTACTTAAAACATCTTCCTCAGGCTCAGCTTAAGTCCAACACCTCTTCTCCCTGCCTTTGTAGTCTCAGTTTCCCTTGCTTTCACCAAGAGTTGTATTCAGCTCTGCCATTTCCTTTATTAAGGTGACAGGTCACACAGAGGTTGGGCTCAAATGCACATTTCCTTGTCTGATGCTCTTCATTTCTAGTGGGTGTCCTCTGGTGCTCTGGGCTGGTCAGTGTCACTATTCATGGTGACACTGGGCCACAATCCCTTCAGGGATGGGTCTGTTCCAGCTTGGTTCTTCTGTGGAACTCAGTCATTTCAGAGGTGTACCTGCTCTGGCAGCTGTAGGCCAAAGTCGTCTTAGAAGTGAATCTTCTCAGGCAGGGAGTGTGTCCTTCTGTGAGTATGTCTGTACATGTTCTCAGTGACTTCTTCAGGTGGTTTCCCAAGAGCAGCTTTTCAGTTTCTCCACATGTGCCCAGGATTATCATCTCCATGTGTCTCCCTGCACCTCTTGCTAGCAGCTGCCACTCGTCCTTACGGATGTTTAAGCAGAAGCATTATGTGCACTCTGGTTGGGATTTGGGCTTGCAGTGGATTGTTCACATCCATTTTTTGTGCAGGCTGAACTTGTTTTGACTAGCACAGGGCAGCTCGCAGCCTCTGGCCGTGCATCAGCCCTGCAGTCCCTGCCACTGGTGGCCAGTGCACTTGGACATAGCAAGCCAAGATACACAGACACAGCTTCTGTCAAGCTTCTGATCTTTGCTAATGGAGTGGTCTTGTTCAAGGTACGAAAAATTATTTATTTGTGGGGAGGAGGGAAGCAATCCATATATATATATGTATATATATATATATATATCATATGAATGCATATGTACATGATGAATTTCATTTATCTTCCCGTATGCTTCGTTACCTTTGATGATGTGGCTGCTGGCTGTAGTAAAGTGAGCGTCTTCTGAAAATCAGCAATATTGTACACCCAGGTGGCTTTCAGACTTTCCTGCTGCTTTGAAGCCATTCATTGTCCTAGCAGTGGTAAGAAGACTTAATGGTACTACAGCTAAGTTCCTTTCCATTCCATTTTTTAACTATGATGTTAATAACCATGGAATCTGTGTAACTGCCATTCTGAAAAATACAGCTGTTAGCAGGGTTAAAATCTGCTTAGCTGGACATTGGACCCTTGGGAGGGAGGAGGTTCCTATTTCACACACCACTGTTGGTTTGCGGGGTGCTTTTTCGTTGTTCCATATTTTTTTTAAACTTTCCTTGTTAGTTCTATGAGTGAGCAGATAGACCATAGAAGGTATTTTCAGTCCAGTTTTTCGTCACAGCTTTTTTCATCTGAGGTGTGCCTGAGGTTGAGAAACTATTGCATCAAAAGCAAGGCACATGATCAAAGGCTGATGTATTGATCATTCCAGTACTATTGATCCTGAAAGAATGGAGGCACSTCAGGGTTTGTAATCTCAGTACTTTTGCCTGGGTGCCAGCAAGGAGATCTGTCTCTGAATTATGAGAGTTGTGCCGTAACAGAATTAGGACCTTTCTCAAAGTAACAAAGGAAAGTTAGTTTTTTGTCTTTTAAATGCTTCATTGGATAGCTTGGCTTCTTTAGCTGTAAACTGTCAGTGGCCTAGGGGAAGATGCTGGAAAAGAAAATGGTATATTTTTAATGTGATTAAATTGCAAGTTCTGATTTTTGCTTGAAGCCTGTGTCTGTTGATTGCTGCTCCTTTTATTTTATTCATGGGATTCCATGTTTCTTTCAGAAATGTAATTGTTTATGCAAGTCAAGTGAATCTTCCTTAATGAGCTATAAGTTTTTATTCTAAACAAGTCATTTATAATAGTAAATTTGCATATCTTGATATTTTGTGAGATGTTATGCCTGTATTGCAGAGGTTGGATAGTTTTGTCTATAAATATTGCTGTCCTAATTGTACAGCATGGTTTTAATTTAATGTTACTGTTCAATATTTTCTTCTTATAGAAGAGTCCCATGCCCCTTTTTTTCTATAACATGTTTTAATAAATGTTATCTGTCAACTTTGTAAATGTTTTCTTAAGCTTGAATGAAAGGAATGCATGTCTAGTACTAGTATTTAATATTTCACTTTGCCAAAATAACTGCTTAAACAAAAGTACAAATCCAAAAGTTGTTGATATATAACTTTATTAAATATATAAAAAAGTGTATCTAGTAATGTGTCTTCTTGAAATAACGATAACATGCCAGTCTAGTCTAAGAAAACATTAAACTTAAACCTGATTTTTAWGACACAGTAAGTTTGATGAATTTGTGGAATTGGACCCATTTCTTTGCTGCTTTAGGTAATTGGCTTCCATGGCAGTTAAAATTTGTCAAACAGGTTTTGTTGTAACTGTTTTTTGCAGAATGGTGATCTCTGAAGTTACAATAGAGAACGTACATGCTGATAGGAAAATTCCAGAACGCTCACTTCATAGTAGCAGCAAACGCATGTCCCAAAGGCCTCTGGATACATTTGAAGTAGGTACAGATAACGTAGAATTTTTTTTTTTTTTCTTCTCTAAGTATGAAAGAAATTTCATGCTGTGAAAAGTATTAAAGATTAGGTTTCCCTTACSTTCCTGGGAGGATTCCTTCTCTCCCTGACTAAATTTAGGTACTCCTACTGAACTCACACTGATTTTGTCCAGCCTCCAAATGCTCAGTTCTTGTGGAACTGTCTCAGCTGCTGCTTACTACCTACTGTCATTGAAAGCATGTTCAGTCAGTACCTGGAGAAGTCAATATTTGTGTAACACACACAATTTTCAGCAAATTCAAATGGAATATGGTACAAGAAAATTAATTTTCTATTGTGGCTACATTTACTGAACACGGAAGAATAAGCCCAGTTTTCTGCCTGTTCAGAATTAGTTGTTTGAGTGTTTTTTTTCTGAGTGAACAAATACAATTTGTCTCTGTGTTCTTTAACTCTGCACCCTGGCCAGGATGCTTCCCAGGCCACTGCTTTATCTGATCAGCATTCAATGCCTAATGTATGAAGACTCTGTTCGGTGTCTTAAAGGGAGAGAAAGACATACCTCCAGAAGACAGAATGTGGTGTCCAGTTAGACCGGGTGGATATCCCAGCAGGATCTACTGGCACCAGTCACTCTGACTGTCATCAAGTAGTACATGAACTGTCTGGTTCATAAACTGAATCCGTTGCACTGCCTGACCTACAAGCATGTGCAGGAAAACTGAAAAAAAAMCCCAAAACCCCAAAAAAACCCGTGCTTGCTGAAGTGATTTCTGTTAGTGACAAGGCCAGTGTAACACAGGCGAACTCTTAAATTCTTTGCTCAATAAAAGTGACAGTTCACAGCTCGAGTGGGGGATGTSGTCCCCCAAAAGTTCCCTGGCTGTATCTGCGACTGCCCATCGGGGCACGGCTCTGAGCGCGCCTTCACACCGTGACAGTTCTCGGCAGGGCTCTGCCCGCGTCCGCGCCGGCTCCAGCCACGGCTCCAGCGCTTGTGCCTCGGACAGGAGCCGCGGAGCGCGGGGCTCGGCCCGGGAGCGGCCCGGGGGCGCCGGGAGCGGCCCGGGGGCACCGCCCGCCGCCGGGGCGGCACCAGGAAGCGGAACGGCCGCCAGCGGAATCAGTTCCGGGTGCGAGCGGCTGCGGGAGCGGGCGGGAAGCGGCGGCGGGAGCGGGCCGGGCCGGCCGGGACCCGCCATGTGAGAGCCCCAGACAGCCGCAGGTGAGCAGGGCGCCGGGC